>NW_020869380.1:611579-674079 GCF_003789085.1 Penaeus vannamei | reverse complement strand
TATCATCAAACAAGAGAAGAAACGCGCGCCAAACACTGGCTAGCTCTATAGATACTATGACCTATAGATGCTATAGTCTATATGTACTATAGTCTAGAAGAAGTAATTCTATTGGGAGATTCACATCTTCTTTCTTCATTCTTCCTCTATCCCAGATCATTCGTTCTAGAACATCTTCTAAGGAGTTTCACCTAAGTGGTAACACTTCTTTCTAAGGGAAAATGTTGTGAGAGAAAGTTGCTAAATTCTATCTTGTTGTCTAAGTTTCTTCAGCTAGTCTTGAATCACAGGAATTGCATCGCACGACATCGGCATCTTCGGCCCCAAGGTACTTACTTCGCTGGACACATCCTTCTTCTGAGATCTTGCCTCGGCTTTTTCTTTTTCTCTTTCTTTTTTTAACTACATCCTTACGCTGTTTGGTTTTGCTTTCTCTTTCTTTTTTTTTTTTGGTATCTTGATTTTTTTTTCTGATTTTTTTTTTTATTTGTTTGGTTTTATATATGTCATAATACCCCCTTTTTTATTATATATATATATATAATTTGTTCGTGATTATATATGTCAGACTTACTCAAAAACTCAACAAGGAAAATGGTTACAATAGTTTATTTTTAACAAGTCTAAGTGCTAGTGGGTTAAAAAAATATTATAAAATCATTAAATAAAAAGTTGATAGGACAGGAACCTTAGATTTCTTCTAAGTTCAAACTTAACAACTATCTTCTTTCTTGACTATAAATCACTACAAAGTTATTACATGAAGGATACATTTTTTTTTGGTTTAGTTCTTTAAACAAAAAAAGGCTATCACAACAACAACCAAAAATCACAAACATTTTTTTTTCATATCAGCTTAATCAGTGAAAAAAATACAACTACATACAAACAAGTTCATTTATATTGTCATATTTTAATGGGGGTATTACGTGCACTAACCCTTGGCATGGTAATGGTGACCCATGAACTCCATCAAAAATTGTATGGAATTTCAAATATAATTTTATATATATGGTGATTTTTTTTTTACACACATACAAAAAATACATCTTCTATACATTGTATGATCCCAATTTTTGTATAGATATTTTCTTTTTCCTTTTTTTTACACAAACTTCTCAAAGAGGTATCTGGTACTACAAACTCCCTAAAAAAAATAAATAAAAAAAATAAAAAAAAAAACCTTCTTGAATCCCCCAAAAATAACAATTACAAAAAAAAAAAAAAATCTTACAACTGGACCCTAAACCCCCCCACCCCCCCACCCACCCAAAAAAAAAAAAAAAAAAAAAAAAAATCTTGCATCATGAAAACTGTATTAACAAGTGATACACTCGCTACAACGAACTCAATGCTTTTCTTACCAGGTGCCAAAACATGGACGGCGCGAATTGGGGCAACCGAATTGGAGGTTAGGCCTTTGCTGGAGCCCTGACTCTCATTTCTGATGGGTATGGCGGCAGTCAGGCCTATAACCACAGAAAACGTGGTCAGCTGTGGTCAGCCTTAGGGGGGGTGGAGGGTAGGGGAGGGGAGGGGGGAGAGTGGGGTGTTGGAGGGTTTGGGAGGTTGGGTGGAAGGGGTAAAGGGTGGAAAGGGGGGAGGGTGAAGGGGTAGGGGAAGGTAGGGAGTTGGGGCAAGATATAGGGGGGGGGGGGGAGGGGTGTGATTGGCTTTGAGGGTTATTGAAAGAGGGAGGGGAGGGGGGGTGATGTGAGGGAGTTGTGGGGGAGGGGGAGTACACGGAGAGGGAGGAGGGTGGTAGAGTGTGTGGGGAGGTACGGGGGGGGGGGTGAAGTGAGGGTAAATACATCCTCACTTTTTCATTTCTGGGAGAAAATGGGAGAGGGGATGCGGGGTGGGGTGGGGGAGGTATGGATGGGGAAGGGGGGGGTCTGTGGTTATCATTATGCTAATTATTTGTCTTTTTGCTTTTTATGACATTGTGAATTCCATTTTTCTTAAAATGTATTAACTAGATTAGCGTGTATTCGCACTATGGTCTTATATACATACACAGTTACCCACAAACACAGGTATACTGGCTTATGTGTGCATGCATTGTAACTATGTAAGTTTGTTCTTTGTGTACGTGTACTTGTATGTGTACATGTATTTGTACGTGTATGTATATGTGTTGTCCATATACATGTAGATGTACGTGTACTTGTATTTGTATGTGTACATGTACATATACATGTACTTGTATGTGCAAGTGTGTGTGTATGTATGTACTTGTACATGTACATGTGTATACGTACGTACGTACACATGTGTGTGTGTGTGTGTGTGTGTGTGTGTGTGTGTGTGTGTGTGTGTGTGTGTGTGTGTGTGTGTGTGTGTGTGTGTGTGTGTGTGTGTGTGTGTGTGTGTGTGTGTGTGTGTGTGTACACACACACACACACACATATATGTGTATGCAAATGTATCTGCATAAGTACATAAGCCACATACGCGAAAACAATGACTCTGAAGACAAGAGACGCTCAAAGACAAATAAGATAACCCACATAACTTTTCTTTTTAAATATATATAAATCACAACTACAAGGGAAAGTTCCTCCAAGGGCTTGCCTCTGAACAACCAATCCCAAGGCGGGAAATTCCCCTCTAAGGCTGAAAACAGCTTCATCATATTACATCATAAACTCGGCAAAGTACAACAGAAGAGCATCCTAATTGTAATTAGAAATGGACGGCACAAAATCGAACAGCAAAAGGCTATATATATATAGATATATATATTGTAACATGGGGAGGCATGGGAGCTTAAGTTCTACAGCAGTTGTAGGGTACACTGAAATAAATTCTTGGGATATATATATATTGTTTTGTTATTGACATGTCCACTTCGCCCCTGTCGTAAATTTCCCGCCAAAAGCTACGAGGCAAAAACAAATTCAAATTATTGGCGGGAAATTACATTCAAAGACTCAGGGACCGTTACATCTCATTACTACTTTAATCCTTTAATTGACGTCTTTTTTATCCTCCTTTATTTTACACACACACAAAAATGAGATGTATGTATATAGCCCTACAATGCTCGTATCATAAAATTCGCAATAAAATACAAGTATATATAAAAGGGGAGGGGAGGGGCGGGAGGGGGAGAGAAAGAGATAGAGCTACAACGCAGCCATTAATATCGGCCTCTATTATAATAATAGTAATAATCATAATGCCAAAGAAGCAGTTTTAAGAAAGGGGAGGGCGAGGGGGCCAGAGGGGGGCGGGGGCGGAGCGGGAGGAAGAGGTTAATCTAAGATTGCCATCATCTTAAAGATTCTCTGAATACCTATTCAAACGTCAGGCTTTCTCGTCTACCATTACTGAATTCCCTAACTGGTTCTACTTGAATAATCATAGTCATAGGAAAAGACTAAAAGATCGCGCCTACGCCTAGATCACCGTCAAAGTTTACTGCACCTCTAAAAGAGAAATACATAAGAAATACACTAGAATTACGAGAGAAATCTAGATTTGACTAGAGTTTCTAGAGTCTAAACATTGGGTCAACCCTTACTCATGCCTCGGGTATCATGCATGCTCAGCATATATGATCTAGAACACTCTAGACTGAAGTATTTGGCAGAGATACTAGAAGGAAATAGAAGTTGTTTTTTATATGTTGACCATTATATTTATTTTACATACATACATAATCAATTTTTTTAAATGACTTTTAGGTGGTAGCACTTATTTTTTAGGCATACATAATCGCTTCTAATGGCAGTACGCTTGGCCTCAAATTATTTTTTTTCTGGCGAGTTGACGGCCGAGCGTATGTACCATCAGAGGCATTGTCAGCAGAACAGGTTACATTCCACATTGTTCAAAATAAATGATAATAATAGTAATAAAGAAAAGGAAATTGCTACATCGCCGAGTTTTGCCTCGATCTTCAAAAAAAAAAATGATGTCAGATCTCATTAAAGTCAGCCTTAGTTTACTAACAAAAAAAAAAAAAGAGAGAGAGAAATGAAGAGACCCTTTCCGATCCCTCGCCAACCCCCTCCCTTTTTTCACCGGTCACCCCCACTCCCCCAGCCCTCCTGGCCGCCACCCCCTCCTAGCCACCTATGATGAGGGGTGTGGGGAGGAGGGTTTAAAGGGCGGAGGGGGAGGGAGGGAGACGGCGTCCACCAAAGGGAGGGTAGTGAACTAGGGCGTGGAGGTCCCGTAGACTTGTTCGCCACGACTCCCTGGCCGACACAAAGACCTCTATGTGAAAGCATGGGTGTTTGTCTCCCCCCCTCCTCCCTCCCTTGCTTGCTCGCTTGCTCTCTCAAGCTCCGGTGTTGCACGCCAATGCGCCCTCCCAGGCCTATTCCAACGACTGAAAAACTTTTTTTTATATATATCCAACCCCCCGTTCTGATTTTCTTAAAAATGCAGAGAATAAATACGAAGAAAAAATGACAGAGGGGGGTAAAATGACTGTTGCTAGTAATACCTGCAACTAATTACTCAAAAATGAAATGCATGCGAAATAGGCGCTGGGAAAGTGAGCTTAGTTGCAATCACCGATTTATCTTTCTGAGGAGGGGGGGGTGGTTCTGGGAGGGGGGATACCTTGGGAAAACAAACTGTCAAAGAATGTCCTTCATGAGAACATCAAAATTACAAGTAGAAAATTACAATTATGATATGCGTAAATTAATTGAAAGAGAGAGAGAGAAGAAGAGGAAGAGGAGGGAAAGAAAAACACAGAATAATAAATGAGAGAAATGCATGCTTTGAAATGGGAAATTTTGCTGTTATTCCTTTTCCAATGTGACACATTAACATCATAAATATTAGGGGAAAAAAAAGAGATTGTGCAATAGAATGGAAAAAAGAGCTTTCTTATTCCCATTAGAAAGAAAATGACCATAAGAAACAAGGAGTCGGGAAGACCCTTTTCCAATACCAAAAAAGGTGTGCCATAATTTTTTTTTATATAAACGGAAGCACCGCCTTTATACAAATGATATTGGAAAGGGACTGCCGATGGTCGCACGGAAGAGCGAAACCTTGCATAAAATTTTTGCATTTTTTTTTTTTTTTTTTTGCATTTTTTTTTCTCAAATATGTCATTGTTGTAGCATCAATGGAGCTTTGCAGTTGCACCTCAATGAAGCCTAGGATCTAATTGAAAAGTTGAAACGTGATGGGTGGAGGAAATCAATATATATATTTTTTTGTATTTTTATTCTATATATATATTTTTTTTATAGTTCGGGAACCTTCTTCCGATGCGTTTGCAAGAGACCAGAGAAAAGGATCGACTAAATTTTTTTTTTTTTTTTTTTTTGATCTTACAAGTTACGAAATTAAGAAAACGACTTTTTAAAAATGACATCAACATTTTCGCCCTTAAAAAAAATAAAAGAAAGAAGTCGAAAACAATATCTAAAAGAACACAAAGTTGGAAAAAAAAATAATTGACAGAAAAAAAATCGAATCAAAACAGAAAAAAAAACGAAATCCAAAAATAAAAATAAAAATAACGAAAAAAAACGGAAACAAAATAAAGTGACGTAAGAATATGAAACGAAGAGGAAGACGAAGAAGATGATGGCAAAGACGAGATTGTGCTGTCTTGAGATGCGCCAAATAAAATGAAGTTTGAGAGCGTAAGAGACGAAGATAATCTTGTACACCGCGGGAGGGAAGAATGTAATGAGAAAGAGTGACAAGAATTAGAAAGGAAAGTGTAAAAAGCGTAAAAGAAGAGGATAGGGAAGAGGTGAGAAGTCTGGAAAAGAGAGGGAGAGAAAGGAGGAAAGGAAGAGAGAGAAACAGTGGGAGAGAGGGAAGGAGGGATGGAGGGAGAGATATAGAGAGGAAGAAGAAAAGAGGGATATAGATAAGGAAAAAGAAGAGTGAGAAGAAGAGAGAGAGAGAGAGAGAAAGAGAAACATAAAAAAAAAACAGAAAAAAAACGCTTACCAAACCGAACAATACAATAACCCATTTCAAAAATAAACATAACCAAACAAACAAACCCAGAACATAAAACAAAATCTCCCAAATATGGCGAAAAAACAGACAAAGATACCGAGAGAGAAGTGACCAGCTGTTCTCTGTTCCCCAACGCCTCAGAAGCCCGGTTATTTCATCCTAAAAGTGAGTAAAAAAGCGCATTCCCAACTAATACTTGCTTCATACATCACAAACTCACCGAATCAATAAAAAGTAGATATATATCAAGTATTGTAAAATAATATAAATATTTTTTTTAGGGCATTTTAATATTTATGTATATATAATATTCACGCGTAATGACCACGAAATGAAAACACATTCGAGCAATTTGTAAAATGGTTGATTTGCAAAAAAAAGAAAGAGAAAAAAAAAGAATTGCACCTCCTTAAAATCAAGGCCGTCCTGATCATTGTTTTGAAAATTATTATCATTTCATTATTTTTTATTTTAGTTTAGTTTTGAATGTATTTTCACCATGTTGGTCTATGGCTTCACCCAAACATCAAAATACCACAACCTTTCCCTGATTTTTAGGAGCCTCAGCACCCTGTGTAGTCAATAAAAAATATAACAGCGCATTAAATATGTCTCGGGGCTACACAAGCACCCCTGACTAGACCACAAAATGAGTATTACCAACGTGTATCGCAGTTGCATAGTTAAAAAAGTGACGGAATTGGCACTGTTGTACTCCTCCCCTTGTCTCGTTTTCTTCCAGGCGTTTGAAGGGGAACTCTCCTAAAAAAAAATATCGGATACTCATACCTTCTCTTCTTTTCTTTTTTTAGCCCAATGGTTTGGTTACTTTTTATCCAATCGTAAATATGTTTCGACGATTCAAATAAACCGAATTGATTCTATGATTCAGAAGAGCAAAATATACAGAGATTGAGTGGAGTTCGCCTTCATCTGCCTGTTGGACTGACAAAAAAAGCGAGAGAGGGCAAAACGCGTTCCCTACATGACTAGGCCTAAATCTTGTGAGAATCGTAGCCAATGACTGGCCTCGTTTCTACGACGACTTCTAATAACGACTAGGTGCCGCATCCGCCCAAAATCAGGATGCGGGGAAAAATAGATCTCGAAACGGCCTAGTATACTCACTCTAGAATGACCTCACAAATTATATCTGGACACAAACTCTAGAACAAGATCCAAACTAGCTGAACGGGACTAGTTTTGCTCTAGCAACATCTCAAGTCTAGATATAACTTGGCCATGCGCCCATCCCTGTGCCAAAACAAAAAAACAAAAAAACAAACGAAAAAAATTCAAAGAAAAATTTGTATTTATATATTTAAAAAAAAAAGAGAGATGTATATTACATTACCACAATTCAGTCATTAGTATTAATATAAGCTTCTTTTTTTTTTTTTACAACCAAAAAACTTTAGATGGGAAAGTTTCACTAAGTTCTCTACGCCGGGCACCAACTTGCACACCAAGGGGAAACCTACTCTATGGGCCTATCTGTTTAGCAAAGCCGACTTAATCTACCATTAATAGATGGGGTTAGTAGAGGTGGGAGAAATCATTCAATTTTATCTTTAAACTAGAACTAGAATTCTCTTAGTAGAGATATTGCTTATTATTGTTTTTTTTTTTCTCAATCGATTAAACATTCTTCATCTGCTATATGAGGGAGGGGACTTGCATGAACAAAATCCAAAAAAATAATAAATTAAAACTAAAAGAGAGCAAACTCAAAAAATAAAATATCCACATACAGAGAGAGCTAAAATCTAAATGAAAAAGGTGTCCAAAACGACAACGAAAATGAACCACTAGCAAAGCCAGTCATTTGGTATCAATGACGGTACACTCTCATTATCTGAACCTAGCCCTGTCTTACCAATCCCATCCGGGTCTTATCGGGTCTTCCTACCGGCCAGTACTTACACATGAAATGGAATGACAGGAGCATCAACCATTTTGTATGTTTTGATTAGTTTGAATCTCTAAATAGACAACTTTCAAACTAGCATATTGTCATTTTGTTTCATTACAGTTGGAAAATTAAATATTTAAGTTTTTTTTTTTTAATCTTTTTCTTTTTATAGACTTGTTCCTTGTCAGGATCTAAAACGTTGTACTATAAGTTGAGGCGCAGTTTGTATTTCCATCACGTCTACATTCTTCAAGTACTGACATAAATAAGTTAAATGTGTAGGATGGAGTACGGCTTTCAAGCGGATGTGAAATAAACTGTCACACTTTTTGCGGACTTTCCCGCCGACTTGGACACGATTCTCTTGAAAACTTTGCATTGGCACGCCGTCTGAATTTAGGCATCTTTGTTACTCGCAAATAGGAATGAAAAGAATAATGTTTTAAGAGCTCGAACGAGTAAAATTGGCGCCATTCTTCTGCAAAATCTCCAAAAGGCGGGATCTTAATTTCGTGTTGCAGTTTCCAACACCCTCTCCGGCCAGGCGCGTTACCCTCCCTCCCTCCCTCCCCTCCCTCCCCTTCCTTCGTTATTCAAAATGAATCGAATTTACCTTTATTTATCGTAATCCTTTCTTCAACAATCTACCCTTACAATCTCACTAAAAAGGATTTGAGCTTGAAAATGAACCTACAGTAATTTCCTCTTCGAAACCCGGATTTAAAGATTAATCTGATGAATATTCCTAATCCTCCATTCTCTAAATCTCTTGTCCGTCTACATGCCGGTTTAACTCTGCCCAAAATGCACCCAAAAAATAACAGCGCCTTCCTTAAATCGGCACAAAAATAAGATAAAACGAAATTTAGCAAAAATAAAAAATCACCATGTGTAGCACATTTCCAGCAAATAAAAAGCAAGGCAAACAGCCCTTAGCGGCTAATACTTAACTTAATCAAGTTACAATAGCTGTTTACGACAAAGCCAGAAAAGAGGAAGAACAAACAAAGTACCGCAATGAAAATGCAACGTGAAACTCAAAGACCAAAAAAAAAGAATAAAATGTCTAGCAATAACAAACTGCAATCATCACCAAAATCCCGGCACATGACGGGAAGATAAATAACACAAAGAGCCCCCCCTTAAAAAAAAAAAAGGGGGAGCATCGTTGCAAACTCCACCTCAATAGGCCTACATACAATCCCCTCAATAGGCCTACACGTACAATTCCCTCGCTTAAAGTCTTTAAAAAAAAATCTAGTTTTCCGCGTGCCTCCGTGCCTTGGCCCAGCCGTACCCCCCGACATCAAGGCACTCCAAAACGACCTAATACATGTTCATCACAGAAATAAGAAAACTCCGCTGGACTCTCGACGTCGCCGCGCCTCCGAGACCCGACCGCGGTCTTCAGCTCCTCCCCCGGGGTCTTCGCACGCCTCGCCGGGGACGCGGCATCTCATTTAAATACCATTTCGCGAGTTTCTGGTCACAAGAGGAGCCGAGAGTTCCCTTCTTTTTCCCCCGAAAGTTGCGGAGGCCTGGAGGGAGGCCGGGGGCGGTGGCGGTGGCGGCTGGAGGTGCCAAAGAGGGTCAAAAGGAAGGAAGGAAAAACAAAACAAAACAAATAAAACAAAGGGAGAGGAGGTGTCAACACAGCGGCCGAGTCTCGTGTGACCTTCGCCCAGCCTCGAGGAAATGAATGAACGCGTCTCGACCCGGTCTGACCCGACTTCCGGACGCCGGGTACTCGTGCCTAGCGTCGCCGGGTGGGTCAAAGGTCAAAGGTCAAAGCCACAAAAGCCGATTAGCCGGGGAAGAGCCATCATAAAATATAAATAGAAAAATATAAATAATCATAAATAAATAAATAAACTAGAAAATAATATCAATATAGAGGAACAATATAACCTCCACAAAAAACGCTCTTCACTCTCAACGACAACAAGAAAAAAAAAAATAAAAAAAGAGCCAAAACTAATAAAACAAAACCATCTCCCCGAAGGACTTCAAAAAAGAGTCCGAGAGGCGAGTCTGCGCTTCGCCGGCGTCCGAAACGTGCGAGTCCAATGCCGCTGCCAACGGGTTATCTTAGACAAAACTGAAAAGCGAAAACACGGAGTCACGGCTTGGGATCAGCCCTTTCGAACGCCGTGCATGTTGTGCGGACTTGTGAAAAGGGGACCGAAAAAAACACCAATGAATGAGAAGGGATGAGGGATGGAGAGGGAGAGGGGAGAGGGGAGAGGGAGAGAGGGGAGAGGGAGAGGGAGAGGGAGAGGGAGAGGGAGAGGGAGAGGGAGAGGGAGAGGGAGAGGGAGAGGGAGAGGGGAGAGGGAGAGAGAGAGAGAGAGAGAGAGAGAGAGAGAGAGGAGAGAGAGAGAGAGAGAGAGAGAGAGAGAGAGAGAGAGAGAGAGAGAGGAGACAGAGAGTGATAGAAGAAAAGGAAAGACAGAGGATGGAGATAAAAAATAACAATAAATAAAACTCACAAAAAACCCTCTCACCCTAAAACAAAAAACCAAAAAAAATAGCCACAAAGTCCAGCACTAACAAAACCAAACGAAACAGCTGATCGCCAGCGACTCCCCGATGCCCAAGCCTTCAGCTCCCAAAAATAAGACCACAAACAATCTGCGGAACACAAGAGCTTAAACATCTCCGCCTCATTAAAAAAAAAAAAAAAAACAAGTGACACGGATATGACCTTCCTTCGTTGTTGCTGAATTCGATTTGGCATGAAAGCTGTTGAGAAACTTTGAATATACATGTACGCGTAAGAATAAACACGTATATGTATACATCCATGTATAATAATCATACTGAAAGGGACACACACACACACACAAAATAATTAGTCGATGATTGCATCAGTCACATGTCCTGGAAATGTCGACACTTTGAGTGCTCTTTAAACAGCTCCCTCTCCTTCATATAGCTAAGGTTAAGTGACTTAAATAAAAGCATTGCAGGAAGGGGGTCCTGCAAGTGGATGGATCCTGAAAATTGGGATGGTATCAGATCTTAGCCGTAAAATTTGTCAAAGTCTTTCCTCCATGCCCCCCCAACAAAATAAAAAAAAAATCTCCATTTTTTTTATCTTTTTCTATTCACCCCCCCAGATAAACCTATTGATTAAAAAAAATGTACGAGGAAAAAAGGAATATATACAAAAAAGGGGACAGTAGAATCTTCCGTCGTCACCAAAAAAGAAGAAAAGAGAAAAAGGAAAAAAAAAATCCCTTCGAAAGCGACGACGTAAAAATGACAAAATATATCGAGTTGTGTTATCATCATCATCATCATCATCATCATTGTGATATCATTATTATTGTCCTGTGAACTCTCCCGTGCAGGCCAGAACAAAGCGGGCCCACACACACACCTCTTCTCTACAGGTGTACTTTTTTAATTAACCTTTATTGTTTTAATTATATAGGTCTATGTACACAAAGTTGCAGCAACAAGATGGAATAGGAAGTGTCCCTCAAGAAGCTTAACCCTTTTTTTTATCTAGTGCTTGGATTCCTTCAGACAGGGAGGTGGAACTTTTTTGTTTATTTAAAGGTCTTATCTTATCACCATGTCAAAACCATCAAATTTCCAAATAAGGGGGTAAAGGGGGGCCTTAGCTTTTTTTTTTTGGTTAAAGATATCATTATTTTTTGGGTTATGTCTTGTTGGTTTGTTTTTTTTTTGTATTTTTTTTTTGTCGAGTCTTTTATATGTTTGTTCGTTAAATGCTAACAATAATCACAGAAGAAATCAGTTCTGAACGGCGAGAGGTGAGAAGGGCGCCACAGGTAGCACTATAAGGTCCATAGGCTATATACAAGGCATGAGAGTCTCGGCTTGCCAGGCCTACAGCGGGCCGGGTTCAGGTGTGCCCAACCAGGTTTAAAGCCGGATTCAACCCGATATATTCTCCCAAAGGAAACTTGCCATCAGGCAAAATTCCAACAATCCCTGGGAAAAGAAACAAGAGAAAATCAAAATGGTGACCTACACCTTGTGTTAAGCTTTGATATATATATATTTCACTAACTTTTGATATCACATTCATTAGAAATATATAGATATGAAAGTCAAAAAAAAGAGAAAAAAAAACTTGCCACATATCTACAGTCATCGTAGCAAAGAGAGAAGAGAGTTTGAAAGGAGAAGAATTGACAAACAATGAGTACTGAATGAGGACAAAAGAGAACATAGTACTCCACTGCAATCCAAAAAAACAAAACAAAAAAAAAAAGAAACTACGAATTTTGTATCTATGTACCTTGAAGATGAAACAGAGAGAAGTCACCAGAGCTTCAACTCCTTTTAAGACGAGAGGTCACTCCGTAAACTATCTTGCTGCTACAACTACCAACACACTGCTACTGACAGTGAGTGCCCCCTGGGAGGTAGGGGAGGGCCGGGGGGGGCCACTTGGCAACTCACTCCTGACAACACCAGTACGACGATATGGCGGAGAGGTTGTGATTTATAGAAATTTATACACTTCCTCTTTGATATCTTTTTGGATGACATGGTATCTTTTTTATTAATATATAGACATAGATCTCTTTTTTTATTGTTGGATTAATTAATTCCCTAAAGAGAGTTCTTCTTTTTGAGGTGTTCATTTCTTTTAAAACATTTTTGTTTTTTTTTCTCTGATCAAAATCATCTAAAGAAAAAACAAAAAACACAAAAAAACAACTACGAGGACTCGAAATGCTTGTCTAAAAAGGCCTAAATTGGGTACCTTTTCAATGATTAAGCAGGTTAACCAAACAAACAAAAAAGGGTCGTCAAAAATGGTTAGTCATTGAAAAGATATCCAACCTAATGGCATATTTTGTATTCATATACTTCTTATTTCTTTCTATCTTTCAACATCTGGATCCGTTCCCATATCGCCGAAGGGGTTAATTAGCAAAGAAAACAAGTAAAAAAAAAAAAAAAAGTACATAAACAAAAGAAAAAAAACTCATAAATTAAAACAATAGAAAAAAACAACAATGTATATATATATATGTAAAAAAAAAAAAAATTACTCTATCGAGTGTTATACAAATACGAAGCTACGGTCATTTGCCCAGTCATAGCAGCCTACGCCAGGAAAACCACACAAGGCCTACGACCCTAGATTACAGTACATGTACCCTTGTCTACACGCAGCTGCGGGGTGTTAAAACTTGCCTTTGTTGCTCTAAGGTCAAGAAAATGGATCATGCATCAAAGCCAAAATGATGGTGTTAAATGCGTCTTTTCAGAACGCTATTTTTTTTTCTTTGGTAGAAATATTGGTTGGGGGCTATTGGAAAATAGTTCAAGTTGCTATGTCTTTTTTTTTTTTTTTTGGTTTGTTTTTTTTTAGTAAATTGTTTCCTTCAAAACTTTGTAAATGTAGATCCTATGCTCGTAAACTCAACAATTGGGTGACGGCATTCGAAAAAAAGACGGAACAGTCAAAAAAAAAAATGTCACATAATAATTGCAAATCAAACAATCCAAAAATTGGATGGTCTGGAAAGGGGAAAAAATAGATATATATATATTCATATAAATGCATTCAAAAGACTCGCCGGAAATATGGCCAGCTGAGTCGATTCCCTTGAAAAAAGAAAAAAATGAGAGGGAGTCATACAATACAAATATATTTCTTGGTTTGAAAGATGAGTTTGACAATGAACAACAATTTGGAAGGTTGAAAGCCATCCCCATTTGCAGAGCGAGTTACAACTGCAAGGCATGCAGGTTATATAGACCCAAATCGACCGGGTGGGGAACACACAGCGCTGCTATACCAGTGTTTAAATTACCTGCTGGATAAGGAAACCCAAAGCTCGGGTAACTGGCATAGCCGCGACCTGCATAAGCGGCGTAAGCGGCTGCCTGGATACCTGCAAAGAAAACGGGAATAGGAGGGGGTGTTACTCCAGATTTTTAAAAAAACAGTTGTCAGTACAAAGTAATAATAAGTATCTTATGATTATTTTTTCCCTATCTTGATATATTAAAGCTAGATTCAGTGCTCTTGTGGTGGTCATTATTGTGAAATTCTTAGTTCAAAAAAATTAGATATATATATACATAGAGTACGACATTTTTTCTAAAAAGGAACATTTATGTACGTATATTTTTAAGGAAGTGAAAAAAAGAGATTAAAAACTATGCGAAACAGATTTGGTTCTAAATCCTACTTTTAGATTAAAACTAATGGCACTGGACACATGCAGTAACAATCCTAAATCAGATATATATATATTTTAATTAGCTTCGTACTGCGTTTACGTAAAAAAAGAAATTCTAAGTTGTTTTGGCATATAACAAAGCTCAAAAAAATTCTATAAGATATACCTCTGGCAACAACCCGTGACTAGTACAAACTACTTGTCCAACTAAGGGGCAGGACACGAGAGAATTTTCTAGAATCTGTCCACTTAGGTAGCAAAACAAAAATATATATCACACAACTACAGAGAGAAAAAAAATACAAGTAAGAACAACAATAATACATATTTGTTGTTGGGTGTATTTTTTATCATTATTATTATTTTACTTTCCCTGAATGTGGAACCAATGAGCATGTGATATTTCAAAATTTTAAAAGAGTAACGGTTTTAACGCCCTCCTTGTTTTGACTGTTAACTGGATGGACTGTATTGTATTCGTCCCAAGCTGGTGCCTGAGGTATAGTGAGAATTAAAAAAATATTATACCAGCCACACTCGAACCTGTCTCTTGATCTTATTATTATTATTTATTAATTAACGTTATCAGTGCAAAAAGGGGGAGGGAGGGGATTCAAAACCAGTTAAGGGTGGCTCCTATTACCAAGTGTTATAGTGCTCAAAATGCGATGGCTTCATTATTTTCTTCTTCTTTTTGACAAGAAAAAATAGGAAGCATATTTTTTTTTCTTTCGAGGGGGATCTGAATGTGGGAAGATGATTTTAAATTCCCCCCTTTTCAAAAATTGGCAAAAAAAACACCGCCCTTCGCTGACCACATGTTTGTGTGTATGTCTTCCATAGTATGCATGTTTCTGTCACTGGTTTATATATTTGAATAAAAAATCCACATATGTTATCTGTCTAGATTATTAGAATCAAGTGATTTCTGTGGTTCTCAGAAATATTTTATGGCATGTGTTTCATATCATAGGTTTTTTTTTTTTTTTTATCTTTTTTGTGTTATTCAAAGCTTGGGGAATTAGCCCAGTATAAAGTTAATCATATGTTGACTCAGGTCTCATACTGAAAGTCTGAAGTGTTTTTTTAAACATCGTTATTATCGTTATTTCAGTATTTTTGTTTTTTTTTCTGTTTTTGTTTTGTGCGATTAAAAGGGAGGGATATTTCACTTCAGGAAATATGTATTTGTGATTGACTTTTGTCAAGAAATGCTAACCCTCTGTATATACAAAAAGAAACTTATGTAATTAATTTGAAAGCATAATTATGACAAGCGAGGGACATCTTGACACACATTTAAATTAACTTGCAACATATTTCTTATAACAATCTCAACCTCTCAAAAAACAACCCAAGAGGTTATGGAACAAAAATATTATCTCGCCTTGGGTTGTGGAACCAGACATTTTTTTGCCTACTTAAAATGTGGAACGAAATGGATTTACAGAACCTCCTTTCGACTAAAATGTAAACAAGTCACATATAATTTGAGAATAATTGCGATAAGATATTTTTTTCCCCTTTTTCATTCTGTTGCCAGCAGCTTTTGTCATTGTTCATATACACATTTGCATACATCTCTTGCAAGTCATTCTTCGTTTTGATATTTTCCTCAACACATTTTATGTACTCTCAACAGGCTTTACTTATAGCCTTTCTTTTTTTTTTTTGCACTCTCTGTTCCACCGATTTATGAATATGTGCATTTTTTTCCCTTTCTTTCTTTCTTTCTTTTTTTCTTCATATTTACCATCACAGTGACTTCTGGGCGCCTCAGGGGCTGGGGGGTGGCAGATGGAACGCTGCCCGGGTCGGTAACACTGACAGGTGGGACGCGGATAAGATACTGATATGATACTGTTCAGTGGCCACTTGTCTACGTAATACACTGACTAGAGGAATACTTGTCCAGCGACTACACTACGCAAGTGGAACAACCGTCTAAGTACACCACTGATGGACGAAATACTGGAACTACTACTGCCTGGTAACTACACAACTGGAATACTTAACCTGGTACTACGGGAACAAGAGGAACAGTTCATCAGAGCTCGTGGAACAATGCGTCAAATACTACACCGACAAGTGGAACACATTAAAATACTACACATTAAAAAAACGTTTTTTAAAGAATATTGCTGAAGAAATGTGTAAACAAGCGACAGAAGAAAAATCAGATATTAAAAAAACGAAACAAAGTGTTCCAGTGTTTGTGTACTACTTCTATGCTCCACGTCAGCAGGTCACTTGCAGCCGGGGAAGCTCAAGTGACCCGTGGCCCTCTTATCCAGGTACTACTCTGAAAGATACTCCACTTGCTACAGTGGCATGACTGGCAGCCCAGCCAACCAGCTACTACACAGACAGGTGATCCACTCGGTCCACCAGCTACAGTACATGACAGGTGATCCACTTGTCTATGAAACTACACAGTGACAAGTAATTCAACTGGTTCAGCGGGTACTACAGTGACAGGTGAACTACATTATCCAGGTACTACAGTGACAGGCGCCCTAGCCACCTGCCCCAACACTACAGCGCGGCAGGTGGCGGCCCCCGCTCGCTCGGCCACCTCCCCTGCAGGAGGAGGGAGCCGCTAAGAGTAGGTTTTTGCAAGCCCCTTTTTTTTACTATGACTTTGTGAGTGTGGTAGTAGTAGTAGTAGTAATGGTGGTAGCCAGCAAGGGGCGGTGTGGAAGATGCTACGGGACAGGCTCGAGGGGTGGCGGGACTCACGCCGGGGGAGCCTACACGAGGCGCTGAGGCCCCCAAAGGAGGGAACACCCGTGGAACGTCTGGCCCTCCACGCGTGCTCCGCTTGCTCCACCTACTGAGTTCTCCTTCGCGTCACTGTTTCCGTCGCCGCTCTCGTCTGACAAGAGCTGTGCTCGCTGGATTTTTTTTTTTTTTTTTTTTTTTACTATGATTATGATTTGTAAGGATGATTATTACTATTGAATTTATTACCATTGGATAGGTCTTTGTATTTTTTTGGTACGTCTGTTTTTTTTATATATATCTACTATTACTTTTTACTATTTTTTTCTAAGTGAGCAGCATTATCTAAGGTAGAATCGGAACTGGTGACGGAGGTGTAGCAAGTCTGAGGGGGCTAACCTTGTGTAGGCTACCCCGGGTGGCTAGCATAGTAACAAGAAGAAATACATACCATCAGGGAGAGCTCCCAGCGACCAAACTAGATCTAGAACATTTGAGAGGAAAGAGAAAAAGAACTAGATCAGACACCTTGTCATGAAGGCATTCAATATGAGTTGACAATTATGACTGCAATTGGAAACTGGACACAAAAAGGTTTGGATCCCCAAATGATTGAATCTAATTGCATTTAGGAGTAGCCCACACTTTGGAGAAACACATGAGAACTCCAAGACTGAATTATTTTACTAAGAGTCCAACAGGGACGAGTAAAATAAACAAATTATCACTAAGGAATATGCTATAGACCCGCTATTGGTCACTGGGAGCCGTGCCAAGCTTGCCATGCCGCTCACCAGCCAATCAGTTTTGAGAATTAGACTTAGAGTGTACTGGGCCGGCCAGACACCTGATGCTTTGAGGTTTCTGATCTCTTCAAGTTCATAGTCGGCCCCGCAGGTAAGCCAGTGTGTGTGCCTGGCCACGAGGGGGTACAGCGGAATAGAGAGGTACATACAGAGGTACAGATATATGTGCTCATTGCCGCCTACGAGATCAGGACACCTGGGTTATTCTGTCCATGTAATGAAATGAAGCACAACCAAAAAAAAGAGAGAAAAAGTTCTCGAGCGACATCTTTTTTTTTTCTTCTTTTTCTTTTTTTGTTTTTTATTTATTTTTTTGTATCTTTTTTTTTTTTTTTTTTTTTTTTTTTGGTTTGTTGTCTAGTCATTTTTTCATCTTCAGGGAAAGAAGATAAATGATTATCTGATGTCTCTACTGTTTTCTAAAAGATCTATTTCGGCTCTACTAGCTATGACTACTCTAGTAAGGGGCTAGAACTAGATAAAGACAAACAGTAAAGATACGTTCAAAATTTTGTTTATTCTATCAACAATTATAATACAAGGCTTGATGCCTATGGTAAACTAGTATATATACTATCATTGGCACATGACATTACTAAAAGATTTAAAGGCCTCTTTAATGGAATTTTATGATAACCAAAAACCCTGTCATTTGGTACCAATTAAGTACTAAAAATCACATAGGCCATTCCTGAAAAAGCCTTGTAAGTGGTGTCATTGTCTTCCATACGAGGTGAGACGCGCAGCCCCGCGCTCCATAGCTATAAGACCACAGTAATGATATTCACAGCTAAAATCCTCTACAACTGCAGGAAAAATACAAATGGACCCCATGTCGTACAATGACGAAATACAATAAATTGTAGTAAAATGGTAATCAGCAGGCACGGGTTCGCTACGTCTCTCTTTTGTTTCGCTAAGTAAACTCTTCGCTAACTTTCTTCTCCGTTTTGTTTTCTGATATTTTGAACGGGCGTGTATCGTCTCGTCGCGCCTTTTTTTTTTTTTTTTTTTTTTTTTTTTTGATATATAGCACTTCTATATACGAATATATAGATAGACTGACCCTCTGCTGGCTAGATCTGTATAGCATGATCATTCTTAAAACCTAGAACTATTCTAGCTCAAGTACAATCTATTTTCGTGAGAGTCTACCATCTCCTGGCCGGCGGTCGCATGTTACCGTACCAAACCAAAAACCGAAAAATTACCGAGAAAAAAAAAAAGACAAAAAAAAAAAGAGAGAGAAAAAAAAAACCTAATGTAAAAAAGTATATATATATTTTTTCCTGGATTATCTTCATTTATTATTTTTTATGTATTTATTTATTTATGTATCTATTGTAGGTGACTCACCTCTATCTCATTTATAATACCTCTGTGCGCCGACTGCTACTTGTATTACAAAAATGTGTGCACACCGAAGCACGCGATATGTAACATTTAAACTATCCTTTAAATGTATGTAAACTATGTTAACATGAAATCAGATTTTGGGATCGTCATTAGGAACTCTAAGAAAAATGGTTACGTAGACATAGGCCTCAAGTCTCACGCGTCTAAACCTATTTAATTGAAGAAAAAAAAAATACTAAGAGGATTTGATTTTCCTCTTCAATCTTCGGAATCTATGAAACGACGTGTTTTTCAGCTTGAAAAATTGAGCAGAAACTTTACCTTCCAACACAGCGCGTGTGTACTGTGTGTATATATAGATATATGGATATAGATATATAGATATATGTTATGTAACCCGTGCTATGTTGCAAAATCCATTGAATTAGACCTCACCACCTACTCCTATCGCTCTTTCTCTCTCTCTCTCTCACTCCCGCTCTCCCTCCGTGAACGTGGATTAATTATTATTACTCACAAACTGCCAAAAAGGAAGAAAAAATATATTTCCAAAAAATCTTCAAAAAGAGAGAAAAAAAAACACAAAAAAATATTCTCCTAGCATGAAAATGAAGAACGTCTCTTTCGAACAAACGCTGATTGGCAACTAGCAGTGATACAGTATTCTACCAGGTTTAAGAAAAGTAAAAAAAAAAAAATTATCTTCCAAAAAAGGACTAAAAAAATAATGAAAAAAAAAAATTTACTTCAAAAATAATCACTCTTACAAAATAAGCATTACGATGTGCCTCCTAAGTCCCCTAAAGATCAATTATCTAGTCTGTATAAAAGTATAAAATATCTGATCTAAGACGATGAAAGTATGCTCAACCCACCCCTCTCCCCCCCCCATGGCTTGGTTTGAGCTTGAACAATTGGACCGTTTTCTTTGCGTCTCTAAAAATCATGCTATTTAAGGGGGGACTAAAACTTGATTAGTTTATAGCTTTTCTCTTCTTCTTTTTATTAAATTTGTAAAATCTCTCATTTTCTTTGCTTTTTAATCTTTTGTTTGGAAATGATATTCAAGAGTCGATGTGATTATCTACGTGTTCGTGTTTGTATATTATTCTGTCTGCTGTTTTTATTATTTTTTTTAAACATTAAACTTTGATATTTTTATTTTCTTGTATATAACTGATACCCAGAGTTCTAGCTTCGTCTTCCCGTTGGTTGCCTGACCCAAGAAACCTCGTCACTGCATAGACGTGTTGGTGGCGGAATAGCTTCCCTCTTCACTAAGTTAGTAAGGAAAAAAAAAAAAAAAAGTTTGAGAAAAAAATATATATCTTTGGAATCGGATGATATTTGGTTTGATTTTCAGAGTTTGATCGCATAGTTAGCTTTTAATAGATATATAGCTATATATATATATTATTGGATTGCCTTGCTCGCCAGAAAAAAATTATAAACAATATAAATACTGTTTCTAAGAAAGCAAAAAAGGATTTTTATTTGATTTTTATGTATATTTTATATTTTTTGGTTTTAAAGTTTTTGAGTTTTTTTTTTCTCCTTCAATCCACGATTTCTATTGCGAATTTTTTTATTTTGCGTCCAAAAAAAAAAAAAAAATCAAAACCTATAAATTACTTTGAACGTGTTCTAAATACGTAAATTAAGTGCCTGAGAGGTTGTCCCTGATAGAACATTGATTTAAATGATCCTCAGCTTTTCAGATATTATGCCAGAAACCATATTACTTTTTTTCTTCTCAAGGGATGAAGCCGTTCGCTTTTGATGCTCAAAATTCTACTTTTCATTTATGACTTTGTATTATTATTATTTTTTTTTGTCATATATACTCAAAATTCATATTAAAAACTACGATAAAAATGTTTATACGGTTCAAAGGACACTTGTAATATATTATCTCTAACTACAGACTTCTCAATAATACAATAGTTAAGTGAAGGGCTTAGGCGCCGCCCTCACCTACAGTATGTCAAGAAAAATACTCTCGGAACAAAATCAAAAACGATAAATTACCACAAGTTTGGGTAAATGTACAGAGCGATCTCTAGACTACATCATCTCTACATCTGCGTTACAACTATGGAGGGGGGCGCGGTTATATAGCAAAGCCAAACACAAAATAAATAATAATTAAAAAAAAAAAATCAAAAATCAAATAAAAGAGGAACAAGAAAAAAAAGAAAATCATAAAAAAAGAAATTAAAAATAAAAAAACAACAACAACATATAGAAGACAATGTGAGTGTACAGAAAAAGGAAACATCTGCAACATAGCTTGAAATATGTTCACACTATCATACACTATCACCAAGTTAACACCTTCACGTGGCCTGGGAGGAGATTCTTCCTTGCACGGCCAGACACCAGCCTCCGAAGGGTTTTTTTTTTGTTTTTTTTTTTTTTTTTTTTCAAATCCCACTCCCTTTGACCACTTAAGGGGTTAAGTGTACGCAGGTAAAATTATACGAGTCTCCTATATTGGTATCCAAACCTTTTTATGCAGCACATGTAAGTGGCTACGTAAGTACTGTGGCCTAGTAAGTACTGTACTCTTACGTAAGTCACTTGGTCCACGTAAGTACATGGCGTAATATGAAGTACCAGAGGCATAAGTAGGGGTGAGTACCAGGGGCCACGTGCGCGCCGCCGCCGTGCGGGCTCACTTCTTTAAGTACCTCTACCGTGCGCGCAGGTATACATACAAATATACAGACACAAACTTGTATTGATATATATATATATATATATATATATATATATATATATATATATATATATATATATATATGTACATATATATGTGCATATATATGTGTATGTACATATAATATATATGTATACTACATACATACATACACACACATACGTACATGCGTACATTTACATACATACATACATACATATATAATATATATATATATATATATATATATATATATATATATATATATATATATATATATATATATGTACATATAAAGTGTACACACATATATATAATATGCAAACATAAATATGTGTTTGTGTGCATGTGCGTGTATATAATATATATAATGATATAACATACTATACATACATATATACATATATATACATATATATATACATATATATATATATATAAATATATATATACATATATATACATATATATATACATATATATACATATACATATACATATACAACAAAGTTCGGGCAAGTCGGAGCTAAGTCAGCACTGAGCGTGGGTCGGCGCGGCGGCTCGCACTTGGACCCCGGGACAAGCATCGACTTAGGCCGTGGTATATGCCAGTACCCCGTATGAGACAGGAGAGCAGAACAGCGCTATAACCTATTTACATCAATACAGCAGTATCACTTCATTATTATTATTATAGTAGCATTGCTTCTTATCACTTAAGTATGATGTACTTCACAAGAACTTCACCACTGCACTTGACAACGAAGGGAAGACAAGACATCTAAGCTTGACATTAAAGTGAATATTTAACCTTTCATAAGTATTGCATAGACATTGGAAAGAAGTGAATAATAATATTGGAAATCATTTGAATAATATACGCTGTCATTATTTACTTGCACAAAAAACTAATACAGAGAAAGCCCTAAGACATCCTGACCCAGGTGGGTAGAGTTGGGTAGTTCAACCACATAGCAACGACCTTTTTTAAAGAACAAAAAGAAAAAAAAAAGAAAAAAAAGGTAGAGAACAACGTCCAGCCTTCCCATATAAGGTAATTATAAACATTGCCACGTGAAGTAAGTCGCCGGGAGGACCTTAGCCCTTACGGCCTTGTAGCAGAAGGTCCAAAGTAGAACCAGGCGCTCCCGACATGCGATGGGTGGCAACAATACAATAAAGAGACTTCTCTCCTCAACACCAACTCGTGTGCAATTCAAACTTTACTTGGTTAGTACGGGAAACTACGCAATACTGAATAATGTTATTTATGAAGACTAGCAAAGAAAAAATAAAAAAGGTGATAAGCGGTGACTAGAAAAAACTAAGATAATGATGTATACAACACTAGGGCAACATAAGCTGTGTACACGGCTGTGACCATGGGTGGGCGCGATCACCTACACTATTTATTTGGTGTAATCTTTGGCCTGACAGGTACCAATACCGCGGGGGGAGGGGGGAGAGCCTGGTGAGGTGCCCAGGGGACCCTTGCACAGTTCACAGCCCGACAAAGTGAAGGAGGTCATGACCGTCCCAGCCCCGCCTAAAGAGTGAATGTCGTGACGCCCCGCGCGGCCCCGGGAGGGCGGCCCCAGAGGGCGGGCCTGACCCGGGCGGGCGGGGCCTGACCGGGGCCGCGCGGTCACCAGCCAAGTAAAGTTTGGGTCGCACGCAAGCTTGGCTCGGCAGCTATGGTAGGCTACACGCTACAGGGTGGGGGAGAGGGCGGCCTGCACGGCGGCCTGCCCGCGGGCGGCCGCGGTGCAGCTCGCCCCCCCCGGCCGATCATCATTATTGCTGGGGGGCCCCGTTGGCCGTGGCGGCTGCTGGAGATGGTTCTGCTGCTGCTGCTTGTGCGCCTACTCCCAGGGTCCGCGGCGCCCCGGGGCCCGGGCGCGGGCGGACGTGGGCGTGGGCGCTCACAGGCCCACGGGGATCGGGTAGGTGGGCACAGTAAGGCCTTGCATGCCCAGCAGGTTGGACACGGAGTAGCCCAGAGAGTTAGTGGTGGTGGTGGTGGCCGGCTGCGTGGTGAACGCCACTCGCTTGCAGCCGCTCATGTCCATAGCGTTGGCGGCGCCCACGCCCGCGTCCAGCCCGTACATGGCGCCGTAGCCAGGCAGGCCCGTGGCCAAGTGGCCCGACACCATACCGCTCGCTGCGGCCGCGGCCGCGCCCACCGAGGCCAGGCCGCCGAGGGACGCGGGCGTCACCTGCGGCAGGCTGGTCAGCGGCAACTGACTGGACGCGGCAGCGGCGGCGGCGGCGGCAGGCAGGGAGTAGGGCGCGTAGCGGTAGGTGGCGAGTGGTGGCACCGGGGACACCATCACCAACTCACCGTAGCCGCCGCGCCCGCCTCCTCGTCCGCGACCAACACTCGTCGGCAGCATCACCTCCTTCGGCTGGGCCTTCTTGCACTCCACCTGAGGGTACAGCAGCGCCGGGTTATCAAGGGCGGCTCGGCCAGGGACTCTATAAGCACCTGTCCGGATGCCTTTTACGCAATCGCTCAACAACACTCTGAGACTGGCACTCGCGGGTTGGCACTCGCTCTGGCACTCGCAGGCTGTCACTCAGAGGGGCACTCGCAGGCACTCGCAGGCACTCGCAAACACGCCCACACAAACACGCTCACACCACACTGATTTTGAATCACACACAAACAAAAATAAAAATAAAATATATATATAATAAAATACACATGCCACACAACTCAAGTAAGTTCAACCTGACCTTTACATTTTCCATTAACGATAAACTTAAGTAAAGAGAGAAGAGACAGAGACAGAGAGAAAGAGGGGATAAAAGTAAAAAAAAAAGAAAGAAAAAAAAATGGAACAAAATTTCCCTTTCTATTTCGACGCTCTGTTAACAACCAATATATCCGTGATTTTTTAAAAAGTTACTGACCGCTGTTGGATAGGACTATTTTCACCCCCAAATCGAGGAATAAAAATATATGTAAATAACACTCTACCCAATAAAAGGAATAATATGAAGGGTACGAGAACGCGTATGGATAAAAAGAGAGGGAATGATGATAGGAAAATGAGAGAGAGAGAGAGAGAGAGAGAGAGAGAGAGAGAGAGAGAGAGAGAGAGAGAGAGAGAGAGAGAGAGAGAGAGAGAGAGAGAGAGAGAGAGAGAGAGAGAGAGGAGAGAGAGAGAAGAGAAGAGAGAAAGAGAGAGAGAAGAGAAGAGAGACAGAGAGACAGAGAGACAGAGAGACAGAGACAGAGAGACAGACAGAAGAAATAGAGAACAGAGTGAGAGAAGAAAAAAAAAATAGAGAGAAACAGAAACAGATTAAAAACAAAAAAAAAAAAACACAAACAAAAGACAACCCAACCCCCCCCCAAAAAAAAAGACCAAAAAAAAAGAGAGCGAGAGAGAGAGAGAGAAAGGGGGGCACGGCAGAAGTTCACAATAAGCGGCTTCCCCCTCGCGTTCCCCTCGCCAGGTGCACCTACAGCCACGTATCCCGGGTACAACTTCCGCCTCTGTGGGTACTCGAGCATGCAGTTACAAGGGAACACGGGCCCGCCATCTTGCACATATTGCCACCTTGTATTTGCGAGCCTTGCATTTGCAGATTTGCATAAGAGCATTTATGCCGGCTGGTGAGATATATAAATGCTTGTGCCAACCACTGCTCTGACTGGAAGATATATGTGTGTATGTAATTCGAAATTGTATCCCTCTTATTCTTATTCTTTTTTTCTTATCTTCCTTCTTTCTTATGCCTTTCGATTTCTTATTATCGCTCTTTTCATTTTTCTTCTCTCTCTCTAGCCTCTTGCCCTCCACCTCTTTCCCCCTTCTTTCCCTTTTCCCTCCTTTCTCCTTCCTTCCCCTCCACTCTCTCTCCTATCTTCTACTTCTCCCTCTCTCTCTTTCTTTCTCCCTTTCCCTCAACGTCTCCCTCTCCCTCTCTCTATCTCCTTCCTTTCTTCTTTCCCCCCTCTCCTTCTCCCTTTCCCTTTATATCTCTCTCTCCCCCTCCCTTCTCCCTCCTTCCCTCCCTCTCCCCTCCCCTTCCCTCTCCCCTTCCCTCCCCTTCTCCCTCTCCCTCCCCCTCCCTTCCCCTCCCCTTCTCCCTCCTTCCCTCCCTCCCCTTCCCCTCTCCACACGTCGACTAAGAAACTTCCCTCCAAACTGACATGTTACAGAAGGACTCAGGTGCATAGTTCTCCCCTTCTTCCCTTCTTCCCTTCTTCGCACCCACAAGAACGAAATGAAAAAACAAATAAATAAATAAAGAATAAAAAATAAAAAACAGCTCCCTCTCTCGCTGTCTTCTAAAAGGAGTTTTTCACCCTCCATTCCTCCCATTTTTTCTTCATTATTATTATCTCGCGTGTGTGTGTTCTTCCCTCTTCGCAGCGAGTTCATTAGCCATCTTTTCGTCTTTCTTTTATTCTCTTCGCTGTAGATTCCAACGCCTTTAATATCTTGCGAATTCCTTTTCCGTGTCCCTCGAAGTGTTCCAGCACCCTTCCCTCCCTTTCCCTCCCTTTAAATCTGGTCGAATCGCCTTCCAGATCGACTGTCTTTTGTTTGCCTTCAACCCCCCTCCCTCCTTCCTCTCCTCGCCCGACCCCCCACCTTCCCCCCACCCTACCCCCTCCCAGCGGTTCGAAATGGCGATCACTTCTTGAACTTTAATTAACACGTATTTTCTTATTTTCTTTCTTCCCTTTTCTTAATCTTTAATCCTTTCTTGCTATTCTTTCTATTTATATATTTCTTTTCTTCTTCTGACAAGCGTGGAGTTCTTAACAAGATGCTTTCTTCCGCTTCCCCTCCCCCTCCCCCCTCCTCCCCATTCCCCCTCCCCTCCCCTCCCCCCTCTCCCTCCTCCTTTCCCATTCTATTTCCATCTCACAGTGATAAGGGGGTGAAGGGGGGAGGGGAGGGAGAAGGTAACCTTAATTGGGGTACAAAAAAGTGGGTACCACAGGGGGTGTCGGGATGGGGATGGGGGGGGAGGGGGAGAGGGGTGAACGGGCAGTAAACAAAACTCCGAATGTTCAATTTGTCGCAAAATTCGGACCTAAAACTGACAAGCACCTCGTGATGGCGAAGGTAAAGTGCCCAGCGACACCACGAACGGAGCCAGTGCCACCGATTAGTGCCAGTGCCAGCGCGCGGTTTGCATTTCTACGGTTATTCCAACTCTCTCCCTATACAAACACGTGTACTTATACGCACAGGTACATACATACAGGTACATACACACACACACACACACACACACACACACACACACACACACACACACACACACACACACACACACACACACACACACACACACACACACACACACACACACAAAGAACCTCCCCCCCTCCACCCCTACCCCTATCAAACACACATGCCCTCACACCCTATCTTAACTTCTGATTCTATGTCATCGCATTTTATCTTCGTCCCCTTTTTCATCAAAGGTTTCATCCTCCCTAAACAGTGTACAAAACAACAGTACAACTTGTGTACAACTTTTCCCACTTGCCGGAGCGTTCATGCAAATTTCTTCTCTCTTCTCTCTCTCTCTCTCTCTCTCTCTCTCTCTCTCTCTCTTTGTCTCTCTCTCTCTCTCTTTCTCTCTCTCTCTCTCTCTCTCTCTCTTTGCCTCTCTCTCTCTCTTTCTCTCTCTCTCTCTCTCTCTCTCTCCCTCTCCCTCCCCCTCTCCCTCTCCCTCTCCCTCTTCCTCTCTCTCTCCCTCTCTCTCCTCTCATTTTATTTACGAAGTCGACTATCAAGAGATTTTTATCCTGTGTAGCACGGCCATAGTTGTGATTACTTTTCTTGTTACTGCCTTTGTCGAGGGAGGCTATCTGCTCTTAGGGTCGGGGAGGGGGGAGGGGAAGGGGAAGGGGGAAGGGGGAAGGGGGGAGGGGAAGGGGAGGGGGGAAGAGGAGGAGGGAAGGGGAGAGTGAAGGGGGAAGGGGGAGGGTGAAGAGGGAGGGAGGAAGGGGGAAAGGGGGGGGTGAGGGGTGAGGGGAGGGGGAAGTGGGTGGGTAAGGGGTGGCTAGTGCATGACGCATTTAAGAAACTGCTTTTCAAAGGCCTGAGAAAGTCTCTCCATTTCTCTTTCTCTTTCTCACGCTCCACTTCTTCCACCTCTAACCCTACTACTTGCTCCTTATCTTCCCTCTTTCTTCCTCCTCCTTCCTCCTACTTCCTAATGCTTCAATTCCTCCTCCATCCGTCTCCGTCTCCTCCTTCTCCTCCTCCCTAACCACTTCTCACTTCTCCTTCCTCCTTAATCCTATTTCCTGGTGCTTCCCTCTTCCTCCTCATCCTTCCTTCCTCCTACTTCCTAATGCTTCCTTCCTCCCCCATCTCCTCCTTCCTCTTCCTCGTTCCTTCCTCCATCCCCCTCCATCTCCTCCTCTCTCTCTCCCTCGCCCTGTTCCCATCCTCCATCCTTCCTCCATCCCTCCTTCTTCCTTCCTTCCTTCCTTCCTTCCTTCTCCTCTCTCTCTCTCTCTCGCCCTGTTCCCATTCCAAAGTTCTCTCTCTCTCCTTGGCTTAATTAAAACTTGCCGCGGCGGTCCAATCAATCAGCTGTTGTGCCGGTAAGCTTACGAACCGCTCGGAGATTTGATAAAGATCCCCCTCCCCTTCCTCCCCCTCCCCTCCACCCTCCATCCCTTCCCTTCCCTACCCCCTTTGAGGACCCTACCCTTCCCCCCCCCTTTCCATGAACGATATGAAGAAAGAAAAAACAGAAAAGAAAAGAAGATGAAGAAGACAGAGGAAGAAGAGAAGAAAGAAAAGAAGAAAGAGAAGAAAGAGAAGAAGAGGAAGAAAGAAGAGAGAAAAGAGAAAGAAGAAAAGAAGAAGAAGAAGAAGAGATGAAGAGAAAAAAGAAGATGATGAAGAAAGAGAAGAAGAAAAAGGAAGAAAAGAAAAAAAAGAAAGAAGAAAGAGAAGAAGAAGAAAGAGGAAGAAGAAGAAGCAGGGAGGAGAAGAAGAAGCATAAATGACACCTCTCAGAATCCATGTCCCCCCCGCGCTATAAATAAGAGCCAGCGGTTTGTTGGCTCGCGGGCCCGGCCGATATGCCCGTAGGGAATTTTCGATCTGTCTAATCGCTTACATTATTCGGCCGGCCAAGGGCGTGCGAGGAAGGGAGGGAGGGGAGGGTGGGGGAGGGAGAGGAGGGAGGGATGAGGGGAGGGGAGGGGAGGGGGGGAAGGAGAGGGTGGGGGAAGGGAGGAAGGGGGAGGGGAGGGGAGGGGAGGGGTGGGGGAGGAAGGGGAGGAGGAGTGGGGGGGAGGAAGAGGAAGGGGAGGGGTGGGGGAGGAGGGGGGGAGGGGGGAAAGGGAAGGGGCGTGTTCTTTTTTTTTCTCACTTCTCTATTCTCAGTAGTACTTTACTTCGTTTATTATATCTCACTCTTTCCCTCTCTCCCTCTCTACCCCCTCTCCCCTCTCCCCCATTCCCCTCCTCCATCCTTCCCTCACTCTACTTCTTTCCCCTCTTCCTCCTCTTCCCTCTCACCTTCTCTCCACCTCCCCTCCCTCTCCACCTTCTCTCCCTCCCCTCTCCCTCTCCCCTCCCTTCTACGAAACTTCGCGAGATGTGAACTAAGGAAAAAATATCCCAGCGAGATTCTTCTTCCTTCACATCCCTCACGGTCGGTGCCACTACATTAAGATGAGTGATGCTGGCGATGCCCCGTGGCACGCGGGATGCTGGCGGGTGAGACAGTGCCCGCTCTCTCACTCACTGGCACTCGCTGACTTTCCCTCACTCACTCACTCACCGGCACTCGCTGACTTTCACTCGCTCACTTCAACTCACTGGCACTCGCTAACTTTCACTCACTGGTCACTCACTGCCTTTCACTCCCTCATTCAGCACTCACTCACTCTCACTCACTGACACTCGCTGTTTTTCACTCCCTCACTCACCGGCACTCATTCACTCACTCACTCACTCGCACCATCCTCACTGTCACTTGCACTCGCAAAACCCCTTCACTCTCTATTCCCCATCACCTTCTATCTAAGTATACGCGACTCCCTTAAAGAAAGAAATAGAAAAGAAAGAAGACGAAAGACGTAGAGAAATAAAAAGAAGTGGAAAAAAGAGAAGCACAGAAGAAAGACGTCGAGAAGAAAGAAGTGCACAGGAGAGAAGCGAAGAAGGAAGGGAAGGAAAATGATGAAAATGATGCCTCTTTCCTTTGCTAAGGTGACAGCTAACATAATGCGTGTGCGGGGGGAGGCTGATCGGCCAAAATAAACAAAGAAAATAAATACATCTTTTTCTTCTCAAAATCTCGAGACAAACTACGTCTTAAACGTTTCAAAGAAGACAATCAATAATAATAATAATAATTCATAAAATTGTGATAATGACGATGGTGTTGGTGATAGTGATGGTGGTGGAAATGGAAATAGAAAAAGTGATAGTGATAGTAACAATAACAGTAGTAACAGTAATAGTAATAGTAATAGTAGTAATAGTAGTAGTAGTAGTAGTGATAATAATAATAATAATAATAATAATAATAATAATAATAATAATGTTGATTATAATGATGATAACGAGTATAACAATAATAATGATGATGATAATGATCATAATAATCCTACACCCAAAACAATATTAGACTCACCATCACCATCACCACCATCACCACCACCATCATCACCATCACAACCAACCCCCACTCAAGCGAATGAAGTACGCCCATAACCCCCTCCCCCCTTCCCCCCCCCCCCCCCCATCCCGCCCGCACCGCCAAGGTTAAACGACCCGCTTCACCCACCCCCCACCCTCCCCCTCCCCTCCCCCCTCGCTTCCCCTCGCCCGCACGCCGCACGCCCGCGCCCTCGTGACAACTCTCGCCGTCACGTATAATTAAGACGTTTTACAGGTGCGCCAAGACGTAACTACCGCGCGCCCGCACTCCTTACGGTTTTCTTCAGGGTTATTTGCGTCGAGATGGGGGGGGGGGAGAGGGGAGAGGGGAGAGGGGAGAGGGGGAAGAGAGGGGAGCAGAGGGGGAGAGGGTGAGAGGGGGAGAGAGGGTGAGAGGGGAAAAGAGGGAGCAGAGGGGGGAGAGGGGAAGGGAGGGAAAGGGAGGGGAGGGGAGAGGGGGGGGGGAGAGGGAGAGGAGGGAGAGAGGGAGAGGAGGGGAAGAGAGGGGAGGAGAGAGGTGAGAGGGGAAAAGGGGGAGCAGAGGGGAGAGGGGAAGGGAAGGGGAGTGGTGGGGAGGGGGAGGAGAGAGAGGGGGGAATAGAGGGTGAGGGAGAGGGAGGGATAGGATGGTGGGGGGGAGGAGAGGGGAGAAGGGAAAGGGGCGTTAGAGGGGGGGGGGGGAGAAAAAAAGGGGAGAGGGAGAACGGTGACGGGGGGGGGGGAGAAGTGGAAAAGAAGAAGAGAGGAGGACAGATTGGAGGTGAATGAGAGAGAGAGAGAGAGAGGAGAGAGAGAGAGAGGGGGGGGGAGATGAAGGAGGAGAGAGGGGGGAGATGGAGAAGGAGAGGGTTAGGAGAAAGGACAGAAGAAGGTGAGAAAAAAAGGGAAAGGCAAGGAGGAAGGTTAAGAATGGTAGAGAGAGAATGTCGGAAAGAAAGGAGAAGAGGAGAGGGGAAAGGAGCAAGAAGGAGGGGAAAAGGGGTTGCGGAGAAGGAGAAGGTAGGAGAGAGAGAGAGGAGAGAGAGAGAGAGAGAGAGAGAGAGAGAGAGAGAGAGAGAGAGAGAGAGAGAGAGAGAGAGAGAGAGAGAGAGAGAGAGAGAGGAGGGGGAGAGGGGGGGGGAGGACTGTCTGTCTGTCTCCTGGTACAGTTAAAGGTACACCCAAGGCCATGGTACAAGCCCGGCGCGTGTCGGTACGCAGGTAAATACTTCACACTTTTACATGTGTGAAATATAAGTGCACCGGCTTAAGACACCCCTCTCCCCTCGGCCCCCTTCCTCCCCCTTGCCCCCCCTCTCTTCCCCTTCTCCTGCCCCCCCCCCCCCCTCCCTCCTAGGACCGTCAGACGCAGATGTCAACAGTAATATGCGGGACGAAATGCACGCGAAAGGCGACCTTACTCTAGGGGACGGAAGGACCACGTCTGGCCGGATCCCGAGAGAATTATTTATCTGAGCGGTTCGTATTTCCATCTAGTTGTTTTCCTCTTTTTTCTTCTTCCTTTTTTATCTTCTTTTTTCTATCCCCCCCCCCCCCGTGCCAAAAATGGCGAGACGCGAAATATTCCGCCCGGCCAATTTTGGGAGTTGCTCTTCACGCGGTCGCCTATGCGGAGTGCTTACGGGAGACTAAAAACAAAAATGCTTAGGAGGACGAGCTGCACGTACCAGATGCACACGCACGGGCATCGAGACAGACAGACAGACAGACAATAATATCTCCTCTCCCTCTCCCTCTCCCTCTCCTTCTCCTCTCCTTCTCCCTCTCCTTCGCCTTCTCCTTCGCCTTCTCCTTCTCTCCTCTCCCTCTCCCTCCCTCTCCTCTCCTTCTCCCTCTCCCTCTCTCCCTCTCCTCTCCCTCTCCTCTCCTCTCCTTCTCCCTCTCCTTCTCCCTCTCTCTCCTTCTCTCCTTCTCCTTCTCCTCTCTTTCGCCCTCCCTTTTCCATCTCCTTCACCCTCTCCCTCTCCCTCTCCCTCTCCCTCTCCCCTCTCCCTCTCAAACACACACACACACCACACACACACACACACACACACACACACACACACACACACACACACACACACACACACACAACACACACACACACACACACACACACACACACACACACACAGGGACAAACAGCGGCGCGCATTCACCAAGATCCCAATCTCGCCAAACCCGGCACCATCAATAAACCAATCTTCATTTACGTATTTCGCCGAGCCTCGCCCTAATTGATAGATGACACAGGGGCGAAAATAGACCGCAGCGTCACACCGGCCCCGTTCATTATGGCTGACAACGACCGCTACTTGATTAATGACGCACCGGCAACTCTACACAGTACCTACCCTCCTTGCTCCTCCTCCCCCCTCCCCCCTCCGTCCCCTTCCCTTTTCCTCCCCCCACCCTCCTCCTCTATCCTCTTTCTTCCTATAACCTTCCCCCTACCTCTTCCCTTCCCCATTTCCCCTCCCCCCTTCCCTTCTTTCCCTTTCCTTCTTTCCCTTCCCCCCTTCCCCCTTCCCCTCCCCTTCCTCCCCCCTTTCCTCCTCCTATTTCTCCCCCTTTCCCCTTCCTTTCCCTCTCCCCTCCTTCCCTTCCCCCTCCCCTTCCCCTTCCCCTCCATTCTCCCTTTCCCCCTTTCCCACATCCCTCCCCTTCCTCTCCTCCCCCCATCCCTTTCAACCTCAATGAATTGCAATACAAGCATAACCCTAGCTCTTAAAACTCTTTAATTAATACGCCCCTTCCTTGCCGCCCATCTACCGACGCCCATCACACGCGAATACGCCCACGTAAACAACGAGATTAATTGAGATGCGCGAATGAGTGAGCCAAAAATATGGGTATAAAGTACAAATAAATTAATGATAAAAAAGGTAAATAATGTAGAAAAGGAACACTTGAATGAAAATCAAAGAAAAAAATAAATAGATAAACATACGCTGATAAAGAGTAAATACAAGAACAAACAAATAACCAAACAAATGAATAAGTAAAGAGACAGTTTAAAAAATATATTAACAAGAAACGAACAAAAATAAACAAATAAAAACATAAACACGTAAATGGAAAAGTGACAACAAATTAACAAGAAAAACAATCAAATAACGACAACAAAAACAAAACACTCACTCCCTCGCCTTCACACCTAAGGCACTCAAGGTTGAATATTGCTTACACTTTGGGCCCGCGTTTTGGAGGGAGGGAGAGGGGGGGGGATGGGAGGGAAGAGGGGGGAATGAGAGGGAGGGGAGGGAGGGGAGAGGGAGGGAAGAAGAGGGAAGAGAGGGGAAGAGAGAGGAAGAGGGGGAGATGGAAGGAAGAGAGAGGGAAGAGGGAGGGAAAATGGAGTGAAGAGGGGAGGGTAGAGAAAGAGAAGAGAGAAGGAAGAGGAAGGGAGTGACGAGGAAGTAATGAGGGAGAGAAGAGAAGAGGGAAGAGATGAGACAAAACCAGGAAAGAAGACAACCACGATGGAGACGAAGACAAAAAAGAGAGAGAGAGAAGAAGCAAGAGAAGAATCGAGCTAAGAAAGAAGCAAGAGGGAGCGGAAGGAAAAGAAGACGGCAGCCGCTCCATCACGCAAATTTTCTCTCGAATCTTTAGCCGTTACGCCGCGCTTTCCTTCCCGCCAACCGTCAGCGCAGTTTCAAACTCGACCCCGAAAACAGCGCCGCCATTTGCACGGGCCGGCTTACTTGCGCTCTAATTATCCCAGTGACAATTATCTTGGCGCGGGTAATTAGATGATTGAATCGCTTCTCTTCTTTTTTCGTTTTTCGTGTTTTTTCGTAATTAGTCCTCCAAGTGCGCTGCTCTGATAAAACGGAGACGAGTCGGGGGAGATAGATACAAACAAACAAAAATACAGATAGAATAATCAATTTCAACACCCCTCCTCCCCCCACCCACGCAACCCTACCCCCCTCCTAAGCCCCCCCTCCCCTCTCAATCCCCCCTCTCCTCCTAACCCTCCCCCCCCCTCCTCACCTTCCCCGCCCCCCAACCCTCCCATCCTCCCTCCTCAATCCCCATCCTTCTAAACCCTCCTTCCCCACCCCCCCCTTCACCTACAACATAACTACGCCCGCAGCAGACGTGGGCGTGCGCGGGCGGGAGAGAGAAAGAAACGAAGCTCCTTAATAATATCCACAAAATCCTCCCTGTTCCTGAGGCCACGTGGCACCGGTGCCAAGATGCCCTGGGGCGCGGCGGAGCGGAGGGCCGTGGGGCTCCCTCCGCCGGTCGAGCGTAAGGCCGAAATTCCCCACGCTGCGAAGGGGAAGCCTCGCCCTTACGGCAAGAGAAGTGAAGGATTACTATACTGACCCCCCCTACCCCCCCCCCCCCCCCAACCCCCCGCCCCCCCTCTAAAAATATCGTGGCACTGCATAGATTCTCTCTGGCTGTAGGGGAGGGGGAGGGGGAGGGGGAGGGGGTACGGTTTCCTACGTGTGCAGCTGAACAGGTGAGTCACCTTTGCTTCTGCTCGTCAACCTCTACGCGTCTCTACAGCTGACGGCGATGGCATCATAGCATTGCGATAGACATTTCAAACCGGCACCAATTTACATCTAAAAAAAGAACGAACGAACGAAAGAAAGGAAGAAAGAAAGAAAGAAATAGAAAGAAAAGAAAAGAAAAAGAAAGAAAAAGAAAGAAAAGAAAAAAGAAAAAAGAAAGAAAGAAAGAAAGAAAGAACGAAACGAAAAGAAAAAAAAGAAAGAATAAAAACGAACATACACCAATTGTAATCGAGGAATCACAACGAGCGGCGATGGAGGTTCTATCACGCCCACCCGCCACACGCCCACCGCCGCACGCCCATCTACCGTTCTCTCGAGGGAGGCAAATGACGAGTTCATCGTCTTCGAAAGGGAGAGATAAGAGAGGAAAGAAAGGGAAACAGAAGGAAGATAAAGATAAAACAAATGATAAGAAAAAAAGGGAAAGAGAAAATCGAGAGAAGAAAAAGTGAAGAGGGGAGAGAGAGAAAGAAAAGAGAAGGCATTTAGAAAAGGGAAGTAAATGAAAATCAAATTAAAGGACATTTGAAATGATAAGGTAAAGCGAATGAGGGAATACAAGAAAATATAAGAAGAAATAAAACGAGACGAGACACGGAAATGATAAAGAAAAGAAAAAAAAAGAAAGAGGAAAAGCGGAAAAATATAAAAAAAACGAAGAGAAGATAGAAAAGAAAGAAAGAAGGAAAAAGAACAAAAACGAAGAAGAGAAAGAGAAAGAAAACAAAACAAAACAAAACCACTGAGTAATAAACAAACACCAAAGCCAGACACAGAAAGAAAAAAAAAACGACAAAATAAAACCAAACAAAACCCCCCCCAACCCACCACCCCCCAAAAAAGACAACCAAACCCAAATCCAAAAACCAAAACAAACCCCAAAAAGCGATTAAAAGAAAATACGACAGACGGAGGACAACCCTAATCAAAGTCTCGGGTCGCGTCCTCGTTGCAGCGGCCGCCCTAATCACCCAGCTGGGCCAATTACCCGACGGCCTCTTTAAGCAGGTGATTGATAGTACTATCGAGCGGAGAAGTAGCAAAAGGGGGGAGGGGGAGGGGGAGGGAGGGGAGGGGGAGAGGGAAGGGGGAAGGGGGGAGGAAGGGGGGAGGAGGAAGTTAGGGGGGAGGGAGGGGAGAGGGGAAGGGGAGAATAGGGAAAAGGGGAAGAAGGGGAAAGGGGGAAGGGGAATGGGGGAAGGGGGGGGGGGAGGGGAGGGGAGGGGAAAGGGGAAGAAGGGAGAGGGGAGGGAAAGGGGAAGGAAGGGGAAGGGGAAGGGAGAGGAAGAAGGACACAGGAAAGAGGAAAAGATGCAAGGGGAAGGGCAAAACAATCATTCTAACTTTTAAAATACTTCTAGCATATCATCTCCCTATTCTTTACATCACGACCAAATCCCACCCATCTATCACGTCACACCATCCTTTCACTCTAAAATTTCAATCGCATTTCAACTTCACAACCAACAACGACAACCCTTTCTGCATCATCACAAGTTTCCCAAGGTCCTCTGGCTCTAACGACCCATCCTCCACGACCTCCTACGGGCCAAGCATTCAACGCGCAACACGATCTCAATAGGCCCCTCCCTTGCAACGACGCAAATGCAACTCCCATCCATTCACAACACTGACAACTTAATCACAATCTTAATTAGACGCGGTTTTTATGCCTTTCCTCCAACTCCCTTTTCCATCACCATCATCACCATCGTCGCGAGGAGCTCACCATTCCCTCCTAATTCCTCGAGGAGTCACCCGCGCGCCACCATCATCACCACAGCCATCATCATCACCACATCTCCCTGGCACCGTCCCAGACAGCAGGCACTCCACGACGATGCCAAAGTGCGAGGCCAAGCTATCCGGTGTTTACTACGTGAGGCCCCACGTCAGCGCGTACTGATTCTCCCAATAAATAGTCGAACACTGCGGTCTATATTCACATCTCCATATTGTCAGGCCATATTAATGACACTTGGCACTCCGGGGGCACTCGGGCTGGCACTCGCGTCGGGGAGTCAAGATCGAACGGCTCGGCGGCCCTCGGGTGGGCACTACCCCGCGTGCAATTGCATATGTGCGTACGTGTGGATATGAGCGCACACACGCACACGCAGACTTGACAGACACGCAAAGGCAAACGCTCTCTCTCCCTCTCCCCGTCCTCTCCCTCTCTCTCTCCTCTCCTCTCCCCTCCTCCTCCCTCTTCCCTCTCCCTCTCTTCCCTCTTCCTCTCCTCCTCCCCTCCCCTCTCCCCTCCCTCTCTCCTCCCTTCTCTCCCCTCTCCCTCTCCCCTCTCCCTCTCTCTCTCCCACATATCCGAATAAACTCTACCCCGGCCGCGCACAAAACAAGGTAAACGAGATGCGAAATGATTTACCCAATTATTCACGGTACGACAGCCTCCCCCTGGCCCTCCTCCCCACCCCCTTTCCTCTCTTTGAACCCGAAACCCTTCCCCTTAACCCTGGACCCCCTTCCCTTACCCTTCACCTCTTCCCCTCTATCCCCTCCCCAACCCTTTCCCCTTTCCCCTCTTCCTATCCTTTTCCACTTCGCCACTTACCCCTAAAACCCTCTCTTTACCCCTTACCCCTCCCCCTTCACTCCCCCCCCTTTCCCCTTTCCCCTTCCCTCCACCCCTTCCTTCCCTTCCCCCTTCCCTTCCCTTTCCCCTTCCCCCTTCCCCTTCCCCTTCCCTTCCCCCTTTCCCCTTTCCCCTTCCCCCTTCGCCCCCCTCTCTCAACTCTCCGCTTGGTGACAAACGTGACATCTTTACGAGCTATGTTGAGGTTTGGACTAAAATTCCTTGTTCTTTCCCGTAGCACTTCCGGCGTGTGCGGCGAGAACAAGGAGAACAAGCAAGTTCGCCTCCAGGTGTTCGCAGGTGTGTGTGCGGGGAGGAGGGGGGAGGGGGTTGTGTGTGTGTGGGGAGGGGGGAGGGGGTTGTGTGTGTGGGGGGAGTGTGGGGAGGGGGGAGTGTGAGGGGGGTGTGTGTGTGTGTGTGTGTCCGCGTGTGTGTTTGTTTGTGGAAGTATCTCTGTTAAACCACAACTTATTAATCAAACTGATGCTTTGACACCACAATAACCGTAAAAAAATAAACAAATAAACAAAAAGATTAAATATATCACATTAAAAAAAAAAAAAGGACAGGCTACCTCCCTCCCTCCTCCCCCCCCCAAAAAAAAAAACATAAACAAATAAATAAAAACAAAAACAAATAAACAAACGAGAACCGAAGAAAAGACAAAACGCAACACAGCGCAACAAACCACACAAGGCAAAATCAACACTCCCAAAGGTAGAATTCGAAAATAAAAATCCGACCCAGAAAAAACAAATGAAAAATAAAACAAACATATATATCCGTTACAGTGAATACGGGGTTAAAAAGTGAGAGATAGAGGGCGTGGCAGGTAAAAGGTTTTGGAAACAATAAGGAGATAAAGGTGTCAAAAAAGGTAAAAGCTGGAGTGAAAAATAATGTATATATATACATACAAACATACATACACATTTTTTTTTTTTTTTTTTTTTTTTACATCACGTACAGGAGTAATAACATTCCAATAGATATCCGAGTGAAGAATCTGAACACAATCATCCTTATCGAAAATCACATACATAAAAATATATATAAAAAAAAATTCCACTCATTTTCATTCGAAATTTTTCTAAAAAAAAAAAAATAAAAAAAAGGAAATAACCGCTTTCTCAGTCGCCCCTCTCCCCCCCCCCCCCCTTCAGTAACGTCTTCATAAACATCCTCCAAATAATGCATGTTGGACCCCAAGTCACTGACCCCGTTTATCTTCAATCTTCGTTCCATCGTTCATTCTCTCTCTCTCTCTCTCTCTCTCTCTCTCTCTCTCTCTCTCTCTCAATTGAAGAGAGGAATAGATAGAAAGAGAGAAAAGGAGATGGGGAAAATAAAAGAGAGGAAGGAGAGAGGACGGAATATAAGAGGAATGGGAAGAAGAGAGAGGAGATGAGACGGGATAAAGAAAGAAGAGAAGAAAACAGAGGGAGAGGAGGGAGAGGAGAAAGAAGAAAGAAGAGAAGAGAAGAAAAAAAGGTTAAGAGAGAGAGAAGAAAACAGAGGAGAGAGAAGAACAGAGGAGAGGAGAAACAGAGGAGAGAAGTAGAAGAGAGAGGAGAATACGGGAGTGATGAGGAGAGGGACGAGGTAGGTCGCTCAAGCCGAAGTGGACAATATGCAGATGACTCTCTTCAACACACGGTTTCACGTGTAAAAATAGACAGAGTAGCTCCCTCCTTCCCTCTCTCTCTCCTCTCCTCTCCTCTTCTCTTCTCTTCTCCCCTCTCCTCTCCTCTCTATCTCTCTCACTCTCACTCTCTCTCTCTCTCTCTCTCTCTCTCACTCTCACTCTCACTCTCACTCTCTCTCTCTCTCTTTCTCTCTGTTTTCATCACCCTTCTTCCTCTCCCTCTCCCTCCTCACTTTTCCTTCCCCCTCTCCCTCTCCTCTCCCTTTCCCTCTCCCTTTCTCTCTTCCCTCTCCCTCTCCTTTTTCTTTCGCTTTCTCCCTCTCGCATACGCATCATAAACCCCGTAATCGTACTGCATACAAATTCGCTAAAAAATAACGAACCCGCAACCTCTCCACCGCGCCAAAACAAAGCACAGGAACCTCACATTCAAATCTCTTCTGCCGAGGAACGTGAGGGAAGAAAAGAAAAAACAACAACAACAACAACAACAACAAAAATACAAGGAAGTTACAGGAGATTGAGAAGAAATGGTCCAGGGAAGGGGGGAGGGAGGAGAGAGGGAAGGATGGGATGGAGGAGGAGATGGAGATGGAGGATGGAGGGAGGGAGGGAGGGAGGGAGGGAGGGAGGGAGGGAGAGGAAGGAAGGATGGAAGGATGGAAGGAGAGAAGGAGAGGAAGGGAGGGAGGGAGAGACACAAACAAAACCTCACCCACTCCCTCCTACGCCCCTTCCTCTTTCCACCCTAGGCCTATCCCCACCATAGGCCTATCTTTCCGCCCATTTATGCGATAAATCCCTCTCGCCCTGACACACAATGGACCCAGATCTCGCAAGCACTGCATCCCCGGTTGCAAGGACACGAAAGAGAAGGATTAGCTAATATTTCGAACAACTCTCACAAGGATAATAAATAAGTAAATAAATAAACGAAAGGGAAGATATGAAAAAATAAAATAATAAGTAAATAAAAAAAAAAACGAAAGGGGAGTGGAGAGAAAAAAAAAAAAAGAGAATAGGAAAAAGATTAAAAAGAATAAGATAATAAGTAAATAAAAAAATAAACGAAAGGGGAGTGGAGAGATACGAAAAAATAAATAAGAGAATAGGAAAAAGATTAAAAAAGAATAAGGATAATAAGTAAATAAATAAAAAACGAAGGGGGAGTGGAAAGATACGAAAAAAAGAGAATAGAAAATAAGGATAATAAGAAATAAACGAAAGGGAGTGATACGAAAGATACGAAAAAATAAAAAAAGAGAATAAGAAAAAGATTAAAAAGAATAACAGCTGTGTCATGCCACTCTTCCTGATGGTGAGGGTGCAAGAAGGAGCAGTAATTGCAAGCAGAACGAAAAAACAAATAAACAAACAAACAAACACAACACAAAAACAATGAAAAGGGAAGAACAGGCGCAATGCACGAAGGGGGAGGAGAGGGGGGGGGAGAGGGAGGGGAGAGAGGGAGAGCTGTCAGGAAAATAGCGAAGACGCGAAGGGAGGAAGGGGGGAAAGAGAGGGAGAGAAAGAAAGGAAAAAAAAATATATCGTGCGACTGAAATAGCGAAGGCTGAAAAAAGAGAGAGAAAAAGAAATAGCGAGATTGAAATAGCAGGAAGAAAATGCGAAAAAGAGGAGATGGGTGAAGGGTATGACCTCTTGACCCGAAAAAAGGTTTCCAAATTGGACGAGAGAAGAACAAAAAGAAGAAAGATGAGAGAGAGAGAGAGAGAGAGAGAGAGAGAGAGAGAGAGAGAGAGAGAGAGAGAGAGAGAGAGAGAGAGAGAGAGAGAGAGAGAGAGAGAGAGAGAGAGAGAGAGAGAGAGAGAGAGAGAAGATGAGAAAGATGAGAGAAAGAGAAAGAGAGAGAGAGAGAGAGAGAGAGATACTCCTCACACCACCACACACACCCAACATACAAACACCCCCTCACCACACAGACACCCAAAATCCCCCACCCCCACCCCACCCCCACCCTCACCCCACCCACACACTCCAAAGTTGAAATCCTGAGCAACTCCCAGCATTAGCAAGGACGAGAGAGAGAGACATTCGCAGTTTAGAAACAAGTTATTGCCAAAGATTACAGGCCCCGGAACTAGGGATCAGACCGGGGAGCACGGGACTTAAGTAAAAAAAATAAATAAATAAATATAAGTAGAGGAGTTTACTTGCGGGAATCCTCGCTTACTTATAAAGTCTTACTTATAAAGCCTGGATTGCATGCGTGTGAGAGAATGGTGTTTTATGCTGAGGCGGAGGGAGGGAGGGAAGGAAAGAGGGAGTGTGAGAAAGATAGATACAGAGAAGGAGAGAGAGAGAGAGAGAGAGAGAGAGAGAGAGAGAGAGAGAGAGAGAGAGAGAGAGAGAGAGAGAGAGAGAGAGAGAGAGAGAGAAGAGAGAGAGAGAGAGAATAAAGAAGAGAGAAAAGGAGGTCTTGGAGACAGAAAACAATAACGAAAGAAAGACAAGAAGAAGAAGGAGAACGAGAAACAATAACCGAGAAAGACAGACACGGAGAATAAACGAATGCTATCAATAAAAAACAGCAAAAAACAACAAAATAAACGATTAAAAAACACATCATTATCGTCTCTATTGCTGCAGTGACGGCATTAGGAGCCCCTATATTTAAAACACTTACCTCTTTAACCGACAACCCCTCTCCCTCTCCCTCTCCCTCTCCCTCCCTCCCCAGTCGTCGTCATCTTCCTCCTTCTCCTCTTTTTCTACCCCTTCTACCTCCTTTTCATCACTTCCTTTCTCCATCTTATTCCCTCTTCCCTTTAGAAGAGAGAGAGAGAGAGAGAGAGAGAGAGAGAGAGAGAGAGAGAGAGAGAGAGAGAGAGAAGAGAGAGAGAGGAGAGAGAGAGAGAGAGAGAGAGAAGAGAGAGAGAGAAAGAGAGAGAGAAGAGAGAGAGAGAAAAGAGAGAGAGAAAGAGAGAAGAGAAAGAGAAAGAGAGAGAAAGAGAAAGAGAAAGAGAGAAGAGAAAGAGAAGAGAAAGAGAAAGAGAAAGAGAAAGAGAGAGAGAGAGAGAGAGAGAGAGAGAGAGAGAGAGAGAGAGAGAGAGAGAGAGAGAGAGAGAGAGAGAGACAGACATACAGACAGACAGAGACAGAGAGAGGGGAAAAACAAAGCCCAAAGCCACCTGAAACCTGAACCCTCCTCCTCTCCTCCCTCCTCTCCCCCCCCCCTCTTCTAATTCAACCTTCATCTTTTCCTCCCCCTCCCCTCATCTCCCTCACCTCCCCTCCCTCACCCTCCTTGATATGCATATCTCATTATGCACCTCAACGAGGGTCACGTGAATGAAAATTATGTTTAATAGAAGCAAAACATGGGCCAACAGGTGTGGGTGGAATAATATGTAAGAGAGAGGGGAGAGGAGAGAGAGAGAGAGGGGAGAGGGGAGAGGAGAGAGGGAGAGGGATGGGGAAGGGGGAGAATATGAGAGAGGTGGGGCGAAAGGAAGGGGTGGGAGAGGGGGGAGAGAGAGGGAAGCGGGAAGGGGTGGGAGAGATGGGGAGAGGAGAGAGGGAAGCGGGAAGGGGAGAAAAGGAGAGAGGTGGGGCGAGGAGAGGGGAAACGGGTGAGGAGGGAGAAGTGGGGAAAGGGAAGAGGGAGAATGTAAGAGGTGGGGCGAGGGGAAAGTGTAAAGGGTGAGGGAATAGAGAGGTGGGGAGAAGGGAGAAGGGAAGGGAAGAGAGAGGAAAGAGGTGAGGTAGGAAGAGAGGAAGAGAAAGAGGAGAGAGAAAGGTGAAAAGAGGGGAAAGATAAAGAGAGGAGAAAAGGGAGAAACGAAGAGAAGGGAATGAAGTGAAGAACGGGAGAGAAGAAAGCGGGTGAGAAAGAAATAAATAAGGCAGGAGCAAGAAGAAAAAAAAAAAGAAAAAGCAGAAAGAAAGAAAAAAATAAAGAAAAAAAGCAAAGGACAGAACAAGCGAAAAAAAGAAATACTCAAAGAAAAAGTGCGAAGGATCAGAAATAATTAAGGAAGGAGAGACAGCAATGCAACGCGACAGGTGTGCAGGGAGCGGACAGGTGTGAAGGCGAAAGCGCGGGGCGGAAAGACAGAAGAAAGGAAGGAAGAAAAGAAAAGAAAATAGAAAAAAGTGTGGGAAAAAGTAGTATATAATAATTATAATTGGATAAATAACAACAACAATAATAGCAATAATGAAAATGATGATGACGGTGACAATATATCCATTCTATGCACCCATCCTTTTCTATCTATCTATCCACCCATCTATCTATCTATCCATCTATCTACCTACCTACCTTTCTATCTATAATTAGACGAAGATTGTACAAATAATGTGTTTCAAAAAAAAAAAAAAAAAAATCGAACCGCGCAAGCATTAAGAAAATAAAACGTGTTTCGGACAAGATGTACCAAGAAGCCCAGAGCGTGACCGCTGAACACGCGTCTACTTGCGAAGGAGAAAAGAGATAGGGAGAACGAGAGAATGTGAAAAGGAGGAGGGGAGAAAGAGAAAGGAGGGAGGGGGAGAAGAAATAAGGAAAGAGAAGAAAGAAGAAAGGGAGAGAGAGGGAGAATAGGGAGAGAGGGAGAGGAGAGAGGGAGAGAAAGAGAAAGAAGAAGAGAGAGAGAGAGAGAGAGAAAGAGAAAGAGAGAAAGAAAGAAAGAAAGAGAAAGAGAAAAAAGAAAAAGAGGAGAAGAAGCAACAAGAACGTTGCCTATGACGCGTGCCCCAAGAACTAATGATGACAGATGTAAGCTCCTGATACGTCACGATGTTAAAAACAGAGGAGAAGAAAAAGGGAAGAAAAGAAGGGAAGAAGGGAAGGGGGAGAGGGGGAAGAGAAGGGGGAAGGGGAAGAGAGGGGGCGGTGGGAGAAAGGAATGGTTGGAGAGGAGGGAGGAGAGAGAGAGAGGAGAGAGAAGAGGAGCAGAGAGAGAGAGAGAGAGAGAGAGAGAGTAGAGAGAGAGAAGAGAGAGAGAGAGAGAGAGAGAGAGAGAGAGAGAGAGAGAGAGAGAGAGAGAGAGAGAGAGAGAGAGAGAGAGAGAGAGAGAGAGAGAGAGAGAGAGAGAGAGAGAGAGAGGAGAGAGAGAGAGAGAGAGAAGAGAGAGAGAGAGAGAGAGAGAGAAGAAGAGAGAGAGAGAGAGAGAGAGAGAGAGAGAGAGAGAGAGAGAGAGAGAGAGAGAGAGAGAGAGAGAGAGAGAGAGAGAGAGGAGAGAGAGAGAGAGAGAGGGAGACATCAAAATGACAGGTGCAAGAGCTGCAGAAGCGGCATCTGGGGAGATAACTGCATTCCAAGATGGCGCCGCGAGACAAAAGTGAACATGAAAAGGAAAGGAAAAAAGGCGGATCAGCTGACTCTGTCCTAAATTCGTCCCTATAATAACTCAGAGCCGTACGCACGCAGAGAAGGGGAGAAGAGAGAGAGAGAGAGAGGGGGAAAGGAAGAGGGGAAAGGGGGGGGGGGGGGTTGACACGGGGTTTTAATGCGCCAGACACCTGTTCTGCTCAACATCCAGACCCAATAAACTTGTGCAAAACCGCGAGATATGTTTATCACGACCATTAATTATAAGGCAGCGCTTATGCCCCAGTCCTCTGCCATAATTCTATTATGAGCGGATATTCCACCACCCTGTAACAATATATCTGGTGTTTAAATAGCCGGCTACATTTTATGCGTATAAGCGACCACTCCGTCAAAGAAACCTTGGCAATAAAAGAATAAGTAATTACTTAGCACGTGCCTCCTTCATTCAACACTAAGATGTTATCACCCGCAAGTACTCAAAATACTAGCAACGCTCTTAACCAAAACATCCAGAGATTTTCGCTCATAGTAACAGCGTTAGGAATATAGTTCACGTCAGGCGCTCGGGGCACTACTTCTCGCGGCGGAACAGTTCGGGGTGATAACGAGGCTCGCAGGTGTTACGCGGTCGGGGCGGCGAGCGAGCGCGGCGGAGGATTACCCTCGCCTAAAACGCCCTAATGATAGAACAACTTTGGCCGCCGACGCCGTGAATCATATTCATAAGGAGCCGCTTCTCAAAAAGACTTTTGTCCCCGAAAGGAGAGACAGGTGTTCGAGGAATGTTCGCGAGAGGTAAATCCCCTTTCCCTCCGCGGAGTGATAGATGTGAGGCCGCTAAATGACTGCCCTCAAGACCTAACCTGAGACGCGTGTTTTCGACCGGAGGAAAATCGGAGGACAATATCACCGGCGGATTTCTATTTTCGGCGCCGGAGAATCAACTTCCCCCCCCAAAAGAAATAATGAGATTTATTTCAAATTTCATCCGGCTTTAAATGCGCGCTCTTTAACTCCTGTCACGTCGACTAACCAGCAGATTTTTAACCCGACGCCCCGCCCACCCATAACCAAAGGGGAGGGGGGAGGGGGAGGAGCGAAGGGAGGGGGAGGAGGAAGCAGAGAAAGGAAGGTGATCAGGACTTCTATAATGGCGGGAAAATGGAGTCCTTAGCTCCGCAGAACGATAGTCTATATCCATTCCTCGGGCCGACAAACGGGGATCTGCCGCCCATCCATTCCTCCTGACGGCGGCCATCAGCGGCGTCTCTGCTGACCCACGCAGCCGTAAAAGCCCTTCCGGACGTCACGGAAGGCGCGGCACTTACGCCCGGCATCGCGGCCCCGGCCATTAGCACGTGTTAATGTCTCGCTTGTATGTTAATTTACGAGGCCTCGACCCGGATTTTATGGCGACGCGCTTTCGATGCGGGCTTGATGGAACCCCCCCCCCCCCTCCCCTTGCCCTCTCCTCCTTCCCTCCCTTTCTTTCGCTCCTGCCCTCCCTCTTATGCTCTACTTCCTTCCCTCTCCTGCTCTCTTCTCTTCTTTCCCTCCCTCCCCTACTCTCCTTCCCTTCCGCTCTTTCCTTCCTTCCCTCCCTCTCCTTCCTTCCCTTCCTCCCTCCTTCCCGTCTCCCTCGTCTCCCTTTCTCTTTCCATCTTCCATGAGACTTTCCCCTCTCTCCTCCTCCCTTCTTCCCTTTTCTTGATATCTCCCTTTCCACCTCGTGTCCTCTGGCAATTTCTCCTATCCTTTTCCTCCCCCCTCCATCTCTCCCTCTTTCATCCCTCCCTCCCTCCCCCCTCCTTTTCTTCATCAACTTCTCATCCTCCTCAAGTATTACTAATAAATCCTCCACCACCCCCCTCACCCCCACCCCCTTCAACACCCCAACTATCTGTACCCGCCCCTCCCCCCTCCCCCCTCCTCCCCCTTCCTTTTCTTTCTACTCTCCCCCCCTCATTAGCAGCCATCACCTCGCCCCCTCCCTTCCCCTCCCCATTCCCCCACCCCCCCACCTTCACCTAAATCCCCGGACCTTCTTAATCTCCTGCAAATAATTTCTCCTCGGCTTCATCGAACTCAATCTCCCCCCCCCACCCCCACCCCCCTCTTTCCCCACCCCCCCTCTCCTCCCCTCCCATCTTTCTAACCGCGGAAAAATACTCTTCCTTTTCTTTTTCTTTCTTTCTCTCGTCTTCTCTTTTGATGTCTCTTTGTTTCTCTATCTGAATGCCTGTATGTATGTATGTATGTATGTATAAATGTTTGCATGTATGTCTCCCTGTTTGTTTGTTTGTCTCACTTCCACTCTCACTCTCGCTCTCGCTCTCACTCTCTTTCTCTCACTCCCACCACCACCACTCTCACTCTTTCTCTCTCATTCTCACGCTCTTTCTCTTTTCCATTCATTCTCTTTCTCAATCCCACTCCCACTCTCGTTCTCACTTTTAACTCGTTCTCTCTCTCTCTCTCTCTCACTCTCTTTCTCTTTCTTTCCAGCTCCCATTCTCTTTCTCACTCCCACTCCCACTCCCACTCTCTTTCTCTCTCTCTCACTCACACTTCCCTACTCCCTCCCCCACTCTTCCCTTTCCTCCCTCCTCATAAAACGTCTTCTTCCCTTTCAACTCCCCTCCCCTCCCTCCCTCCTCCCTCCCTCCCCTCCTCCCCTCCTTCCCTCCCTTACCGCACACACTCTTTCCTTCGCGAAACAGATCCGCAAAACCCGTTTCCTCGTATCCCTTTCATCTCTCCCCTCCTCCCACCCCTCTCCCCCTCTCCCCCTCTCCCTCTCCCCCTCTCCCACGGAGGCCTTGTTCACACGTCCATTCGTTCAGAAACCCGTCAACCCAAACAATGTTCCCGACCACTTGTTCATCATCACCCTCCCCCCCCCTCTCTATCTCTCTCCCCTCTTCTTCCCTCCCTTCTTCTGCCTCCCTTTCTTGTCCTCTTCCTCTTCCCTCTTTTTCCTCTTCTCTCGTAATAAGTTTTCTGTTTGTCTGTATGTGTTTTCTTTCTTTCTCTCCTTCTTACCCTTTATTTCTTTCTCTATCTTTCCCCTATTCCTACTACCTCTCTCTTTTCCATGTTCCTCCTCCTCCTCCTCCTCTCTCCCTTCTCCTCCCTCGTTCCCTCTCCCTCTTTCTCCCATTCCTTCCTTCTTCCCTCTCCCTTTTTTCTATTCCTCCCTCTCTCCCTTATTCCTTCCTTACTCCTCCCTCTTCCTCTATTCCTCCCTCTCTCCCTTGTTCCTCCCTCTCTCCCTTATTCCTCCCTCTCTCCCTCTCCTCTCTCCCTGCCCCAAAACGAGTCAAATCCAGGATTCTAGCGCCCCTCTCACCCTAAAATCCAGAGCTGTCCCGCCTGTCACTCTTCTAACACCCTTGTCAATGCTCCCCCCTGCTGCTTGTCCTTCCCTACAACACCCTCGCTACACCTACTACAACAGCGTCCTACCCCCATCCCCCTTTCTCCCTCTCCCCGTCGTCCCTTTTCATTTTCCTCTCTCTTTTTCTATTGTTTTTTTGTATTGTTTTCGACTATTTTTGAGCATTTATAATTTTATATACTATTTTGCATCGAAAAAAAGCAGCATGGACACACACACACACACACACACACACACACACACACACACACACACACACACACACACACACACACACACACAACACACACACACACACACACGTCAAGAATACTGAAGTTACGACTTGGAAAAAATCTCCAGTTTTCCTCGCTTGTACCGATCTTGTTAGTTGCAATGGGGGCGTTAGGCTGTTATTTCCGTTTTAGGCGTATAGCGCATTCGCCCGTATTGAGTTATGGCCGCGGTTGGTAATAGAACGTCGGGGAATAACAGGAATCGGTGATGGAAAAACGAGATGATTGAACGCTTTTTTCTTTCTTTTTCTTTCTTTCTTTTTTTTTTTTTTTTTTTTTTTTTTGGTTTAAATTTAAACTGTTTGTCGTTTTTTCTCGCATGAGTGCGCACGTCCTTGTGTGTGTGTGTGTGTGTGTGTGTGTGTGTGTGTGTGTGTGTGTGTGGTGTGTGTGTGTGTGTGTGTGTGTGTGGTGTGTGTGTGTGTGTGTGTGTGTGTCACCCATTCCTCCTGTGTCTGCCTGTCTGACTGACTGTCTCTCCTTCCCTCTTCTCCATCCCTCCTCCTCCTCCTCCTTCCCCCTTCCTACCCCTTACCCTTCCTCCCCCCCCCCCGGCAGTCGAACCCCGACCTCTTCCGCCGTCGGGGAAATTAAGTCTATGTTCCCATTTCTGCCATTGTGGCTCCTTCCTCTCGATTTCCTTACCTTCTAATCGCCATTTCCTCCCCCCTTCCCCCTCCTCTCTCTCCGTCTTTCCCCTCTTTTAACCTCAAAAGCCCCTTTTTTTATCTTCCTTTTATCTTTTTTTTTTTTTCCTTTTCTTTTTTCCGAACCTGATTTTTAAACCCTCTTTCTCTCTCTTCGTCTCTCTCTCTGTTCCCTTTTGCGTTCAATGTCGGCATTTATTACCTCCTTTCCGCTGTCCCTTTTTTTTCTTTTTTTTAATCCGTGCTCTTTAATCTCGTCTCTTTCATTACGTTTCTTGGTCGTTTCCTCTTCTGTTCATCTCTGTCTCTGTCTCTGTCTCTCTCAATCTCTCTCTCTCTCTCTCTCTCTCTCTCTCTCTCTCTCTCTCCCTCTCTCTCTCTCTCTCTCTCTCTTCGACCCCACGTTTCTCTCTTTTATTTTATTAAGCCATCACCCTTCACTCCCCCCCCCCCTCTCCCCTCTCTCACCCCTAGACACTTCGTACCTCTTGCCTTTGTCTGTGGTATTTTTCCTTTCCCTTCTTCCTCCTTTTCTCTTTCGTTTCAAAAAAACCGTCGAGTTCAAAACTTTGGATACTTATATTTCTTTTATTTTTTACACCTTTTTTATGCATTCATTATCCTCTCACGGTGTATTTTTTGTTTTATATTTATGGCAAGTATCCTTTGTATCTCTCTGTCTGAGGATTATTCATAATCATTATTATTTTCTTTACTGTAAATTTTCTCTCTCATTCTCTGTTCTACTTTTTTTTTTAACTCAAAATCATTTTACTTCTCTTTCCTTTCTCTCTGTCTTGCTCTCATCTCTTTCGCTCTCCTCTTGCTACAACAATGCCATTTACCCCCCTTTTATTCATCTCTCTCTCTCTCTCTCCCTCTTTCCTTCCTCTCCTCTCTCTCTCTCTCTCCTCCTTCTCTCTCTCTCTCTTCTCCTTCTCCCTCTCTCTCTCTCCCTCCTCCTTCTCCCTCTCTCTCTCTCTCTCCTCTTTCTCCCTCCCTTCTTTCTCCTACCCCAATCCGCCGACGGCATACCTGAGATCCCCACCTTTCATACCACTAAATCACCAACAAATATTTGAACAGACCAAGATCCCACTGCGGGGACTCTCCTAATCCTTGGCGAATCTCAAAACATGTGTACGGAAGAGAGAGAGAGAGAGAGAGAGAGAGCGAGAGGGGAGAGGAGAGAGGGAGAGAGGGAGGGGGGAGAGAGGGAGAGGAGAGAGAGAGAGAGAGGGGGAGGGAGGGGAGGAAGGGAGAGGAGAGGGAGAGGGGAGAGGGAGAGAGGAGAGAGAGAGAGAGAGAGAGAGAGAGAGAGAGAGAGGAGAGGAGGAGAGAGAGAGAGAGAAGAGAGAGAGAGAGAGAGAGAGAGAAGAGAAAGAGAAAGAGAAAGAAAGAGAGAGAGAGAGAAGAGAGAGAGAGAGAGAGAGAGAGAGAGAGAGAGAGAGAGAGAGAGAGAGAGAGAGAGAGAAGAGAGAGAGAGAAGAGAAAGAGAAAGAGAGATAGAAGGAAAGAGTCAGACAAAACCAACCAACCAACCAAACAAACAAACAACCAAACCACCCACCCAACCCCCCGCGCCGAGAGACACAGACACCCGCCCGCGAGTAGAAGACACGCCCGCGTCCGTGCGTGATGCGGGCGTGCATGTCGATGTTCCCCCGCGCGAGACAATGGACTGCACGTACAGCAACATTCCGAAAATACCGTGGCATTGTTAGGCGGGCGGCGCAGTCTCCCGTGACATCTGCCGGCCGGGAACAGATGTCAGGAGAATGCACAGGACATCGTATTGACACCCTGAGGCATGCGCTGCGGGGATCACTCAAGGGCTGCGGGCGGACGAGTCTGGAAATCTATGGAATGGAACGCGCGCCCGAGAGGGACCTCGCGCCCTCGCGATGTCCCCTTTCGCTGTCTCTTTGGTTTTCCTTTTTTTTTTTGGTTTGTTTGTTTCTTTAGAATTTTTTTTTTTTCTTTTTGTTTGTTTTTTTTTTTTTTTTTATTTTTTTATTTAGAAATGTGTTTTGATTTGATTTTTTAAAAAGAATGTTTTTTTTTTGATTCATTTTGTGTCTTTTATTTTCTCTTTCGTTTTCTTCTGGTTTTACTTTCCACTTTCTCTTTTGATTCTTTTATTCTCCTTTTTCAGGTCTCTCTCCTTTACTTTTTTCCTCCCTTTTTCTTTTTCTTTCCCTTTTCAGTCCCTTTCTATCTTACCTTTATCTATCCCTCCCTCTGTTTCTCCCTTTCTCCCTCTTCCCCTCCGTCCCCCTCTCCTTCCCTCCTTCCCACTCCCTCCTTCCCGTTTCCCCTCTTCCTGTCATTCCCTTCCCTCCCCTTCCCTCCTTCCTCCCTCCCCTTCCATCTCCATCTTCCCTCCTTCCCTCTCCCCTCTTCCTCCTCCCTCCCTCTCCCTCTCCTCCCCCTCCTTCCTCCCTCTCTCCCTCTCCCCTCCCTCCCTCTCCCTCTCCTCCCCTCAGTAAGCAAAGAAGACTCACATCCTTATCGCGAGGAGGTCGAGGCCCTTCCCTCTTCCCCCTCAAGCAGCAATTCTCAACTAAGAGACATTTTCGCTCTCCCTCCTCCTCCCCCCCCCTATCCCTCTCCCTTGCTCCTGCTCTCATCATCTCTCTCCTTGCTCCCTCTCCTGCCTTTTTTTCCTGTTCCTTCCATTCTCATTTTCTCTCTTTTTTTTTCTTTTCCTCGTTTCCCTCCCGCCGTTCCTACTTGCTTCCCCCTATCTCCTTCTCCTCTTCTCTTCCCCTCTCCCTCCCTCCCTCCTCGCTTTCCCTCTCCCCCCTTCCCTCCTCGCTTTCCTCTCCCTCCTTTCTTCCTCTCATTCTCCTCTCTCCCTCTCTTCCTTCCCTTTTCTCTCACTCCATTCTTCCCCTTTCTCCCCTCTCCCTCTATTTCCTCTTCTCTTCCCCTCTCTTCTTTCGTCCCTCTTCCCCTCCCTCTTCCTCTCCTCCCTCTCTTTCCTCTTCTCTTCCCTCTCTCTCCTCGTCCCTTCCCCTCTCTCTTCCTCTCCTCTCCATCTCCCATTTCTCCTCTATCTCTCCTCGCTTCCTCTCCATCACCTACCCTCTCTCTCTCCTCGCTTCTTCCTCTCTTCCTCTCCTTCTCATCCCCTCTCTCTCCTCTCCATCTCTATCCCACCCCTGTCTCTCTATTTCCCATTTCTCCCCCCTCTCCCTTCTCTCTCTCCTCTTCCCCTCTACTCCCAACTCCGGGATATTGTCTACTGAAGACTGCAAGACCTTCCCCATCGCCATCTTCATATGTCACCTCCATTTCCCCTCGTCTGAGAGCTCTTCTCATCCCACCTCCTCAACCAATCTCATTCTCTCATTTTCTCTTCCTTTCCTTCTCGCTCCTTTTTTCTTCTTCCTTTTTTCCTTTCTTTCTTTCTTTCTCTGTCTCTGCTCCCTGCCTTATTTCTAACAATGTGTTTGTTTCATTTCTTTCTCCTTCCGTTTCTTTTTATCAGATCTGTTTCTTCTGTTCTTATGAAAATACACCCGATTCCTATACACTCCCCCCCCTTCCCCCCCTACCCCCCCCCCGACCCCGTCCCAACCCTGTGGTTCCCAGAGAAATGGAACGTCGCGTATTCCTGATATGGCCGCCATACCCGGTCGCCATATCTCTCCCATTGAGACCCCTCGCCCTTTTAGGTACATGTAATCTATCAACGTAGCTAGGAGGAGGTGGGCTAAGGAGGGGAGGAGGGGGGGGGCGAGGAGGGAGGAGGGGATGGAGAGGGGATGGGGGGAGGGATGGAGAGGGGATGGGGGGAGGGGGGAGGGATGGGGGGAGGGATGGGAGAGGATGGGAGAGGGATGGAGAGGGATGGGGAGGATGAAGAGGAGGGAGGATGGGGAGGGATGAGGAACCAGGTGGAGGGAGAGAATGGGATGAGGAGGGGAGGATGGGAAGGAGGAGGAGGGGAGGAGGGGAGAGCTGGGGAGAGAACGGAGAGGAGCAATGGGGAGGGACTGGGAGGGAAAGAGGGAGGGCGAAGGAAAAGCGGATGGAGGAATGTGGAAGGAGGAGAGAGGGAGGGGCGCTTTGGAGAAGACGAGGAAAGGAGGGAAGGGAAGAGTGACAAAGGGGAAGAGGAAGAGGAAGGCAGAGGATGGAGCGAGGATGAACAGGGGAGCGGAGGAGGATAGAGGGAGAAGGGGTGCGGGTGGGCGAAGGAGGGGGATGGAGGGAGTTGGGGTGGGCGGAAGGGGGGATGGAGGGAGGCCAAACCATCTTGCTCCAGTATAAGACATCGATGGGGTAGCTATATCCGGTATAAGGCATTGGTTGGATGAGTGAAGGAGGGATGGGGAGGGGGAGGAAGGGGGAAGGGAAGGAGGGAGGGGAGGGGGAAGGGGGAGGGGGAGGGGAGGGGGGAGGGAAGGGGGAAGGGGCGAGGGAGGGAGGGGAGGGGAGGGGAAGGGGGAGGGAGGAGGGGGGAGGGAAAGGGGAGGGGAAGGAGGGTACAGGAAGACACATTAGGGGTTGGGTAGGGAGAGGGAGGGAAGGAAGGGGGAGGGAGGGAGGGAGGGAGGGAGGGAGGGAAGGGAGGGAGGGGCGGGCATCGAAAGGAAACATATAACATCAAAATAAATCACGAAGGTTGACATTCCACACTAAAATGGAACTGAATCAACCCGAAATAAATCATAAACACGTCCTCAAAAGCAGTCACACTCACTCACACACACACAAACCCATACGCACACACACACACGCATGCATACATACTATACACATACATATACCATCCTTCATACATCATCCAATCCAAGCCACCATACTGAATCTCACCATAAACCAAAAACAATCACCATAAAAACAATAATTAACAACACACCTTCACAACCTCCACACACAACCCAACCAAAGAAACCGAATAAAAAAAAAAAATCACACACGAAATAAAACACACAAGTCACCATCACTCACTATCACACCCTCACTATCACACAAGCCAACCGCCAGAATCTCCGTCACATTCGAACACTGTACTCACCATCTTGTTGTTGATTTCGTGAAAGTGAATCTCACACACTTTGTCCACAACATCTTCGCTCTCAAAGGTCACGAAACCGAAGCCTGGAATAGGAGGAAACGGACAAGTTAGTGATGGTAATATTGGCAATAGTCAGAGTAATATTAGCAATGGTAATGATTAGTATTAGTAATATCAATAATAATGACGACAATGAAAATAATGATGATGATGATAATGATGGTTATAGTTTATTATTATCATTATCAGTATTATTATCATTATCATTATCATTATTTTTATCATTATTTGTGATGGTGGTGATGATGATGGTGATAATAACAATAGCAACAACAGGAACAATAATAATAATAACACACACCTCCCGTCGCCTCAACACACACACACGCGCAAACATCTCCCCCATCAACACATGTACACACCCGTAGACACTTCCAAAACGTACACACACGTACACACGATCTCGGAATCTGGCGACGACGACAACGTTTCGCCACCCAGAAAAGTAGCGAGAAATTCGGATAAGATTGAATCCGGTTCGAAATATTTTTACCTCCGGTGGTTCTTCCGCTACAACCCCCCCCCCTACACCCTTTCCCCTCCCCCCCCTTTCCCCCCTCCCTTCCCACCTCCTCCCCTCTCCCCTTCCTCCCCTCCCACCCCGCCCCCCTCCCCTCCCCTTTCCCCCACTTTCCCCTCCCACCCCTTTCCCCACCCCATCCCACCCCTTTCCCCCTTCCCCCATTCCCCCGCCCCCTCCCTCCCCCTTTTCTTCCTCTTCCTGACATCCAAGTCCAAGACATCAAATACAAAAGATGATACATAAAATGATATACTGTTGGCGATGAGGATACAACAAAACTACAATAACATCCGTAATATAGAAAATTACAGTGATAATAAATACAACGCAAAAAATAAAACAAAAAAATAAAAAATGGTAGGGTGTAAACATAAAAATTATGATAATCATTATTATCATGCCAATAACGAAATGAAAGTTGCTACACTTTGATCTTTAATAAGTAGCAATAACACAAATAATTACAATCGTAAGCAACAGCCCGACGACGAAATAGAAAAAAATCACTAAACTTAAAGCAAAAAAAAAAAAAAAAAAAAGAAAAAAAAAAAAAAAAATGATAAGACAAACAGGTAAATAAACACAAACATAAACCTACCCATAAAAAAGTAGGATTAAACATAAAAGGTGAGATTTAAAAAAAATAAAAAAGGGCAAATGCATAAATAGATTTACTAAAAAACAGAAGAATAAAAACTACAGTAAACTCTTCTCCAGTAAAGTGTCCTAGGCGTCCACTTGCCCTTACCCCCCCCCCACCAACCACGATTTACCTCCCCCCTCCCACAAAGCACCCCCCTTCCCCACCTCCCCCCCGAATCCAATACAATTCCTTCCTCTTCCTCTTCCTTCCTTTACTGTCCCTCCTCATCATACTCCTCTCCTCCTCCTCATATTCCCTCCCCCCTTTCCTCCTCCTATTCTCCCCTCCCTCCCTCTTCCTCCTCCCTCTCCACTCTCCTCCTCCCCTATTTCCTCCCTTCCTCCTCCTCCCTCCCTCCCTCCCTCCCTCCCTCCACCTCCACTCTCCACCCTCCCTCCTCTCCCTCCCTCCGCCCTCCTCCCTCTCCCTCCCTCCCTCCCCCCTCCTCCCCCCTCCTTCCTCCTCCTCACCCCCACCTCGCCCCCCTTCCCCCCCACCCCCCAACACAGGGCCGGCTTCAGCGTCGACACAAAGGAAGCGGCATTATTCGCTAGCTTTGGCTGGACCTCAAGTCGGTCGCCTTGCTCTCGCTCCTCCTCAATTCCTTGTTCCCCCTTCCTCCTCCTTCCGTCTTCTTTGTCCTTATGTTTCTTCTCTTTCTTCCTTTTTTTTTTTTTCTTCGTTTCCGTCTTTTCTCTCCCTTTTCTTTCTTTTTCGACGCCTTGCTCTCGCTCCTCCTCGCTCCCTTGTTCCCCCCTTCCTCCTCCTTCCGTCTTCTTGTCCTTATGTCTTCTCTTTCTTTCCTCTTTTTTTTTCTTCTTCGTCTCCTCTTTCTTCTTTTTTTTTTCTTCTTCGTTTTCCTCTTTCTTTTTTTTTTTCTTTCTTCCTCTTTTTCCCTTTTCTTTCTTTCTTCGTCCCTTTCTTTCTTTCTTTTTCTTCGTTTCCTTTTCTCCCCCTTTTTCTTTCTTTCTTCGTCTCCTCTTTCTTCCACCTTTTCTTGTTTTGTTCTTCGTCTTATTGTGCATTTCTTTGCGCTCTTTTCTTACTTTTTTCTTTTTTACTATATTTCTTCTTCCTCCCTTTCTTCGTTCTCCATTCCTTCCTCCTTGCTCCTTTCATCTAATTTTTCTTCATGTTCATTGTTCCTTGTTCTCTTCCTTGCTCCCCCCCCCTCCTCTTTCTTCTTATTCTTCTCCTCTTATTCGTCTCATTCGCTTTCATCCTCTTCCTATTCCTCCTTCCATTTCTCCTTATACTTTCTCGACCTTTTCTCTTCGCTCCCCCTCGCTATCTATCTCCTTATACTTCTCCTCCTCCTTTTTCTTCTTCTCTAGAGAGAGAGAGAGAGAGAGAGAGAGAGAGAGAGAGAGAGAGAGAGAGAGAGAGAGAGAGAGAGAAGAGAGAGAGAGAGAGAGAGAGAGAGAGAAGAGAGAGAGAGGGGAGGGGGGGGAGAGACAGAAAGACAGACAGACAGACAGACAGGCAGAGATAGAGAAAGTAAGAGTACCCCCTTACAACCCCTCCCACCCAACCCCCCACCTTCTTCCACGTCTCAGACCCCCCCCCCCCTCCCCCAATCAGGAATAAAATGGCGATCAGACGACAATAAAATGCACAGGACTCTGCATTTTACGACCTTCGATTGGCGGCCAAAATGAGCTGTCTTTCCTTCTTTCCTTAATTTTTTTTAGTTCCTTTTCGACTTCTTAAAAAAAAAAAAAAAAAAAAAAAGTGGAGACAATATTAACAATGAGAAGGAAGGAATTAATTAAATAAAATCAAGATCAGGAATATGACAGTTAACTAATGATGATGAAGGTGTTTGTTAATGATGCGATCTTTATAAAAAAAAAAAAATAAATAATAAATAATAATGAACAAATAATGAAAAAACAACATAATTTTCCAGGTAATTTATGGAAGTGGACAGACATAAGAGAGATAAAGAGAAAGAGGTAGCTAGAAAGGTCGACAGATAGATAGACAGATAAATAGACAAGAGAAGAGAGATGGGAAAATCTGCTGAATCGAACATTTACTGATGTGCCTCTCTCTTCCTCCCCACTCTTACCTACTTCCACCGCCCCCACTATCCCCACCTCCTAAACCCTCTCTATCCTTCCCAGACCTCTCCCCCAACCCCCCGCAACCTAGCCCAAAAACCCTCTACCCTCTCTCCCCCCCCTCTACCCAACTCCCCCAACCTCACTCCAACCCCCCCACCCTCACCCCACCCATCACCCTCCCAAACCCCATCACCTCACCCTCCCCATCACCCAAACCCCAAACCCCATCACCCTCTACCCAAACCCCTCCACCCTTTCCCCAACCCCTCCCAACCCCCACCACCCCCAACCCTCCACCCCAAATAACCTCGACCCCTCCACCCTTTCCCCAACCCCCCCCCAACCTCCCCACTAGCCGCTGCCCACTCCACCACCAGCGCGGGAATCCAATCCATCCGTTTGAAAGGGTTTATCAAGGTCCAAAATAGGCGAACTCCAACCCCTCCCCTCTCCCCCTCTCCCCCCCTCCTCTCGTACAAAGGCGGACGGACTCGGTTCCAGATATACTTCGGTGAGGGTGGGGGTGGGGGTGGGGGGGTTGAAGAGGGGGGAAGGGAAAGAGAGGAGGAGGGAGGAAAGAGGAGAGGGAGAGGGAGGGGGAGGGAGGGAGGGAGGGAGGGAGGAGGGAGGGAGGGAGGGAGGGGAGGAGGGGAGGGGGAAGGAGGAAGGAAGGAAGGAAGGAAGGAAGGAGGAAGGAAGGAAGGAAGGAAGGAAGGAAGGAAGAGAGGAGAGTGGAGAGGAAAGAATGGGGGCAAACGCGAGCGCGCGCACGCACGCACACACACACTTACGCCCCGTCCCCCGCCTCCATCCCCACCCACATCCACACACACACAAACACACTACCCCTCCCCCACCGCCCCCGCCCACGACACAACACACATCCCGGTGTCGGTGAGGCGAAGGGAAAGAGGAGGCAGCACGTGGCACTTGAATGGCCCCCCAACACCCAGGTGCCACTCGCGGGTGCCTGGGTTGTGTTCAGCCACAGCGCCCCTCCTCCCCCTCCTCCTCCCCTCCCCCCTCTCCCTCTTCCTCCCCATCTCCCTCTTCCTTTTCCTTCCTCCTTACCTCCCTCCCCTCTCCCTGCTCCCCTCTTTCCTTCCCTCCAGCGGCCTCCCCTCCCATCTCCCTCTTCCTCCTCCTCCTCCTCCCCCCCTCCTTCCCTCTCCCCCTTCCTCCCCCCTCTCCGCCTCCTCTCCCTCCTCCCCCCTCCCCCTCCTCCTCTTCTTCCTTCCCTCCAGCGGCGCTCTTCCTCAGCTCATCCTTGAAGAGTCACTTGAGGATGATCCATGGGCGTTGGGCGTCTGCAAGGTTATCATTCGCGTGTCTTTTCTTATTTCTATTTTGGTTGTTTCTTATCGGGTGCTGCGGTTTCTCGCTTCTTAATTGCCTGCTCCCTCTCCCTTTCTCTTCTCCTCTCCGTTTTCCTTCTCCCCTTTCTCTCTCTCTCTCTTCTCTCTCTTCTCTCTCTCATCTCTCTCTCTCTCTCTCTCTCTCTCTCTCTCTCTCTCTTCTCTCTCTCTCTCTCTCTCTCTTTCTCTCTTTATTTCTGCTTCCCTTCCTTACGTTTCTGCTACCTCGTTCACTTTCTCTCCCCCCCTCCTTCGTATTCCCTCCCTCCTCCTCCTCCCCTTTCCCTCTTCCTCCCACTCCCCCTTTCTCTTCCCACCCTTCCTCCTCTCATTCCCTCTCCCCTTCCGTCTCTACCCCCACCTCCACCCCACCCCCACCTCCACCTCCCCCTCCCCCCCCCCCTACCTCCACTCCCACCTCCACCCCACCCCTACCCCACCCCACCTCCACCCACCCCACCCTCCACCTCCTCCCCCTTCCTCATTCCCCCTCCCCCTCCCTCCCCTCCTTCCCTCCTCCTCCTGTTCCTCATTCCCACAACAGTTCCCTTGATATCGTAATTTCCATTGCAGATTCCAAGTCATAGTTGTGGACAGTGTTAGTGGCGTCGACATGATGGCCGCGGGCAAGCACAGACCGCCGCTGTTAACTCGCTCGTGAGAAAGGGGAGGAAGAGGGGGAGGAAGGGGAGAGGGGGAGAAAGGGGGAGGAAGAGGGGGAGAAGGGAAGGGAGGGAGGGAGGGGGAGAGAAGGGAGTGAGAGGAAGGGGAGGGGGGGAGTGAGAGGAGGGAGGGGAGGAAGGGGAAGAGGGGAGAAAGGGGGAGATGGGGAGGGAAGAGGGGAAGTAGTGAGGGAAGGGGGGAGTGAGAGGAGGGAGGGCGAGGAAAGGGAGGAGAGGAGGGAGGGGGAGAGGAGAGGGGAGAGTGGAGAGAAGGGGGGAGTGAGAGAAGAGAGAGAAGGGGGGAGTGAGAGGAGGGAGGGGGAAGAGGATGGAAGTGGAGGGGAATGTGAGGAGAGGGAAGGGTGGAGAGAGGGGGGAGTGGGAGGAAAGAGGGAAGGGGAGTGGAAGGAGGGGGAGGAGAGTGGAGGGGAAAATGAGGGAGGGAAAGGGGAAGAGTATAGAGAGATAGAAGAGTGAAGGGAGAGGAGAGGGGAAAAAATTGAGAAATGAGGCGAGAGGGACAAAAGGAGACAGAGAAGGGAATAGAGAGGACGAACACAAAGGAGAAGGGACAGAGAGGGAGAGGGGAGAGGAAAGAGGAGGGCGCCTGAGGGAATGGAGGAGGGAAACGAAAGGGGAGGCAATAGGGAAGGGGAGAAGAGGGAGAGGTAGAGAGGTGGAGCGATAAGAGCGAAGCAGAATAACAAAGGTAAAGCGAGTAAAATATTTTAAAAGGATGACGGCAATAATAACAAGTAATAATTTTAAATGAGAAAGCGAGATAACAGACAGACCGATAGATAGATAGACCAATAAAAAAGAAGACACTACAGAAAAAATACATATACAACAAACGAATCTAATTTACACCTCAATTCCCACCACTTCCGAAAGAGAAAGAGAAGCATACTTGTAGTTCCTTTTACCCCTTGCATATAACCCCGACCTAACCTAACCCACCAAACCCCAATAATCCACCCCAACCCCTTCTCCATGAACTAAACCCAAACACGTAGTCCCCTTCCCGAACCTCTAACCCTCCTATTCCTTACCCTAACCCCAACTCACCTCTCCCTAACGCCATTTCAACCCACCCCCTCCCCCCTCCAAACCCCAACCCTTCAACCCACCCCCTGACCCCCAACCTCCCCCAAACCCCCCCCACCCCAAAACCCCCCACCCACATCCATAACCCCCCAACCACCTCCATTAACCCCCCCCAACCCACCCCCTAACCCCAATCCACCCCAACCCACCAAACCCCCAAAAAACCCTAACCACCCAACTCCCAAACCCCCCCCCCCCACGCCACCCACCAGCAGCAGCGGCCGCAAAATTTCCTCTCCTCTTTGGCGGTGTAATAATAGCGTATTACTGATGCTTGCACTCTCCCCCGAGGATCGTTTGTCCAGCGCCGCGTTTCCGGTCCCAGCGCCCGGTCTCGCCCCTCCCCCTCCCACCCTCCCGGTCTCTCTCTCATCTCTTCTCCGTGGGCTCTCTCTCTCGTCTCTCTTCTCTCTCTCTCTCTCTCTCATCTCTCTCTTCTCTCTCTCTCTCTCTCTCTCTTCTCTCTCTCTTCTTCTCTCTCTCTCTCTCTCCCTCAGTCTCTCATCATTCCGTCCCGGCTTCCCCCCCCCTCTCTCCCGGTCTCTCCACCCCATCCTCCTTCCTTCTCCAACCCCCCCCTCCCACAGGGTCTCCTGAAGCACGTACAAAATGTATGTGCATATATTTCCATCCTGCTTGATTCTTAGATTTGGGAGGAAGAAGAAAAAGGAGGGAAGGAGGGAAGGAAGGAAGGAAGGAAGAAGGAAGGAAAGAGGAAGGAGAGAAAGAGAGAGAGGAGAGGAGAGAGAGAGAGAGAGGAGAGAGGAGAGAGAGAGAGAGAGAGAGAGAGAGAGAGAGAGAGAGACGATGAGAAGAGAGGAGAAGAGAGAGAGAAAGAGAGAAAGAAAGAGAAAAAATATATGAAAAAAAACAGAACATACTTAAAACACAACAACCAACAAAAACAGAATCTAAACGTAAACAGGTATACGATCAATATTCCGTTGACTTTCTTCATTGCTTTTTTCCTATATCTATTCCGTCAACGTTCTTTCGCCCGGACTGACATCCCAGACGTAAAGTGCATTCGACAAGAGGACACAATCTCGAGAGGCTGCCGGAACCAAGAGCCGAGAGAGGGAGAGCTCGGGAGAGGGAGAGGGAGAGGGAGGGGAGAGCCAGAGAGAGAGAGGAGAGAGAGAGGGGAGGAGGGAGGGAGAGGGAGAGGAGAGCCAGAGGGAGGGAGGAGGGAGGGAGAGGGAGGGGGAGGGAGAGGGAGGAGAGGGAGAGGGAGAGGGAGAGGGGAGGGGAGGAGAGGGAGAGGAGAGGGAGAGGGAGAGAGAGGGAGAGGGAGAGAGAGAGAGAGAGAGGAGAGAGAGGAGAGAGAGAGAGAGAGAGAGAGAGAGAGAGAGAGAGAGAGAGGGAGGGAGGAGGGGGAGGGAGGGAGGGAGGAGGAGAGGGAGAGGAGAGAGGGAGAGAGAGGGGGAGAGGAAGAGAGAGAGAAGAGAGAGAGAGAGAGAGAGAGAGAGAGAGAGAGAGAGAGAGAGAAAGAGAGAAAGAGAAAGAGAAGAAAGAAAGAGAAAAAGAAAGAAGAAAGAAAAGAGAAAAAAAAGAAAGAGAGAGAGAGAGAGACGCTGGATCGACGCGAGAAATACAACTGTCACTGTCTTCCGAGACGTCGCTAAGATCTCACTGTCACGAAATCTTTAATAACTTTTTCCTTGTTTATTATCGATTCGTAAAAATATGCCTTTGTTATCTTTTTACTTCTTATCTTTCTTTTATCGCTTTTTGTTTCTGTTATTAGTATACGTTTTCTTTCCTTTCGCTTCATTTTCTTTTCTAAATATAAAAAAAAATGTTGGTCAAAACACACACACACATATAAACAGAAACACACACATGTCTACACACAAGCTCAAGCCAGATAAATACACACATGTCTAACACGATGCCCAACCAGACATACACACAGACCCGGAGATCCAACAAATCCAACAAAAACAAACAAACACACAGAAACGCCCAGGGCCAGGGCACCGCCCCACCCCCTACCCCCTTCCCGCCCCCCCCCCCAAGAAAAGTCATTCCAGTTGTCATTTTTTCGAGCGAGTCTTTCCTGCCTGTAATCAACGCGTCCCCCCCACCCCCCTTCCCCCCCTCACCCCCAGCGCCATACTCCGCGGGCCTACAATTATCAAGTCTTTGTCCCTGCTGCCAACTCTCCCCCTCCCACCCCTACTTTCTCCTCTTTGCCCCTTCTCTCTTCCCTTTCTCTTTCTTTCTGCTCTCTCTCTCTCTTTCTCTCTCCTTCTTGTCTTTTCTTTTCCTTTGCTCTTATCCTGTCCCTTTCCACAATTTCCTCTTTCCTACCTCCCCATTTTCCTCCTCTCCCTCTTCCCCCCCTCCTCCTCCTCCTCCCTCCTCCTCCTTCCCTCCCTCCTTCCCTCCTCCCTCCTCCCTCCCT
>NW_020869380.1:601579-606579 GCF_003789085.1 Penaeus vannamei | reverse complement strand
GAAAGGAGGGAGGGTGGGAGGGAGGAGGAGGGTGAGGAGAAGGAGGCAGAGGGAGGGGTGGGGGGAAGATATCGACAAAATCTTTCATTACAACCGAAAATCGACACCAGCACATCTCCATCACCCTCCCTCTCTCCCTCCCTCCCTGCTCCCCTCTCCCCTGTCCGGGTACACTTTTTTCTCCTTCCCCTTCCTCTCTCTCTCTCTCTCTATCTCTCTCTCTCTCTCTCTCTCTCCTCACTGCCTCTCTCTCAACTGCCTCTCTCTCCTCTCTCTCTCTGCTCTCTCTCACTGCTCTCTCTCACTGTCTCTCCTCTCTCTTCTCTTTCTCTTCTCTCTTCTCTCTATCTCTCTCTCTCTCTCAACCTGGTTATTGTTCGTGATGTTCGTGACTGGCACTGGCACACTGACACGGTGGCACTCTCGCCCAGAAGACGGAGAATGCCAGACACAGTTGAATATAATTCAAGCATATTTTATGTATAACCACAGTTATTTGAACTGTCATGTGTATATGAAACTCTAACAAATGCACAAAAATACAAACAGCCAACCATAAATAAACACACACACACACACACACACACACACACACACACACACACACACACACACACAACACACACACACACACACACACACACCACACACACACACACACACACACAACACCACGCAAACCACATCCCACCAACTCTCCTAACCCGTACACAAACACCTTACCCTCCCCCAATCCCCCCTACCAACCCTACACACACACACGTACATGTACACACAGACCCCCCCACACACACACACGCGCGCACACTATCCGGAGCTCCTGCGGAAAAACGGAAATTACACACTGTGAGGCAGATGGGTTCGTTCAAGAGCTGAATTTGTGTCTCGGAGCAGCAGGCGCCCTGACCACGCCACCCACCGCCGGCCTTCGTGGGCGGACGCGGGGGTCTCCCCTATTCGTCCCTGTCGGTTATCGTTCACTCATCTCGTTCCTCGTTCTCGTTCTCGTTCTCCTCCTTCCCTCCTTCCCCCCTTCGTTTCTTCTCTTCTGTTCTGTTCTCTTCGCTTTTTCGATTTTTTTTCGATTTTCTTCTCCTTTTCCCTTCCTTCCCTCTCCCTTCTCTTCCTCTCATTCCCTCCCTTCTCTTCCTCCTCCTCCCTCTCTCTCTTCCTCTTCCCTTCCCCCTCATTCCCTCCCATCTCTTTTCCTCCTCCTCCTCCTCTCTCTCTTTCTCCCTCTTCCTCCCTCCCTCTCTGTCCTCCTTCTCCTCCCTCCCTCCCCCTCCTCCCCCTCCCCCTCCTCCTCGACCGGTTAATTCGTCTATGTCTTCACTCTATTTTGTTGATTCATATATATTCATGCCGTTCGGGTTTTCTTCCTTCGTATTCATAGCTTTTTGGCCATGTTGGGCTCGATTCACTAGTCTTGAGTGAGAGGCTGAGGGAGGGGGAGGGGGGGAGGGAGGGAGGGGGAGGGGAGGGAGGAGGAGGGGAGAGGGAGGGAGAAGAAAGGAGGGGAGGGGGTGAGGGATGGAGAGGGAGGGGGGGTGGAGGCAGGGGGGGTGAGGACGGAGGAGGGGGAGGGGGTGAGGACGGAGGAGAAGGGATGGATGGAGGGAGGGAGGGAGGAGGAAGAAGGGGGAGGGGGTGAGGACGGAAGGAGGGGGAGGGAGGGAGGAAGAAGGATGGGAATGGATGGAGGGAAAGCGGGGTGGGGGAGGGAGACAGGGATGGATGGGGAGGAGGAAGGGGGGGTGGATGGAGGGGGAGGGGAATGGATGGATGGAGATGGAAGGAAGAGAAAATGGAGGGTTGTGAAGGAGATGAAACGAAGAGGAAGAGTGGAAGAGAGTACTGGAGGGGGAGGGAGAGGGGGATAGACGGGAAGAGAGAGAAAGAGGGAAGGATGGAGGGGGAAGAGAAGGATGTAGATGGTAGAGAAGAAAATGGGGAAGGGAAGGGAAGGAAAGGGAAGGGAAAGGGAAGGGAGGGAAGGGAAGGGAAGGGAGGAAGGGAAAGGAAGGGAAAGGGAGGGAAGGGAAAGGGAGGGAAAGGGAGGGAAAGGGGGAAAGGGAGGGAAGGGAGGGTAAAAGCGGCGAGAGAAAGAAGGAAGTTTGAGAAAATCGGATTATTCTTTATAGCATTTCGAAAAATAGTTTTCCGCTCGAGTTACACAGCTATAACAAGAAATAATGATCATAACTCTCTTGAACAATCTATCTTCGGGTCAACCATCACTACACATACACATACAAACATACATAAACACACACACACACACACGCGCACAACGCACACGCACACGCACACGCAACACGCACACGCACACACACACCACACACACACACACACAACCCCACCTCCACACACACACTTACACACTTACACCCCCCCCCAACCTTGCAACACCCAACCTCAACCCCCTACCCCTACCCACCCATCCTACCCCCAACCCCATACCCACTCCTACCACCCACCAACCCCTCATTATCCCCCCCCACCCCACACAGTCCCGCATCCTCAACCCATTCAAAGAAAAAAAAAAAAAGTTTCAACTTGAGTTATCGTTCTCATGGAAACAGCGGGTGATCACACGGCGCTCGCTTCGCCATTCCTCACACCTAAACACAAGCAAGCACACGAGACGCACTCGAGGGAACCACTTTGCTTGCGGGAGACAATTTCCCCGTATTTAATTTTCCGGTTTTTATTCATTTTTTATCTTTTTTATTTATTATTATTTTTTTTTTGGGGGGGGGATGGGGGTTCTGTTTGATTTTGGTCAATGTGGTTTTACTTTCTTTTTAATCTTTCTATTTTCTGCTTATTCATCTTCCTCTTCTTCTCCTTCCACTTCCTTCTAATTCTCCTTCGTCTTCAAATTTCTTATCATCGAATTATTCATCATTATTCTCTCTCTCTCTCTCTCTCTCTCTCTCTCTCTCTCTTTCTCGATGGATTCACTAATGGAGAATTGAAAGGGCAGATAAATATAGACGAGAAGGGAAGGAAAAAAGATAAGGGAAGGAAGAGAGGAATAATAAATATGAGAATGAGAGTAGTACAGAGGAGATGAAATGATATAAGAAGAAATGATAGAAGAAAGATACATGTGCAGGAGAGAAGCGGGAAAATAAAAGGAGTAATAAAGAGGCAAAACGAATGGGGGGAATGGATACATAATAAGGGAGAAAATAAAGAGAAGAAGGAAACCCAAATGAAAGGTGAAAAAAAGAAAGAGGAAAAAAATACATTATTCTCACCTCTCTTCCTCGTTCTCTCCCCTTTCCCGTCCTCTCTTTCTCCTACCTATCCTACCTACCCAGCTCTCCACCTCCTCCCCTCCTCCTCCTCCCTTTCCCCCCCCCTCCCTCTCCCTCCCTCTCCTCTCCCCTCTCTCCTCCTCTCCCTCCTCCCTCCTCCCTCCCCTCTCCTCTCCCTCTCTCTCCCTCTCCCTCTCCTCCTCCACCCCCCTCTCACCTCACCCCCTCCCCTCCCTCTCCCCTCCCCTCCCCTCCCCCTCCCCCTCTTCCCTCCTCCCCAGCCTCCACAAGCGAGCAAGAAAATCTCACGGAGGGAAACATTCTTGCAAGAATATCAAAACCAGACGATGAAGAATGTTAAGAGCACGGGACGCCCTGTATGGAGCCGCCCGCACGAGGAGCCGCCGCATAAGGGAGCAGGGAGAAATGGGGAAGAAGTGGATAAAGGAGGATAGGAGGGTGGAGAGGAGAGGAGAGAGCAAGGAGGGAGGAGGGGATAGGAGGAGGATTGGAGGGGGGAGGGAGGGAGGGAGGGGAGGGGAGAGGAGAGATGGAGAGAGGAGAGAGAGGAGAGAGAGAGAGAGAGAGAGAGAGAGGAGAGAGAGAGAGAGAGAGAGAGAGAGAGGAGAGGAGAGAGAGAGAGAGAGAGAGAGAGAGAGAGAGAGAAGAGAGAGAGAGAGAGAGAAGGAGAGAGAGAGAGAGAGAGAGAGAAGAGAGAGAGACGAGAGAGAGATGAGAGAGAGAGAGAGATGAGAGAGAGAGAGAGAGGAGGAGAGAGGAAGAGAGGAGAGAGAGAGAGAGAAGAGAGAGAGAGAGAGAGAGAGAGAGAGAGAGAGAGAGAAGAAGAGGAAGAGAGAGAGAGAGAGAGAGAGAAGAGAGAAGAAAGAAAAAGAGAAAAGAAGAAAAAAGAAAAAGAGAGAGAGAGAGAAAGAAAGAAAGGATAATGAATAAACGGAATGGCATGCATGGCAAATACGCAAGAGCCAAAGAAGCGAAGGGGAATAAGCAGTAAAGACAGGATAACTTGTGTGAAATGAGAATCTGAAGACGAAACAAAGGAAAATAAATGTGGAGATGAAGAATGCAGAGAATCGATTTAAAGAAACATTTAAGAAACAGGGGAGTTAAGACGAGACCGATAACGAGAGGGAAGAGGTGGAAAAAATAAGAGGAGAAAAGGCGGAATAAAGACAGGAAGAGGAAAAGATAAGAAAGAATTAAGAGAGAAACGCCAAAGAGGCAAGAACTGGTAGAGATATGATAAAGGGAGTGTTTAAGAGAAGGGGGTTATATGTGGGTGTGAGAGATAACAGAGTTGAGTGAAAAGGGGAGGGGAGATAGATGAAGAAGAGAAGACAGGAATAAGAGAAGGGGAGAGAAGAGGGCATGAAAAGAAGAGGAAAAAAGGTGAAAGTAAGAGAAGAGGAGAGGAAGACAGATGAGAAGGTATGAAAGGAAGTGAAAGACAGGCAAGAGAAGAGAAAAGGAGAGAGGAGAGCATGGGAGGAAGAGGAAGATAGGAGAGAGTAAGAGAAGAGAAGGAGAGGAAGAGAAACGAGAGGGTATGAAGGCAGGAGGAAGACAGGTAAGGAGAAGAGAAAGAAAAGAAAGAGAAGTAAGAGGGAAATGGTGGAGGATAAGAGAAGAGAAAGAAGAGATGAGGGCATAAAAAAGGCGTAGATCAGAAGAAATTAAGGAAAGGAAGAGATAAAAAGAGTAAAAAAAAAGAAATGAGGA
>NW_020869380.1:593866-601479 GCF_003789085.1 Penaeus vannamei | reverse complement strand
AAAAGGAAAAAAAAAAAATTTAATTCAAAAAATTAAAATTTTAAAAAAAAAATTTAAAATTTTATCAAATTCCCCATTTTAATTAAAAAACCTTATTAAAATTTAATCAAATTTAAAAAATTAATTATCAATCAAATCAAAATTTATTTAATCCCAATCATCCCATCCATCCATTAAATTAATTTTAAAATTTATCAATACTAAAATTTATTACTAAAATGAAAATGCAAAAATCGTTTTATTTATTACTATTTTTAAATTTAATCAATCAAAATCATTACCATAATTTTTTATTATCACTATTACTAATTTATTACTAGTAAAGATTTCGCGTGTAATGTTGGATATGACTTAGTTTAAATAGGAAGGGGGGTTTTTAAATAGGATGTAAGAACTTAGTGTGTGGACTATTTTAATTTTTTTCCCCTGAGTTTTGTTGGTGGAGATTTGATCTGGCGAATAATAACTGGTGTGAGATGGAGATTAGGTATTTATAATAACAGTACGCTATCATGGGATATACAGCTTCGTTATGTGACTGAGCGAGAGAGAAAGGGGTGTTAGTAATCAAACGTTTTATTGTTTTTATTGGTAATAGCAGCATAATGAATAAGAAAAATATGTAATTAAGAAAAATTAATCTAGTGCTGCTATTAATCATCACCGGCAGTAGTACTATCTCAAACTATCATTTGTGATTATAATATGTTCACTTCACATAACTATGATAATAACAAAAATGTGACCAGCAGTAATGATGATGACTTCCTATTACAAGAATGAAAACACTGTCAGATCCAATAATAACGATAATTACAAAAATCTTCCTTATTCGGACACTCACCTCGTCATCAAGATTGCTACAGCCATTGTGCAGATCCTCCAATGCGTTCTGGTAGCAATCGCCATACCTTGAGCAAAACAATTACAATTTAACGGTTGGCATTATTAATATTTTGAGTTTAGCACTTCGGAGAGGAAAATGAAGTGATAATTGCATCCCGTAACACATATAACTAGTGATAAGATGAAGTGATAATTGCATCCGGCAACACATATAACTATAGGCAAGTGATAAGGAAATATAAAAATTGACAAAAATACAAAGGGTCTTTATCACAGACAAAGGATGTGAGGAGTGATCGATAAAAATGTGCGTATTTTCCCAACCGAAGATCTGGAATGTTCTAAGTTAAAGAACATCGTCTATATTTGTTGTGCATGAGATTTGTCTGTGTTTGTCATGCACATGTAAGGCATGCATGATTTTTTTAGGATTATGTTTTGGGTTATTCGCTTATTTATTATTTCGCTTATTTATTATTATTTATTATTTCGTTTCCCTAACAGAGACGGGTAATGTGTACTATTAAGAATTTCATGTTTTCTCAATATGTTTGCAATTGCCAGGTGTTTTTCAAGGTTAAGTGATTATATGCAAAATTAATGATTGTCATGATGGCAATGAATATGGAAATTATCATTGATATAGAGTATCTTTACCGAGTGTGGCTTATCTTTTGAATCACGGCAGTTATTTAACGTATTATTATGTGTTAGCAAGAGCTGTTGAGACTTAATACCCGGCAAACAAATGGATAACTACAATTCTGGGATTATTTCGATTATTGTTTTTGCCTTCATTGCTTCATGAGAGAAGAAAAGTGATCTATCAGAGCTTTAAAGAAAAAAAAATATATATATATATAGGAAACAGTTCGCAGAAATTGTCACACGTTCCTCCGAAACAACTCAAACATAACACCAATTTCTTTAGTCTCAATTACATCTACCAACCAAGACGAGAAGGAAATATCGACCCCTCACGACTCACTTGGGCATCTTGGCTTCCCTCATGATCACCTCATAGTGCAGTTTCCCCTCACTGGCCGCCTCCTCCAGCGAGTCACCCGCTACCGTCGCCTCCACAAATGTTGCAGCAATGAGTGCAAGCATGAGCGTTGCAATTTTCTGCCAGGTTGTCATTTTCTGCTGACAGCACTTCCGATTCTCAGATTCCATTTTATTGGTCCTCGAAATGGAGTTCTGGTAACCTTTATTTTCTTATTATTTCTTCTGGGTGTTTATTCACAAGCGGGTCGTGAAGATTCGTCGCAAAATGTGGTTTTATCACTACTTGTCCTCGGATGAAATCGACACACAAGACCAGCATTCAAATTGTATTTCCAATATTCAGATATAATGCAATTTTATTAAAACGAAAACCATAAAAATCACAAACACGAAGTTTCACATACACTCTATTTCTATCTCACTCTCCTGTCCCGTAAGTTCAAATTCGTTCCTTATGTAACAGCAAATCCACACTTATGTCACCAACGCACTCTCTCTTTCCCTCCCTTTTCCACGTGCTCGGAAGGGATTGACCGTTACCCACGCGGACCGAACTGTATCTGAGACAACCACCTCCCAGGACCCAGGTGCAGATTTTGTTTTGAAAATCGCCCGCCGGATTATGGGTACTGAGGTTCTTGCCTGTGACATGCCCCCTCCTCCTCCTCCTCCTCTACCCCCTACTCCCCTCTCCGCGCTTTTCTTAAAACCTCGTTTGCTTGTCTGTGGGAAAGCTACTGTATTTAACTTTAGTCTGTTCTTCGTGTTTGGCAAAGTGGGTAACCTAGTGCTTAAATTTTTAATTGACGGGGGAATAGTAATTAGGTAATATAAGTAATTCTGGGAATGGAAATAAAACTGTCATTTAGCTTAGGAAATGATTGTTACGTAGCAACTCGTACATGGTAACAATTTAAAGGCCACGCGGTGATCTGGTCGTCACCCTGTTAGCCTAGTGTTGGGTACGGGTGGTCACTTATTTCTGTTTATTCTCATTCCTAAGGTGTTTTTCGAAGGTTGTGGAAGTTACTTATTCCTGTTTATTCTCCTTTCTAAGTTATAGTGTCTATTGTAAAACTTTACCGATGTCTCTGTATCTGTATTATCCGCTATCAGTTTCTTTCAAAATCTTTCAAATCTCTCTCTTTCTCTCCTTTTCTGTCTCCATCTCCTCCCCCTCCCTACCCCCCCCCCCTCTCTCTCTCTCTCTCTCTCCTCTCTCTCTCTCTCTCTCTCTCTCTCTCTCTCTCTCTCTCTCTCTCTCTCTCTCTCTCTCTCTCTCTCTCTCCTCCCTCCCTCTCCTCTTCCCTCCCCTCTCCCTCTCCCTCCCCCCTCTCTCTCCCCCTTCCCCCTCTTCTCCTGGCTCCATGAAATCAAATCATGAGGGCAAGGAACCACGTCTAGAGACAACTGATATTGATGATTCAGGCTTTACCTTCCCTGTTTTCGTTGGCAAATATAAACAGGTGATAAAATTTTCTAGTGGTGTGCGCGGTGGATTTCAACGTACTGAAACAAAAGCCTTGTAACGGCTGGCGAATTCTACGCAGAAGCATCGGTCTACATATCTATATCTATCTATCTATCTATCTATCTATCTATCTATATATATATATATTATATATACATTCATGTATATATTTCATATGTCTTTCATATACAGAAATATATATACATGTATGCACACATAGAACTATCAATATGTATATATGTATACACACACACACACAAACACACACACACACACATATGTATGCATACATACATATAAACATACACACACACACACACACACACACACACACACACACACACACACACACACACACACACATATATATATATATATATATATATATATATATATATATATACATATAAATATAGGTTTCGTGTGTAAATGTATATTTTTGCGAGTAAAAGTGAAAATAAAATCGGAAACATGAATAAATGTATAGATATGCAAAACACCCGCAACGAACAGAAAACAATGCCAAACGATCGACCAAAATCTATGCCTTCTATACACATCCCACGTGACCCGTATTTACACGTGACAAAAGGCCCAAAGTCCAATCTCAGTATCCCCGCGACGTTGCCCGAGGTGTCTGTGACCTGTTGTTGCCATGGTGTGTGTGTTCCTCGGCCTTTTGTTTTATTGCCTGACAAACATGTGAGGTTGGGGGGGGGGGGGCTGTGGTGGTGGGTGGTGGTGGTGGGGGTGGTGGTGGAGGGGGTGGTGGGGGGTGGTGGTGGTGGTGGTGGTGGTGTGGTGGTGGTGGGTGGTGTGGTGGTGGTGGTGGTGTTGGTGGTGTGTGGTGGTGGTGGTGGTGTGGTGGTGGTGTGGTGGTGGTGGAGCTGGTGGTGGGGGTGGTGGTGGTGGAGGGGGAGGTGGGGGTGGGGGTGGGCGGGACGGTGGGAGCTGAGGGTAAACGAAGTGTCGATCTCTTTTGAGAATTTTATTTTACATTTTTTTTCTGCATATACATGTATATATATATACGCATATATGTAACACTTTCTGAAACAAAGTGTTTGAAATACATCGATTAATTGGGCATAGTAGATACAAACTCATATGCCGTTGTCTCTTAGTAAATGGCATAATCTGTTCCATAAGATGGCCTGGACAAAGGTTTTATAAACTGTCGAGAATTCATTATATGTAAGATACCTATTGTAGACGTATGAATAAGAATGGATATCTTCACAATAGAAAAGATAGTAGGGTTCGTTTTCATACTCGTCAGAAATACATGTATTTCATTTATTTCTGACGAAAGTATATTCGAAACCGGTTATACACACCTTTCGTGTTGTGAAGATTTTCATTACAATTCATACCTTTTCTACATCAGCCACAATGAGTACTTTTCAAGATACTTATAGATCCTTGAATAGAATTACCATTGGCATAGGCCTGGAACATTCTACCCTTGAGTTACCTCCTCGCAATACTTGGTGCTGAAATGTTTCTGATTTTAGGTTGAGAGAAACGATATGTGTGTAATTAATTTCGAGATTCTATAAACCTTGGTTAAGGGCGTGATTTAAGTCTTGGTACTGATTTTTTTGGTTTAACACAATGACTGAAATACTGGTTTAACTACGTGACTGAAATTTTTGGTTCAACACAGTGACTTTAATGTTGGTTCTACTATGTGACTTTGAAACATTGGTTCAACTATATGAGTATGACTGAAACACTGGTTCAACTATATGACTATGACTGAAACATTGGTTCAACTATATGGCTATGACTGAGAAACTATACTGGGACTATGGGTGATAACTGACTGAAACAAGACTACTGAAACATTGGTTCAACTATATGATGACTGATGGTTCAACTATATGACGACTGAAACATTGGTTCAACTATATGAATGACTGAAACACTGGTTCAACTATATGACTACTGAACATTGGAACTGAAACATTGGCTATATGACTATGACTGAAACATTGGTTCAACTACTATGACTGAAACATTGAACTACATTGAAACATTTTATATGACTATGACTGAAACATTCAACTATATGACTGCATAACTATATGACTATGACTGAAACATTGGTTCAACTATATGACTATGACTGAAACATTGGTTCAACTATATGACTATGACTGAAACATTGGTTTATATGACTGAAACCTTAGTTTATATATTCAACTAAAATATGCATGACCGAAACCTTAGGCTGAGCTTACACCAAGCGAGTCGAGACAAGACGAGTCGGTTTGAGGCAAATTATACAGTCCTTTTGTTTTTTTTCCCGTTAACACTGTGCGAGGCGAGGCGAGTCAAGTCAGTACTCGGCGACCCCACTGATGTCATCGATATAAATAAATGGATTCATTTTCACTCGTTGAAGTACTTGCATCGTAGTCGTTAAAAAAAAACGAACACGAAAACGAAGTCGTGATTTAAACATCAAAAGGCCAGATTCTCGAAATTTCAAAAAATGTATTCCCTGGCCTGCTTTTTAAACCACCAGATAAAAATTCCATATATATTTTTAAGACAAGTGAAAAATCTAAGAAAAGCGTTTGCGTATTTCATAAATTCATTCAACATTAAAAGGATATCAATTACAATGCAAATGATAATGCCATGGTGCAATGAATTCCCATCAAACTCAGGTCTGACCGCAACAAGAAACACGAGGCCTACAACAGAATCTATTGAAGTTCGTGATAAATTGAAAGAACATTTTGTTTCTAAAGGTGGAGCTCTGGAATGACAAAATCGAATGATCTAGGAATGATTTTTATAGTTTTGGTAATTGTACACATTACATTGACCAAAACCCCTTTTTTAACCCTTTTTATTCACTTCAGCAGCAATCTCTTTCTACAGAGAAGCTATGGCGTTACGATCTCGGTGGCTGTGGTCACTGGGATCTTATATTACAGGGCGTTTTTGCGCTAAATCAAGAACTCTTGCTGTGACTAAGGCATATTTAGGTCCAGCTCTATTCCTGCCTCAGCCCTAAAGAAACCGCCTCGCCCGGTGTAAACGCTTTCAGTGGTAAAGGTACGGTTAGACTACCCATAAATTTCAATGGAATCCAGCAAATTTCTGTGAATTGGAGCCAAACAACAGTGGTGTTCACACTGCGAAAAGAACCATCGACTTTGTCCAGTGGAATCGCGGCATCAAAACGTATCGCAGAAAGTCGCTTTGGATCCCGCAATCTCCCTAACTCTTGCTATTCTTTCGTGTTTTCGGAGTTCTAACTTTTTCCAGGAGGGAGTAAACTGCTTCAGAATTCCACATTTCGAATATTCACGGAATCTGCGGTTTCAATTTGTAGTTATTGGCTACGCGTCTATTTATAGTCGTCAGTCAAATGAGAACCCATGGTCAAAGCTTTTGTTTTTACTTTTTATTTGTATTTTAGTTTAGGTGGCGAATCATGACGCGTGAGGATTTTGCTTTGATTTGCCTCGCCATGGCCCGTTTGGTGTAAACGCACCCTTAGTAAACTTTTGGTTAAGTGCATGAATGAAATGTTGGTTTAGCTTTACAACATAGCTCTTGATTAAGAGAAAGCCTGCCAGGTTACAGCACACTCGCGGGTGAAGCCGAGTCGCTTGTGGAAGGTGGCAGAAGCCTCGTTATCGTCGTTAATGTAGAGTGAAGCCTTGCCACTCTGTCGGGTCACGTGAGCAGCCAGAGCGAGGGTCACCGCCTGAGCCAGACCTCGCCTCCTGTACTCTGGCAGGGTGAATGTATTGCTTAATTTGTTGTTCCCATTCAGCTGAACCCACGAAACCGGAGCTCCGGTTGGGTGAGCGTTTTCTCCTGAATGCTGGGGCTCCTCGTCAGTGTTTGTAGGAGTTCTGTAGACGGCATAGCCCGGGAGGACACGTACTACCTGTCTGTAGGCCTCTAAGGATTCAAAGTCTTGGTACTTCCAGTAGGTGTGCATGTGCTCGGCAAACTGCGGTTCGGTGCGTCGGATCTCGAAGCCCTTGGGCAGCCTGAGGAGTGAAAATGTTCCTTATTTAGAGTCAGTAGTTGGCAGGAATTGAAGGGAACTTCCTGGTAAAACTGATCTAAATAGGAATGTTCGTGCATGAAAAGCAAAAATAATGTAAATATTCGATATAGCTACTAGCAACCTCAAACATCCAATGGAAATTCATTTCTGTTCGTCACACACACACACGGACACCGCAACACACAACACTCGCACACACACACACACACACACACACACACACACACACACACACACACACACACATAT
>NW_020869380.1:568866-581366 GCF_003789085.1 Penaeus vannamei | reverse complement strand
TTGGCAAGAACACACAGTATATTATTATTTTTTTCCTGTCTGTCTCTTTTTTTTCACTGTCTCATTCTTTCTATCTTTCTTTTTCTTTCTCTTTCTCTTTTTCATTCTCACTCACTCTCTCTCTTTCTTACTCACTTTTCTCTCTCTCTCTTTCTAGATATTAGATCAATAGACACAGATAGACAGCTAGATAAACTAACAGATAGATGGTAGAAAAACCCACAATGCACACACTAGATTTATTGAAGAAAGTGAGATAACAGTTTCGGAATCGTCCTCTATTCCATCTTCGGGTCTGAAGATAGATAGGCAGACAGATACACAGGTGTGATAAAAATGTATATACGGCAGACAGACATAGGTAGATAGATAGACAGATAAATGATATACAAATATACAAATATACACACAACCTACGTATCTCAAACGTATCACAGTAGAATTTTAAAAATATATAAAATAAAAATAACGAACTTTAAAATAATTTTCTTTCCTTCCCATTCCAAGTTTGCCTCTGGAGATGAGGATGAGGATTTCCAAGAAGTCCTTTAATCCGGAATGTGAACACGAATACAGGGGCTTCTTCCCTGTGATTCCCGGCGAAGTGTCTCACAAGGAAGGTTAGTCTGAGCGAGAGAGCGCGGGGTTATTCGCTTTTTTTTGTTTTGTTTTCGTTTTTGTTTCATTGGCATGGCTTTTTTTATTCATTTTTGTTACGTGTAAAGGGGATTTTGAAGTATGTCAATGATATAAAAAAGAGAAGTATCGAGACATAAAGAGTTAGGAAAGGAAAAGAGTAGAAGGGGAAATGGGTTAAATTTGTTGTAGAAATAACTAAAAGAATAAAAGACAACAATAACAACAGAAATAACATTACCAAAGCAAAAAAAGATAGATAAAAATAAGTAAATAACCCCGCACCCTCACCCAGGATTCGAAATGGGCCCTAAAGTTGAAAACCGACCGATTCCCGCCAAAACCGTCGCCGCCAGACTCTTCAATGAGGATAACCAATGGCCGACTGAGGACCCTGCGGGAGATGCCAATATGCCCAAACATTTCAGGGTATGGCAGCGTGGTATTTTTTTTTTTTTTTTTTTTTTTATAAAGGAGTGTATTTTTAGATATCTGCTATTGATATTTATTTCGTGTTAGTATTGCTATAAAGATTATTAGTAATATAATTTTTTGTTTGCTGATTTTTAGAAAAAACAAATGATTGTTGACATTCATTTGTATATTTTCCTTATTTCTTATTTTCTGGCCTTGTTCCTCACTTTTCGTTCTTGTCTGTCTCCTTGCTTCCCCTTTTCTTCATTTTTCTCTCTCCTTGGACCCCCTCCACCCTTTCTCTCTAATTCTGTCCCAGGCCCCCCTACTCAGGGGTCTACTGTACACTTATGTTTGTTCCAGAATCTCTGAAGTTCCCCCTGAAAGCAGGAAACAGGATGGGCTTTCACACCCTGTTTTTTTTTTTTTTTTTTTTTTTTTTTTTTTTTTTTTTTTTTTTTAGTGAGTTGACCCCCTTAACAGAAGGGATGGCTGTAAACTGCCCCCTAAAGAAGGGGTTCCTGCGCGCTACCAGTGTTTAATCCTGCTATCCCAAAGGGGGAGATTTAGAAGGCAAAATAAAACAGACAGTATGTCACAGCAAAGAATGTCCATTGTAACAAATGGAATTGAATTTTAAAATTTTAAAAAAAAAAACTTTTAAAATCTTTACTCCCTTTTTCTATCTCTCTCCTCCCTCCTTCATTCTCCCTTTTTTTATTCCCCCTTCCTCCCATTCTTCCTCTCTTATTCCCTCTCCATCTCCCTCCACCCCCTTCATTTGATTTATCTCCCTTATTCCATTCCATCTCCCTCCCCTCCCCCTTATTTATTATATTTATTATCTCCCTTATTTCCTCTCCATCTCCCTCCCCCTCCACCTTATTTATCTCCCTTTTTCTCCCCTCCCTCACCCCTTCCACCTTATTTATCATCTCCCTTATTCCCTCTCCATCTCCCTCCCCCTCCACCCCCTTCATCTTATTTATCTCCCATATTTCCTCTCCACCCTCTTCATCTTATTTATCTCCCTTATTCCCTCTCCCTCCACCCCCTTCCACCTTATTTATCATCTCCCTTATTCACTCTCCCTCCCCTTCCATCATCTCCCTTATTTCTCCCTCCCTCCCCCCTTCCACCTTATTTATCATCTCCCTTATTCCCTCTCCCTCCCCCTTCCCCCTTATTTATCATCTCCCTTATTCCCTCTCCCTCTCCCGCCCTCCCTTTCACCCCAACCGCAGACATGGATGGAGGAATACCACAGCAATATGACCGAAGCCTCCCTGGAACTCCTTCGTCTCATCGCTGAGGGGTTCGAGGCGCCCACGGAGTTCTTCACGCCCATGTTCACGGGGAACCACCTGTCCACGCTGCGCCTCATCCACTACCCACCCCGCCCAAACCCGCCGGAGGAAGCGCGTGATGGTGAATATGGTGAGTGGGCGTGGTGGATGGGGAAGGATGGGTAGCTGTGGGGTGAGTGGGCGTGGTGGATGGGGAAGGATGGTAGGGGGTATATGGTGAGTGGGCGTGGTGGATGGGGAAGGATGGGTAGCTGTGGGTATATGGTGAGTGGGCGTGGTGGATGGGGAAGGATGGGTAGCTGTGGGTATATGGTGAGTGGCGTGGTGGATGGGGAAGGATGGGTAGCTGTGGGTATATGGTGAGTGGGCGTGGTGGCTGGGGAAGGATGGGTAGCTGTGGGTATATGGGTGAGTGGGCGTGGTGGCTGGGGAAGGATGGGTAGCTGTGGTATATGGTGAGTGGGCGTGGGTGGATGGGGAAGGATGGGTAGCTGTGGGATATGGTGGGTGGCGTGGTGGGGGAAGGATGGGTAGCTGTGGGTATATGGTGAGTGGGCGTGGTGGATGGGGAAGGATGGGTAGCTGTGGGTATATGGTGAGTGGGCGTGGTGGTGGGAAGGATGGGTAGCTGTGGTATTGCGTGGTGGGGGGAAGGATGGGTAGCTGTGGGTATATGGTGAGTGGGCGTGGTGGCTGGGGAAGGATGGGTAGCTGTGGGTATATGGTGAGTGGGCGTGGTGGATGAGGAAGGATGGGTAGCTGTGGGTATATGGTGAGTGGGCGTGGTGGATGGGGAAGGATGGGTAGCTGTGGGTATATGGTGAGTGGGCGTGGTGGATGGGAAGGATGGGTAGCTGTGGGTATATGGTGAGTGGGCGTGGTGGAGGATGGGTAGCTGTGGGTATATGGTGAGTGGGCGTGGTGGATGGGGAAGGATGGGTAGCTGTGGGTATATGGTGAGTGGGCGTGGTGGATGGGGAAGGATGGGTAGCTGTGGGTATATGGTGAGTGGGCGTGGTGGATGGGGAAGGATGGGTAGCTGTGGGTATATGGTGAGTGGGCGTGGTGGATGGGAAGGATGGGTAGCTGTGGGTATATGGTGAGTGGGCGTGGTGGCTGGGGAAGGATGGGTAGCTGTGGTGGGTATATGGTGAGTGGGCGTGGTGGATGGGGAAGGATGGGTAGCTGTGGGGTGAGTGGCGTGGTGGATGGGGAAGGATGGGTAGCTGTGGGTATATGGTGAGTGGGCGTGGTGGTGGGAAAGGATGGGTAGCTGTGGGCGTGGTGGGGGAAGGATGGGTAGCTGTGGGTATATGGTGAGGGGCGTGGTGGCTGGGGAAGGATGGGTAGCTGTGGGTATATGGTGAGTTGGGCGTGGTGGTGGGTTGTTGGGGTGCGTAGTTGGGTGTAGGAATAGGTGATGGGAGTAATGGGTGGTTAGGTGTTTGGGTTGGGAGAAATGGTGGTTTGGTAGTAATGGGTGGTTTGGTGGTGGGTTGGGTAAGTAAGGGTAGGGGTTTGGGGAGGGTTTAGGTGGGTGGTTGGGTAGTTTGGTGTAGTAATGGGTAGTTGGGGGTTAGTAGTTTGGTGTAGTAATGGGTATTGGGAGGCGTGGTTGGCTTTTGGGTGTTGTCAAATGGGTTGGCAATGGGTGGTTGTGATGATGGGGGTGACGGAATAATGGGATTTTTGTGATGTAATAGGAGCTTTTGAGTCGATGATGAGTGCTTGTGGCGAGGCAATTAAAAATGCAATGGATAAATCAGTAAACAAATAACAAAAAAAGGAAAACAAAATAAAAAAAAAAAAAAAAAAAACTAAACAAGGAAAAGAGGAAAATCCATACAACAAAAAAAGGGAAGAATACGACCACGAAATAACGAGTAAAAATACCTAACAAACCCTCTCTACATCTCGAACAGTGATCCAGACGGCCGAACACAGGGACACGGTGATGGTAACACTGCTGGCCACCTTCAAGGACTACCCCGGCCTCCAAGTGCGCTGGATAGACGACACTCTGCTGGACGTCCCTCACCGCCCTGGCCATCTGGTGGTCAACATTGGCGCTCTCCTGGCCACCATCAGCGGAGGGAAGCTGAAGGCCACGCGACATCGCATCATCGACTGCTGCGGCGACCGGTAAGACCGTTACGGATTCAAATTTGAATTGGGAGGAATGCGTATCCTCCGGTGAATGTAAAAAAAAGAATATGAATTAAAAATATATATCCCTGGATATCAGGGCAGGAATATGATTTTCTTTTCGTTTTTATGTTCTTGTAGTCGAAAGTTGATATATTATTCCATTTGAAATATTCTTCGATTAAATGACTGAATATTAGAGTATGCAGTCTTGTACAGCTACACAGAAAAAATATCGTTAGAAAATCATGCTACACATTCTGACACAAGCAACGATACTTTTTAAAATGTAGTTGTTAATGCAACCAAACTGTTGATATCCCTGATTTTCCAATTACTTTTAGGTATGTGTGCCTTATCTAAATATTGCAAGGCATATCCCCTCCCTTACAAGAATAAAACCATCATCTCACAGTAAATCCACATGAATTCCGGAGCGACCATTCGAGACAAATTCGAAATCCAAAATACCAACCCTTCCGTAACATTAGGTTCTCTTTGTTATTATTGAATGTTTCGACGTCCTTCCTAACAATACTTCTCTGTGTAGCTGTACATACACATATTTTTTTGGTTTAGTAACAGAAATAAAACAGAATATTTCCTCCCTTTTGGTTCAAATTATATAGATACACTTCCCATTCAGGTATAAATTGTAAAAGAAGGTTTACACATTACGATACTTATTACTTAGTTCACTTTACGCAGGTTTTCGGTCCCCTTCTTCTTGGAGCCTCGGTACGACGCCAACATCAACGTGGTCCTGCCCGGTGGGACGCCCGAATTGTCCAGTGACGAGGACGAGTGCGTGGAGTACGGACCTTGGCTGTTCAAGCTGACGACCAGGTTTGCCGAGTACAGAGATCTGATCGAGAGAGCTTCTAAGGAGAGTATCCCTGCCTATTAAGGGATTGAGAAAAGTGTTCTGTGTATTATGTGGATTATTTTTTAAGGTTTATTCTTGGTGATGTGAAGAATTATAGGTTATTGGTATATTCTGAAGATCTTGGTGATGTGAAGAATTATAGGTTATTGGCTGACACTTCTGTTTTAGTAAAAGATATGAAGATAGATTTTATTAACTTTATTCTTGGTGATGTGAAGAATTATAGGTTATTGGTATATTCTGAAGATAGATTTTAGTAGTAAAGGTTTGAGGCAGTAGAGGGTTGTGGTATCTCATGGTGTTTTTTTTATCTGTGTATGTAAGCTCTACTTATAGTGTCTGATACAGTGATGCATATTTTGTACTTTGTGCTATGTATTGTATGTTATTGGATAATATAGTGTAAGGGAACGTGTACATGGGTGGCCACACTGTCAAAGTATCATGGAACACTCCCCAAGAAAGTTAGAGGAATTATGATACAAGATATATAAAAAAAATGCTTTAGATTTACATGATTCTGGTAATGTAATATCGGTAATATTCTCCGTTTTTTTTTCTTTCTTTTTTATCTTTGACCGTCATAATGAACCTTAGTGTGATGCATTACTCCCAGGATTAGAGCTTTGGAGAAATAATCTTGCATTCCTTGCTTGTAATTTCATAGTAGGCCATAGTAAGATATACTAAAAGACCCAAAGATGTTAGTATGTTTCATGCCATAAAGAGTTTTTCTTCATGTAACTGTAGGTGTGGTCATGTAAGAGGCCAAATGCCGAATAAATTTTAATTTGGAGAAAGAGGATCTGTTTATGACTTTAAGTTTTCAGTTACCATACTGACGCTCTGGTCAAAATGTAATTAAGCAATCCTGAGGAATAATTATTTATTGACAGTTGTACATTTCATTAAAGTTATAGCAGAGAGCAAAGAACGAAAGTTGTACATCATCACGCCAGACAGATAAAACGAAATTACACAAAGAAGCATGAAACTATATGAAATAAAAGGACTAGAACTGTAATCCACTGTCTAGAGATCCAGCGCCATGGAATACTGTGGAAGGAAGAAAAACATCAAAGTAATAATTTAAACCGTTATTAAAGAAACACCAACCCAATGGCTGCGTCGTAACAGCTGGTATTTAATAGAGTTTTTCTTCTAAATCCGAAAAAGAAAACAGAAGTAATAATTTAAACCGTTATTAAAGAAACACCAACCCAATGGCTGCGTCGTAACAGCTGGTAATTAAACTTTAAATATCCGACGCGTCACTAAACATACGCTGAGCAATGCAAGTGTAATCGATTAACTGAACTCGAGGTCGTTCGACTTCTCGACGACGCTGTTGAGGTCGAACACCTCGGCGTCAGGCTCGACCATGACCATCCCTTGCCTATCCGGAGGAAGGAAATTGACGGCTGTGTCACGACTCAGGTCCGGCGCCGGGTGTCCCTCGCCTCCTACGGACACCTCCTCCGCGTCCTGGTCGACCTTGTTCCAGGTGTAGGCAGCACTCAGGGGCGCCGGCTGGAAGGACGGGGGGTCGTGGAGGGGGAAGGTTATGGGGCGGAAGTCGAAGTTGCGGAGACTCCTCGACCTCGACGCCTGGAGGACCTGGTGCGGAAGAGGGGCTGTTAGGGGTCTGTGAGGCTCGTGTGGAGGCCTTGCAAACATATCAGAGGGCGTATATGGTAATGTACACAAAATGGAACATAAGCAGAAACAGCAAAACATAAACATTAAAAGTAAGACATACCCTTCTTTCTTACCTTTTACTCCGTGACTCAATTTGCAGAAACTGAAAACTTGACAAGAAGGCAAAACTTGACAAGACAAAAAGCATTTGCACATTAGTTATCAAGACTCATGATGAGGGAATTCATGCCTTCCTCCTCTGGTAGCTTGTCTTCAGAACTTTTAAGGCAAGCAATAACTTCTTGCAAGGCTCAGGAATTTGCGATTGGCACATTCGCAATTACAGTCTCGTATCAAAAGCATACACATAAAAGCTGATGGAAACACATACAGGTGAAAGAAAGCAAGATGGAAGCTACATATCTGCCATTTATTTAGATTTTTTACAGATTAATCAACCAATACAATTAACAGTTCAAGATTCACACTAATTAAACAGCTGATCAAAGTTAATCGCATATCGCGACTAACTATGAAGTGTTAATAAAAAGGAAACACAATTCATGCTAAAAGAAAACACACAGATCTAAGCGGGAACATTCCACAAATGAAAGCAAATGACGCGTTAACACAGACAACATAAAAGTGAGGAAATTCTCTGGAAAGGTTCGAGTGAACGAAGCAAAACGGGTTCATCCACAAGCCAGTCGTGTTCGAAACCTTTGAGCTTCGTTCACAAGAACATCCTATTTTTTCTCACTTAACATGACGTCGGATGAAATTTCGTCACACAACAAAAGCAATCATAAGTTAACAAGAAACAAAAACAGAATGTAGCTCGACTATTATTTTTTTACATTTTTTTGTTTGTTTTGAAATGCTGCAGCGTTGGTGAGCAAAGCGCTCAGGGCACCCTCATGGTAATGCCCAGTAAGGGTGGCGGGAGGTCAAGCTGGGTCAAATGACTTAGCTGTTTTTACTGGCGACTGACCAGAGGGTGACGTTTGTTATCGTCGGTCTCGGAAGATTCATGTCCCTCCTGCAGGATAAAAGAAGGTGGAAAGAGGACGTAACTAAATGATTCCCTTGTGTTCGAAACTCGATTAAAATCTACAGATTGTAAACTTCATCCATTGGATTTGTCTCAGTGGAGGAAATGACTAAAATGCGAATGCGCCGTTACTCAAACTTAGTATATGCGCAAAATGAAGCGCGGAAGAATAAGCACAATACTGCATTTGCAGAACGAAGAAGCTACAACTGTTTACGTATGAAATTATTTCATATATGAGATAGAACAATAAAAGAGAATATCTTGTTATGAAAAATGTCTATATATCATATCAACAGCTTATCCATATAGCTAATAATTCATCCAACATGACCTGGCTTCCGTTTATACAAAAAAAACCCAGCCAACGTACATAAATATAAGAAATTAACTAACCTCATCACGCTCAGTTGTGTCCTCGGCGTCTTCTCCGCTGTTCCTGGCGCTTAGAGATGGGTGTCCGACCTGAAATATGGATACATTATAGGTGTTAAACCGTCGTTGTGAATGAAAATAATAACCGTTTGTTAGAAAAAAATTATATATCATAGTATCTTATGGCGTAAGATTATAGGTGTTATTCCGTTGTTGTGAATGAAGTAAAATACAGTTCGATGTTTGTTACTATGATATAATATATATTATATAGTTTAATGATGGTAATACACTGATTCGTAGTTGTGAATAATAGATTAAAAAATACATTTTAACTGTTATCCTGTTTTGGAAATAAAATAAAATACTGCTTGTTAGAAAAAAATGTTACCGTGGTTTCATATGACGTAAAATCATGTACTTCAATAGTGATAATAATTACATTTTAATTACATCTTAATTACAGCTTTTTCATCCATAAAACGCAATTTGTCAATTTCCTGTTGGTTTTGTTTCATATAACGTAATATTACAGAGTTTAATGATGATAGTAATGATCATAATAATTACTGTCAACCTAAATCACTATTGTAGTTATTACTATTAGTTAATGGCTGTTATACTAATTACCACCATAAATCATTATTGTCGTTATTATTATTACTATCAGAGATAATTACTGTTATACTAACTACAATCATAATTATTGTCGTTATCATTATTATCAGAGATACTGTCATACTAACTACCCTCAATCCTTATTGCCATTATTATTATTACTATAGAGATAATTATTAATTGCTGACATACTAATTACCATAATAATTAACGATCATCATTGACTTACCTGTGCCAGGGCGCTGGGGCCTTCGCGGAGAACATGGGGAATCTGCGAAAAGAAATGAAAGAAAATGAAAGAAAAAGAAAAAAAAGAAAACAAAAGAAAAAGAAAAAAAAAGAAAACAAAAGAAAAAGAAAACAAAAGAAAAAGAAAGAAAAAATGGAAGGAAATACGGGAATTTTAGTTTACCAAGTCGCGTTGTACAGGAACAAATGAGATATAAAAGAATTAAGAAGATAAAATGAATAAGAATGAGGTAAATTATTTTGATTAAATGAGATAATGTATTATATCAAAGAATTGTCTAAATTAATCATGGTATCGAAGATATTCTGAATATTGAAGTATTAACTGCTTTAAAACAAAGTGCTGTATTATTGAGAAAAGAAGGAAAGAGAAGTGAGAAAGGAAGTAGAAAGGGGGAGGAGGAAGAGGAGGAGGAAGAAGAAGAAGAGGAGGAGGAGGAGAAGAGAAGGAGGAGGAGGAAGAGGAGGAGAAGAAGAATGAGTAGAAGCAGACGGAGGAAGAGGAAGAAGAAGAAAGAATCATGCGCATGTGGCACCACTTCAGAATAAAGAAAGAAAAAAGAAAATAAGGAGATGAAAAAAAGAGAAAAAAAGACTGCTCTGTCGACAGCTAGTACTTACGGGGATTCCAGATCGCTGTGTGGGCCTGAGGGGTCTGATGGTGGAGGTCGTGAGCCCTGGAAGATCAGTTAAAAAAAACTATTTAGAATTCACTGATGAGAGAAAGGAAAAGGAAAAGCAGCGAAGAGAAAAATAAATAAAGAAAGAAAACGGAGAAACAGAAAAAAAAGTAAAGAAGAGGAAAAGAAGAAAAAGAAAAAAAAACAGGTGAAGAAACACGCAAGAATTTACAGTTAGTTCCATGGTTTGCGCTACTCACTCAATGATTAATTTTGTTTATTAACTCTTAAAAGACACTCATATGGCTTTATACGATGGATACTATACCGAAGCAGTTTCACATTAAGCTTAAGCGAAAAAGCTTCGAAATCTTCACCGTAAACGAAGCAAACGTTATAAACACGTTCTGTATCAACTAAATATTTATCCAGACCCTATAAAAGGTAGAAAGAATAAATATTTGTCCGAACCTCTATAAAAAGAACCAAATATGACGGGAAATCCACCCAGACAGGACTAGATATCTGTTTCCGGGCGACGAAACACGTGGTAGAAGGTTAAACATTACTCAACGACATTGATGTTTTTATTTTTTTTTCTACTACGGGTTTTGAAGTAACTACTATTACGATTTGCTTGACTTTGAGGGGGTGAGATATACGATAGGGAAAGGAGTAGGAAGTGGTGAGAATGACGCTATTATTCTGAATTAATTTTGTGAGGTGGCTTGTCCGTTGTGGTCTATCTTTAGCGAGAGATACAGCGGGCCGTTTTTCGAAATGAATGACCGTTACTGTGTATGAATTTCAAATAAATAACACCAAACTAAAAAAACAAGTGTCTAATCTATTTTGTTCAGATTTTACTGTTATTAATTTCCTATTTCCTAAGCAGGATGAATATTTTTATCGAGAATCGTTGTATAATTAGAATATATAATCGCTACAATTTTAAAAGAACTATTAATAGATAACTTGCAACTCTCGGTGGGATTAGCATAATAATTAACCAAGCATTAAAAATGTCAATTAGCTAAAATGGCGTTTTTTTGCTTGTTTCTCCTTCAGCCAGGGAAGGAAACAAGTCATATTGGTGTTACAGGGAACGATCGCAGGTTGTCTATGATACGTTCAATCACCTCTCTCTCTTTTACACACTCACTCTTCCTTTCTCTCTCTCTCTCTCTCTCTCTCTCTCTCTCTCTCTCTCTCTTTCCTTGAACTCACCAGCAATGGGGCGCGGAGACTCCTCAGTGGCAGTTCTGGTGGGTCGGCTACCGAAAGCAGAGCTGTGAAAAAAGAAAAAGAAAAAAAAATTACAGCAAACACACAATTATAGTCAATGACAGTTACCAACAGGTTAAAAGTCGTTTATAAACAATCGAATTTTAACTGTAAAGGTATAGAGGATCTATTCGAAGGTGAAATAGAATTTTAGATCTTACTGGGCGGTACTAGACCCTTTACAATCATTTATGAAGCGAAATTTACACTCAAAGCTACAGAAAATCCATGCATAGGTTTAGAACTTACTGGTCGGCACTAAAATTCTGTACCATCCTTTCTGAACATCCAAATTTTACACCCAAACCTACAGAGATCCCTTAATAGGTTTAGAGTATGAATGGGTTTAGAATCCATCAATAGGTTTAGAATCCAATAATAGGTTTTGAATCCATTCATAAGTTTAGAATATAGGTTTTATTTGATAGGTTTAGAATCCTAGAACCATTCATAGACTTAGAATCATTCATAAGTTTAGAATCCATTGATAGGTATAGAACCCATTCATAGGCTTCGAATCCATTCATAGGTTTAGACTCCATGAATAGCTTTAGAATCCATGGATACGTTCAGAATCCATGCATAGGTTTAGAACTTACTGGTCGGGGCTGGCGCCAACGCTGTAGTCCTCACTGCCCAAGATGGTGTGCCGGGAGCCTCCAAACACGGGCTTGTTCTTGTCTTCAACGCTGCTCACTGTGGTACTGACACCTGACACGCTGTGGGCAGTTGGGGACACCTGGGGCACTAAGACCGCTGGGTCGCCTGCACAGGGAGTGGGGGAGAAAGGGAGAAGAGGGGGATTAAGAACTTGTGGGAGAGTTTAGTGGTTTAAAAATGGAAAGAGAGAAGAGAGAACCGGTAGAAATTTAGTAATGCAAGGACTTGGTTTCAATCAGTTATTCCTCCGAAATATCCATAAACAATAAAAAACTAAGATGGAAAGAACATTAAAGAAAAATAAAGACCATTAACACAATAAAAAAGAGAGAAGAGACAGACAAAAGACGCCCAATCAAAAAAAAGAAAAGAAAAAAAAAAAAATGACATTAAAACAACAAAACACCAATAAAAAAGAAAGAACACACAGAAACACACACAAACAACAAAACACCAATAAAAAAAACAAGAAACACACACAAACACCAAAAGAGAGAAAGAAAGAAAGAAAAAAAGAAAAAGAAAAAAATACCACGTAGACAACACAGAGGTCAGAGTCAGCTGTGCTTTGCACCTCGAGAAAGTCAGCGTGACCGGAAGCACTAATCAAGCAGACG
>NW_020869380.1:556366-558866 GCF_003789085.1 Penaeus vannamei | reverse complement strand
TTTGTTTTCCTTTGTTCTCCTCTCCTTCTTCTCTCTTTCTTCCTCTTTCTTCTTCCTCTCTCTCGCATTTTTTTTTTTTCTTATTTCTTTTTTCTCCTTCCACCTCTCTCTCTCTCTCTCTCCCTCTACCTCTTCTCTCCATTTTCTTCCTATTCCCCCCGCACCCAATCCGCCGTTATCATCAATGCAACCAACATCGATTGCAAACCTGATGCAGATTTCGTTGCAACACATTTCCTGTTTCTCTCTCCTTGTGGCCTGGACATTCCTCCGTTTTCTATGCGCGCCTCGTTAGCATTCCCCGTTTTCTATGCTCGCCTGACTTTTCCTTCGGGCCAAAACTGAGTAGAATACCCAATTTGTTTTTGTCCTAATTATAATGGTAGAGTGGATAGGAAGAGAAAGAGAAATAAAGAGAGGGGGAGACTTGCTTGATTTTTTTTTATTATTTTGGAAACTTTACTTCTTTTTCTAATTTCTCTGGTTACCGGGAATTTTAACATATAAGCTTCAAATTCAGCTTTTCTTTTGTCTAGAAACCTTGTATGTTTTTGTTTTCTTTTTTTTACTTGTGAGCTCCCTGATTAAACTTGATTTTTTCTTTGTTATATTGTTTTTCTTTGTTATATTGTATTTGTTGAAAGCTTTTTGCTTGAACTCCCCACTTGTTTCTTGGTTTTTATTCATATTATACCTGAAAACTTCTATGAACTTCTCGCTTGATCTATTTAGTACTACCTGAAATTTTCTTGCTTGAACTGCCTAACTTATTTTCTTTATTACTTTACTTGTAATCTTGTTTGAAGTTGCTAACCTCCTGTTTAACTTTTACACTAATCATGTCAGTTCTTGATTTTTTTTTTTTTTTTTTGCTTCACCTAGAATATTTTTGTTTGAACTTCCTAACGACTGGTTTTTGTTTTGTTTTACACCTTATCATACCCCTAAGAATCCAAAATATTCCACCTGAATACCTTCGTTTACCCTGAATATCATTAACTTATCTTTACCCTAAAGTATACCCTTGTCTACCTCGAAATAAAATCAGAATCTAACTTCATCAACCTTAATCTATTAAAAAAAAAAAAAAAACTTCCAAAATCTACTCAGTATCTACTATTAAACCCAGATCGACCATCAAAATCTAATGAACTGGCCCCTGTGATGCTTTGGTGAACCTTGTGTGAATATTCTATAATACCCTTGATTGTGATTTTACTATAAACCCTATTTAGTAGATGTTATCTGTATATTGGTATTATAAATCTGTATATTTTCTTTCGCATTTTTAGAATACAATAAAATATTAAAGACCTGTTATTTCTTCAAGGGGATATTAATGGTTGAAAATTCGCGTTATTCCTTTACTAACTTCTGGTGTAATCCTCCCAACAAACTATCAAACTATGAAACCAAACCAATTAACCGGGTAACGATTTATCGAGGAACATGGATGTTTGCAGAAGTTCCTCCTTCTGTGTTATGATTTTTCTGTCAGGAAAATGTTAAGAAATGAATCAGAAACTCCATGAAACGTTTTCCGAATGTAAACAAATACCGGGACTAAATTAATCAAACTGACGCTTGTTTCCTCATACAGTTAAGCAGTACGTTTGTCAGTGACTGTTTCTTGTTGCTAGGCAAGTAAGGATAGTTAAAGCAGCGGTTTATTAATGCTTTATTATTCACTCTATTACAATAATGAAATACGTGAATAACACTAAGAGGCTTGCATCACCTTGCCTTGTGGTTTATTCCTTCAGCCAATGTATGCACTTTCTCTTTTCGTTTTTCAAAGGGTCTTTGCTACCCTACTTAGAGCCCTACCTAATAACCTTATGTATCTCTAGTAACCTTATGCATTTCTATATAACTGCAAGCTCTGTTGATTATACTTGCATGTGTTTCTTCTCCTTAGCTTGATGTTAATCATGTATTCGTCTGTTTGTTTATACAAGACGGATACAGTAACACAAGAGGGAATGGAAATCCATGATTATCCTTAAAACACGGATGATCTTAATAAGGATTTTAAGTCATGCAGCTGATCCATCTTCAATTAAGCATCAGGAGAGAGGTCTGTCGCGCATTTTGACTCGCTGAACCCAGTCGTGTGAGACAAAATACTTTCTGAAACGATAGAACTTCTGAATCTATCTAAGTCAAGGTGAGTCAACGACTTATGCTGACTGCGCTTGACTGAATACCAAGCAGGCCGTTTGAATGAGTGTCTGCACCGCTCTCATTCGTTCTATGAATACGCCAAGGGGTTCTGTCTCGCTAAAGAAGGGGTACGGCATAGCACGTGACTTCTACCATGTGAGTTGTCTGAGATGCTTTGGTAAACCTTGATGATTCAACCTCTGGCGCTACGGAGCACGTGATTTGTGTGAATATTCTATAATATCCTTGATGGGGATTTTACTATAAACCCTATTTTGTAGGTTATCTGTATATTGGTATTATAAATCTGTGTATTTTCTTTCGCATTTTTATATTG
>NW_020869380.1:546207-556266 GCF_003789085.1 Penaeus vannamei | reverse complement strand
ACACACACACACACACACACACTCTTCTCTCTACTCACACCACCAACACACACACTCGCCCTCACACATCTCCCTCTGTTTCCCAACCAGCCTTGACACCGCACGCACAAACACATCCTTTCATAGTCCGCCTATAAACCGGAACTCCACATCCTCTGACCTAAGAATAAAAAAAAAAGCCGAACGAGGGTACAAAAATAAAATAAAAATAATAATGAAAATCAAATTACCAGAGACATATAAAAAACAAAAAGATTTTTATACATACATATTTTTCTGTTTTTCTTTTTTTTTTTTTTTTTTTTTTTTTTTTTACCTTGAGTACCTAATTTCAGGAGTGACGTAAAAGGACTGAGGTGTCATCTTTCTCTAATTGTATAATAACCGCCCATGAGACTATGTGACCTTGACTCACCTCGCACGCCCTCGCCCGCCCTCCGATCTTCGGCGCCGAATCATATATCTTACAAAAATTCACATGGAATCTACTCACGAAGAGATAGATAGATAGAGAGAGATAAATAGATAGATAGCGAGATAAATAGAAAGACAGAGAGATAGAGATAAATAAATAGATAGGAGAGTGAGAGTGACTGGGAGGGAGAGAGACAGGAGAGAGAAGAGAGAGAGAGAGAGAGAGAGAAGAGAGAGAGAAGAGAAGAGAGAGAGAGAGAGAGAGAGAAGAGAGGAGAGAGAGGAGAGAGAGAGAGAGAGAGAGAGAGAGAGACAGAGAGAGAGAGATTACATACATAAACACATGTACATATGTATATATACCAGGTACATCCTGTATAAATAAATACTCGCATACATGAATATATAACCAAAAACACTTCTTCTCTTATATATGCATGAGAGAAAGGCAAAGAGAGCCAGAAAAAAAAACACACAGACAGAAACCCGCTAATATCCAGTCGGTGCACCACGCACTCTGCTTCCCATCCCGCCACGCCACAAGGCCACCCACGGGGCGTGGAACACAACCCGCGCATATAATTCCTGTCATTCAAACCCCCCCCATTGCTTTCATTCGTAGCTTATTAGCCGCGTTCATTTACACTCGCCGATACCGAGCGAAATGATGCCGTGGGACGAGCGCTTGTTATTCGCACAAAGCGGAAAACGAAAGGAACTTTGAATGCGGAATAATCTACAGGTGCAGAGCATACATATGGATGGATGGATGTGTGTGTGTGTGTGTGTGTGTGTGTGTGTGTGTGTGTGTGTGTTGTGTACATATGTATGTATATGTATATGTGTATATGTATATATATATATATATATATATATATAATATACACACACATACACAACACACATATGTATACATGTATATATATACATATATACATACACATACACACACACACACACACACACACACACACACACACACACATATATTATAATATAATATATATATATATATATATATATATATATATATATATATATATAATATATATAATATATATAAGCAGGTAATTGAGGCGCTCGTCATGCGGCCCGAATCGCCGGAGGGCCTCCGCCCGTCGCCAGGTTTCGCCAAGAGCGACATAAAACCCCGGCCGCCACCTGATCCCTGCGCGCGAGGAGCAGGTTCCCGGCGGTGAGCGCGGGAGGGTTGGCAGCGCGAGCAGACCACGTGGTTGGAGGAGAGGGGGAGGAGGGGGAGGAGGGGAGGGAATAGGGGGAATAATGGGGTAGGAGGAAGGGGTAGAGATGAGAGGAGGAGGAGGAGGAGGGGGAGGAATAGGGGGAATAAGAGGAAGGGGTGGAGAAGAGAGGAGGAGGAGAGGACGAGGAGTAGGCAGCCCTGGGCGGCCATCAGCTGATCGAGTTCACGACCTGAGAAGACGGGTGCTGCTGCTGGTCAGACGAATGTATCTTCGACCTGCATTTTTTTTTTTTTTTTTCTATCATTATTTCTCCCTTCTCTTTCTCCTTTTCTTCTATTTACGGGTCCGCGAGAGAGCAGTCCCCCATTCTCCCCTTCCTTTCTTTCAGAGAGAGAACCCTCCCACTCCTTTTCTCCGCCCCTCCCCTCCCCACCGCCCCCCCCCCCCCACCGCCACGCCCACATCACGGAGCCCTCCTGATCCGGGCGTGTGTTTGCATCTCTCCTCCTTCGCGAGAGACGGAATAGACATCGATAGGAGGCAGATAATGGAATAAATAACAGGCCTCTCAGAGCCAGCAGGGTTGCCAAACGTCCCGGGCGGCCGCGGGCGTTGCACAACGAACGGCGTCGTGGGTGGAGGAGGTTAAGCTCAGAACTGGATCCCGTGCTTCGTCTCGCCCTTTAAACATTTATGAAGTCTATATTAAACATTTATGAAACCATAAAACGGTTGCTCGTAAGGAGGGCTCGCATATTAAAAAGGAAATATGCTTAAAAATAAGTTTACACACTTGTATACACTTGGATATACTTACGCTCGTGTGTGTGTTTGTAAAAGCATGTGCTCGCACGCACATTAACGCATGCGAATACACACTGAAGTGTATATAATGCATATATATATATATATATATATATATATATATATATATATATATATATATATATATATAATATATATATATATATTATATATATATGTGTGTCTGTGTGTGTAGTATTAAGTATGTATGTATGTATGTATGCATTCATGCACTGTGTATATGGAACATCGCTTAAAATATGCAAATGTCAGTCAACTAAACCAAAATCTGGTTTGAGTATAAAAACAACAAATGTCAAGGAAAATCACACACACACACACATACCAAAACGACTCTAATAATCTCATATTCTCTCGGAGGATAATGAAGAAAAAAAAGGCGATGAAGTCGAAGAAGAAAACAAGACAGGAACAGGCAATGGGCGTGAGGCTTGCGTAAGACCCGTCGCTGTACCTGCGCCGGGGGAGAGACGGGCGTGGGCTGACAGAACATGGGCGTGTAACTGTAATTAACCCGACATCCTGGACCTTGACTTCCTCTTTATATACACGCACATGCATACATAGATACGTACATAAAACACAAAAATCAACGCATGTACAAATTCATAAAAAGCGCACAGATAAACGTACATAAAAACACAGACACATAAAATACAAAGACAAATATACACACAAACAACAAGACTAAACCACACAAACAAAGACACACACACAAACAAATCAATATAAACCCAAACAAACACACATACCCACAAACAACCCCCCTCCCTCCACACAAATACAAACAAACAACAACACTAATCACACAAACAAACATACAGACAACAAAACAAACAAAAAACACAAACACATTACCTCGCTACTCTCCTCCCTTCATTAAATCTGGCCACAGCTTTCACTAAGCCTAGTTATCCAGTTGTTTAATGGTTACACTACTTTCACGTCTTACAATCCTCGCCTGCCGCTTTGTTTTTATTTTCATTTGGCCTCTCTTTCATTCGTTATCTAGTTTATTCTCTGAACTTCCTCTTGATGTATGATTATCATTCATTCCCCCTTATCTCCATCGTTCCTCCCTCTTCCCTTCTTTCTCTCCTTACTCTCACCTCCCTTTCTTTCGTCCTTTTTCCCTGCCTTATTTTCTCTTCTCTCTTCTTCTTTCCTCTGCTCCTCCCTTCTTCCTTCCTTCTTTCCTCTCCCTCCCTTTCTTCCGTCCTCTCCTTCCTTCCCTCTTTTGTTTCTCTCCTTCGTTCAACTTTCTACCACACCTCCCCAGCGACAATCTAAATTTCTCATTAGATTAAAACTTCACACCGAGCAATGAAGGAGAGAAAAGTGGGGGAGGAGAGGGGAGGGGGAGGGGAGGGGGAAGGGGAGGGGAGAGAGATGATAGAGGAAAAAAAAAAGAAAATCCCGGAATTTCAAACTCAAAAAAATTATCTAAAACGCTGATTTTTTCGAGACCTGAAAAGTCCAAATGAAAGTTAAGGATCTCAACTTCTTACGCTGGGGGGGGGGGGGGGAGGAGGGAGAGGAGGAGGAGGAGGAGGAGGAGGAGGAAGGAGGAGGAGGAGGAGGAGGAGAGGAAGAAGAAGAGAGGAGGAAGAGGAGAAGGAGGATGTGGAGGTGGAGGAGGAGGAGGAGGGAAGGGGGGAGAAACAATAGCGGGGAGAAGGGACAAAGAGAGGAATGGTGGGGAAGAGGAACGGGTAAAAAAGAGCAGGGGGGGTAACAACACAAGAGAGAGGAGGAGGAAGGGAATAAGAGGGAGGGAAGCAGGATGAAGGAGGGATGACGGCAGGGGGTAGGCGTAGGAGATGAGGGGCAGGGTGGGGGGGAGGGGGGTAGAGCTCCAGCCTTCGTAATCAGTCAGCTCATCAGTATATAAGTGTCCCCTTCCCCCCCCTCAACCCCCGACTCTCCTACCATCTGTACGTCACATTCTTTCAAAAACGAAAACGGGAGAGGGACAGCAGGATAAAAATATGATGGGGGAAATAAAACAAAACAAAAGAAAATAAAGGGGGGGGGGGAATAATTGGGGGAAATAAAACAAAAAAGAAAATAAATAAAGGGGAAAGGAATACAAGGAGAAGAGACAGAATAAGAAAGTTTCCAATGCAGGAAGAGGAGGAGGAGGTAAGAATGAACTTGCGCAATAAGAGGTAAAAACCCTTCCTAGAAAGTGGCATGAAACCTACCAGACAATGTACACTTTTTTCTCCCCTTTTTGTGTGGACATGATTCATATAATCACTTAGAATGTCTTCCTTTGTTTCTTTGTCGTACAGCAAAATTATGTTGTGTACAGTTAACATGACAAGAACAACGGTTTATATTTAAGAACTCTCATTAATAAAAACAATCATAATGGAACGTTGAAACAAACGGCAAGGAATTACAGTAAACTTATGAATAAAAACACAATAAAAAATAAACACACAATACAACGAAAATTCCTCTTTAACCCCCCTCCCCCCAAAAACAAAAAACGCCTCAAAACTATAAATAACAAAAAATATACACTAAGATTTAAAAAAAAAAAAAAAAAAAAAAAAAAAATCCCAACTTTCCCACACACAAAAAAAAAAACATAAAAAAACAAACATTCCCCATTCCACTGGCGCCTAATCAGCTGATCTCTCGGACCTTTAAAAGCCTCAAGCGCTGCCGAAGATTCTCACGCCCCTACACCTGTGCTTCCGGTCCCGCTCCTTCGCTATAATCAACCTTTTCACCTCTTCCCCAGTTTGACTTTGATCCTAATTAACCCCCAAACCCCTTTTCTGCTTCTCTCCATCCCCTCCATTCATCCTTTTTTTTTCTCTCTCTAGGTCGTTCACTGTCTCTATTTCTGTCTCTTGTCTTTGCCTTACTGTCTCTTACTCTTTTCCTTTTTTTCTCTATCTTTGCTTCTGTCTGTCTGTCTGTCTGTCTGTCTCTCTCTCTCGAGGTCGCCAGGGAGTAATCAGTTACAATTAAAGTAATAACATTAGTTTCTTCTTCCTTCCCATCTTTCTTTCATTCTTTTGTCTTCATGAGCGTTAATAAAATTTAAATCGTGTGAGCAACTAACAAAATACCATTATAAGTAAGCCAGCAATCACATGACCTTATCTTTCTTCTAAACAATTAAAACATTCTTTTCACACAATTACTCATCCATTCGGCGTTACACGACCTCCCTCCCTTCACACACAAAAAAATACAAGCCACTGCGTTCGACATCCCTTCCCTCCCTCCCTCCTCCACCCTCCCTCCCTCTCACCCTACCTATCTGTCCGTCCGTCCGTCCCTCCTCCCTCCTCTCCCTCCTCCCACCTCCCTCCCCCCCCTCCCCTCCCTCCTCCTCTCCCTCCACCCCCTCCCCTCTCTCCCTACCTATCTGTCCGTCCGTCCGTCCCCTCCCTCCCCCCTAAACTTCTTGAGAAGTGTTCACAATGTGCGGAATGTTGGGGTTTGTTCACTCGAGCCGTATTATCACCTAGCCTGTCGGAGACGTGTTAACTAGGCCTTTGTGGGTGGCCGACGTAGGGGCTACTCAGCTGTCGCTCTCGCTCTTTCCTCTCCTTTCCTCCTCTTCTTGTTCTGTTTGTCTGTCTTTGTCTGTGTCTCTCTTTCTTCTCTCTATCCTCCCTCCCTCCCTCCCTCCCTCCCTCCTCTCTCTCTCTCTCTCTTCTCTCTCCTCTCTCTCTCTCTCTCTCTCTCTCTCTCTCTCTCTCTCTCTCTCTCTCTCTCTCTCTCTCTCTCTCCCTCTCTCTCTCTCTCTCTCTCTCTCTCTCTTTCAACACACAATAACCTTGACGCAACACACTGCAGGATCCTTGGTAGCGGAACACCAATGACAAATCACAAGACAAGCCCTTAGCGCCGCGCATCACCTTAATATGAATAAACAGGATGGCAACAGAGTGTAAATCAAGACGCATGACTATCTGTCTACAAGAAACGAGTAAAACTACCTTGAGAGAAGAATAAAAAAAAAATAAGTAAAAAAAAAAAACGCCTAGCAAGGACACCCCGCACTAACCCGTCTGGCATAAGCCATCGTCGGAAAAATATGTTACCATTACGACCACGCACGAACCGGAAGAGGGTCAGCAGCTGCGTGGTTCGGGGCAGCCCCCGCCGCCGGTCGCCACCCTGTCTAAGGAAACGCTTGATCCATTTCGCTCAATAACAACAACAGCAACAGCAACAAACAAAAAAAAATCACGAAGAAGACGAGATGCCGCGTTGTTTTTTTCGGGATTAACATGTCCATGTTTGGTTTTCTCGGCGGTTGCCAGTTCTCGGCGGGTCCGTCGATTTTCCGCGCGTTCCCGACGGCACGCGCGGAAGAACGACGATCGCCGCCGTAATCTCGCCGAGAAGAGCGGATGTCGAGATGCTTCCGCCGCGCCGTCCCCTCGGCCGGAAAAGCGAGAGAAAATCCGAATGCTAAAGCACGTCCGGAAACCGAGCGGAGCCCCAGACGGCGGGCTTTATAAGGCTTGCCTTAATATGGCCCGGCAGATTAACAGGTTACTGCGAACGGCATAAGGCACTCCGTTTTGCTTGTTTGTTTGTTGCTTGCTTTCTTTCCGCCCTGCCCCTCCTCCCCCCCTACCTAACGCGCGCCGCGGGAGATTTAATCCCCGATAAATCCCAGCGGCGGAGCCCCGTGTTTGCGCCCCGACCCGCCACCAGCGATACTTGCTACAGGCAAGACACTCGCGGGCGGGAGTGTGTTGACAGACCTTGCCTCCGCCGACAGATGGTTTCTCCCGAATCATCAGTAGTCCAAATATGCTACTCGACCAGCTGGAAGATTAAAGGACTCACGGATGCTGGCGCACACTCGGGAAAACCTGCTCCTCTCCCCAGGCACGGACGGCGCCGCGAGCACACAGCAGCAAGCATCATACATGAGGCAATCGAACGGGGAGAGGAGAGAGAGAGAGAGAGAGAGAGAGAGAGAGAGAGAGAGAGAGAGAGAGAGAGAGAGAGAGAGAGAGAGAGAGAGAGAGAGAGAGAGAGAGAGAGAGGGGGGGGGAGAGGAAGATGGATAGTGAGATACAGAAAAATAATAGAGATACAGAGACACCTAGATAAATAGAGATACATAGATATATACAAATAGAGATACATAGATAGAGATAAATAGAGAGATAGAGAGAGAGAAAGATAGAGGATGGAGAAGAAGAATGAGGAGGTGAACAGAAAGAAGAGAGGGGAGAGTGAAGACCTTCCTACAATCACAAACTTCCTACTATCACATAAAACCTTATCACCTCTACCTGCATCTCACTCTCCCTCTTCCTCTCCCCCTCTCCCCTTTTCCTCCCCATCTCCCACTCCTCCCCTCCCCCCTTCCCCATCTCCCTTTCGCTCTCTCTTCCCCTCACCTCCCCACCCCCCCCCCACCCCAATCACCATGTCCAGAAGGCCACACTCAATCATAACGTCCGTGATCACAGCAGCGAGAATGTCCGAATCCCTGCCATCGGCCATCGCACCCCGCCTCCCGTCCCCCCTCCCCCTCCCTCCGTCCCTCCTCTCCTCCGTCCTCCCACCCACCTCCTCTCCTCTCGTCTCCGTCCCCCTCCTTCCCTCCTCTCCTGCCGTCCTCCACCCCTCCTCCTCCCTCCTCCCCCCTCCCCGCTCTCTCGCCCCGCCGGGATCCTGTTTTTTTCTCTTCTTCTCTGTGATTTTCTCGAGGACTGGGTTTTCGCTCTCCAAGGTCACACACGCGCGTGCGGTCTTCTCTCCTCTTCGGTTTGTTCTCTCTCTCTCTCTCTCTCTCTCTCTCTCTCTCTCTCTCTCTCTCTCTCTCTCTCTCTCTCTCTCTCTCTCCCTCTCTCTCTCTCTATGCGATCGAGGAATTCGCTTTCCTGTTGCTCTTATCATTATTTTCTTAACCCTTAACTTTGATTTTTTTCTGATCTTGCAATTCGTTATTTTTTTTGTCTTTCTCATATTTTTGGTTCAATCCTTTCTTCTTTTTCTTCTAATTCTTATCATCATTACTACCATCACATAAAGAAAAATAAGCACAAGGAAGAGGAAAACACGAGGAAGAAGAGGAAGAGGAAAAAAGGAAGAGGAAGAAGGAGGGGAAGCAGGAAGAGGAAAAGAAGAGAGGAAGTGGGAAGAGAAGAGAAAGAAAGAAGGGAAGCAGGAAGAGGAGGAGAAGAAGAAGGAGAAGAAGGAAGAGGAGTAAGAAGAAGAGTAGGAGGAGGAGAACGAGAATGAGAAGAAGGAGAGTAGGAGTAGGAGGAGTAGGAGGAGGGACTGACTGATAGAACTGGCCATAAGAAGGTTAGAGGTGAAGAGCGGAGCGCAAGAAAGTGGTCCAAAACCTCAAACAGCAACTCCTGCCTTCCTCCCGCCGAGCCAAAAGAAACAGCAAACAAACCAAAGAAAAAAAAAAAAAAAAAAGAAAAGGAAAAACAGAAAAAGAAAAAAAAATGGCACGGGAGACCACTCTGCCCACGACGCAAGACACGTTAAAAGACACCCTGAAGACACCCCCTTTCGCTTCGCATAATCACCGTCAAATCTCTCTCCCTCTCTCTCTCATCTCTCTCTCTCTCTCTCTCTCTCTCTCTCTCTCTCTCTCTCTCTCTCTCTCTCTCTCTCTCTCCTCTCTCTCTCTCTCTCTCTCTCCCTCTCCCCTCAACCTCCCCTCCCTCTCCTCTCCCTCCTCTCCCCCTCCTCTCCTCTCTCCCTCTCTCTCCTCTCTCTCTCTCTCTCTCTCTCTCTCTCTCTCTCTCAGCATATTCACTTACCCTTTCCTGAAATCGAAAATAAAATCTACCAGAAGAGAGAATTTGCGTAAAGGAAGGAAGTAATGAAGACACTGTTTACAGAGAGAGAGAGAGAGAGAGAGAGAGAGAGAGAGAGAGAGAGAGAGAGAGAGAGAGAGAGAGAGAGAGAGAGGAGAGACGAAGTGGGCATCTCAAGGTGACGACTCCGACGCCTCCCGGTCTCGCCAGCCAGCCAGCCCTGAGGGTCAAGGGTGCCACTCCACTCCTCCCAGCACCCAAGAGTCGACTATGGTGCCTTAGGGGGTGCAGGCGGGGCTGATTCCCCCTCCCCCCCTCTTTCTCTCCTTTCTCCATCTCTTCGTTTTCCTTTCTTTTTATCACTTTCTTTTTCTTATTATTTCTCTTTTCTTCTCTAATTTTCCTTCCTTCATTTTCTGTAGCTTTTTTTCTCACTAGTTTTTCCTTTCTTCCTTCCACTCAATTCTTCCCATGTCTCCATTTACGCAACCTTCTCCATCCAATTTCACCTCCCACTCATTCATATGACGTCACGCCACAGAGAACGGACCCATGACCTACGATGACCCATGACGACTTTCAAATCTTGACCTCGTCCCGCCGATCTACGTCTCGAAGCACTACGAACACGGTGCTTCTATTTTCGTTGTCCGTCTGACGAAATTCGTGTGGTAATGGCGCTGTCCTCTGCTTACTCTTCCCAAAGCGGATGTTTATGTGACAACATTCTCATACATAAGGCTTGACGTATTTGCTCGTGTGTATGAATGTGTATGACTCTGATGCTATACACTCATCGCAAACGCAAACAGGCACACGCACGCACGCACACACACTTACAATCC
>NW_020869380.1:526207-536207 GCF_003789085.1 Penaeus vannamei | reverse complement strand
TGACGCCTCCCTTTAATCCGTCACTAATTAGACATTCAAGAAGGAACGAACCTACGGCAGGATTGGGACGAATCCTCTCCTGGTCCCCCCCCCCCTACCTTCCCTACCTACCGCCCCCAAGCCTTAGTCTTACCCTACTATCCACTACCTTTTGTGACTATCCTTAGCCCTTCTTATTACCTGTGCTCGTTCCCTATCCTGTATATACCCCTTACCCTAATCTCCCTTTTTACTCCTGTCTCGTTGTCTCTCTCCTTCTCCCCTCCCTTTCATAACCCATTCCTTACCCCCTCCTTTTCATTACCGTCTCTCTTTCCCCTTACTCTACAAGGAATACACCGGCTACTCCATCACGTGAGGTAGGGAAATTCCAGAGGGTGCCGAGGGGGGTAGGAAGGAAGGGAGGAAGGAAGGGAGGAAGCGAGGAAGGAAAGTAGGAAGGAGGTAGGAAGGAAGGAAGAGAGGAAAAGTGGAACGTAGTGCTGAAGCACGCAAATAACAGAGAGAGAGAGAGAGAGAGAGAGAGAGAGAGAGAGAGAGAGAGAGAGAGAGAGAGAGAGAGAGAGAGAGAGAGAGAGAGAGAGAGAGAGAGAGAGAGAGAGAAGAGAGAGAGAGCGAACGAAAGAAAAAGAAAGAGAGCGAGAGAGAGAGAGAGAGCGAGCGAGCGAGAGAGATAAAAAGAAAGAGCGAGCGAAAGAGCAAAAAGAGAGAGAGAGAAGAATGTAGGGAAACGCACCGACACAGTAAACATCCCAATTCACGGAAACCCTTCATACCGGGAGGCGCAAACTAGACGCCTTCACGTGTGGGTTACCAGTGGCTTCCGGCTTACGTGTAAGCTGGGGGGTGGAGGGGAAGGGGGTTGGGGGAGGGTGGTGACATGAGGGCAGGGAAAGGGGAAAAGGAAGGAAGGAAGGAAAGGAAGGAAGGGAAGTAGGGGGAGGGATAGGAGGAGGAGGAGGGGGAGGGAGAGAGGGAGATAGGAGGAGAAAGGAGAGAGGAGGAGAGAGAACGAAAGAAAAAGAGGAGGGAGAGATAGATAGGAGACAACGATCAGAAGAGGGAGGAGAGGAGAGGAGGAATGAGCCCAAAACCTAAAAAAAAATAATAATAACAATAACAATACCAACAACAAACAGAAAGAAAAAAAAACAAGAGAAGAACGGCCCAAGGAATGTAAGGAGATCCGGAAGGCAAAAGACAACCGACCCTGGCCCTTGCTTCCCCACCTTGACGTTTTCTTGCCCCACCCCCGCCCGCTCGCCCGCACGCCCGACTCTAAATTTGTAAAAAAAAAAATATGAAAACGAAAATCACGGATATGTTCAAAATAAAGAGGAGATCAATAGAGTCGTTTTCGTTCATAGTTATTCGTACAAAAAGCCCTTGTTGAAGGGTGTATGGGCGGGGACTAATTAATAGTATATTGTAATAGTAATTGTGGCAACCTGTCTTCGGCTTCAATAATAATAATAATAAATAACAACACCATGAACAACAACAACAACAACAACAATAATAATAATAACAAAAATAAAGTTAATAACAATAATTAAAAAATAATAAATAAGAACTTCAATAATAACAATCCGAAAAATAATAATAACAATAAAAATTAAAACGAAGTGAAGTCAAAAACAGTAATCGTCATTATGATTATCATCATCTTTAAAACACAATACAAAAAATATAATTAGCTATAATAACCATCAATAAGACAACAACATTAAGAAATAATAATACTCATCATACCACAAAAAATAAATAATTAAAATAAAATCGATACAGAAATAAATAGACAAATAAATGAATTAAAAACAATAAAGAAATAAAAGAAAGAAATAAACAAATAAACAACAGATAAATAAAAACTACAAATAAACAAAACAAAAACCAAAAGAAAACAAACAAATAAACAATTAAACAAAATAACGAATAAACAAACACCACAGACAAAGCAAAGAAACACAACAAACCAACCACCGAATAAACCAGGAAATAGATAAATAGATAAAACCCCAATCGTCGAGCGACCTATCCGAGCCCCGTCGATCAATCACGCGCGCCGTAGCTCTCGTCCGGCCATGATGGAGGCTTTATCTCAGAGATCGCGGCGGCCGACAAGTGCAAGGTCCTGTCATGCGGTCGGTCACAAGTCGTCACAAGTCGGGGTCACAAGTGCGCGTCCTGGCGTCGGTCACAAGTCGGTCACAAGTCGTGGGTCACAAGTGCGGTCCTGGCGGTCGGTCACAAGTACAAGTGCGCGGTCCTGTCATGTCGTCGGTCACAAGTCGTCACAAGTCGGTGGGTCACAAGTGCGTCCTGTCATGCGGTCGGTCACAAGTCGGTCACAAGTCGGTGGGTCACAAGTCGGTCGTCGGGCGGTCACAAGTCGGTCGGTCACAAGTCGGTCGGTCACAAGTCGGTCGGTCACATCGGTCGGTCACAAGTCGGCGAACAATGCGACGGGAATTATATCGAAATGCGCCCTGGTGTTTGTCGGCGGTGTGGCATGATTCCACCGGGGGATCTCTGGCGGGGGGTAAGGAGGGGGAGATTCGGCGGATCATATGCATACGTACGCAAGCACATTATACACGCACGCACATAAACACCGCACACACACACACACAACACATATATATATATATATTCATATCATAGAAAAACATATATCAATAAACACATACTGAAACAGAGAGACAAAAAGAGCCTCAGACAAAAGGGAAATACGCACACCCCTCTCCCTCCCTTCTCCTCCCTCCCCTCCCCCTCCTCCCTCCCCCCTCCCTCCTCTCTCCTCTCCCTCCTCCCTCCCCTCTCCCTCTCCTCGTCCTCCCTCATCTCCTCGTCTCCATCTCCCGCATGACAGATTCGAGGGTCCGCGCGCGCCCGACGGAGAAGGAGGGGTAACCCGAAGCGCGCACTTGAACCCCTTGACCTCTGACCCTCGTTATCGCCGGGATGCGTGCGTTTCGGCGGTCAAGGTCATGGGACAGGGCGTGGCGGCGGGGCGGAGGAGGGGGCGGTCAGGTCAGGGCGGAGAAGGGAGGAGGGGGCGGTCAGGGGAGAAGGGGAGGAGGGGGTGAGAGGGTGGAGAAGGGAGGAGGGGCGGTCAGGGCGGAAGGAAGGAGGGGGCGGTCAGGGCGGAGAAGGAGAAAGAAGGAGGGGGCGGTCAGGGCGAGAAGGAGGAGGAGGCGGTCAGGGGGAGAAGGGAGGAGGGGGCGGTCAGGGCGGAGAAGGAGGGGGCGGATCAGGGCGGAGAAGGGAGGAAGGGGGCGGAGGGGAGAGGGGCGGAAGGGAGGAGGGGGCGGTCAGGGCGGAGAAGGGAGGAGGGGGCGGTCAGGGCGGAGAAGGGAGAGGGGCGATGAGGGCGGAGAAGGAGGAGGGGAAGGAGGGGGCGGAGGGCGAGAAGGGAGGAGGGGGTCAGGGCGGAGAACTCCGTGGCTACTTGAAAAGAGGGGACTCGGGTGTCAAGGAAGCACGGGGGGTCATCGCTCATTATTGGGGAAACGAGACCTAGGATGTCACGGGGACAGGTCGCCGCTCCAGTACTTCCTATGGAGTGTTTAAAGAAGTCGGAGAAGAAAAAGAGGTTTTAAAGGAGATGAAGAAAGTTAAAAATACTAAAAAAATAAAATTATACCTTTTCAGGTCCCTCTACCCCATCAAAATAAAAATAAAAAACTCACGGTCTTCTAAAGAAAGAAAATAATAACAAAACAGACGTTATACCTTTTCTGGTCCCTCCAACTCCCCCCCTAACAAAAACAAACAAATAAAAAAAATCTTCACGGTCTTCCTTCTAATAATTATCACATACCAACGTAGAAAACACTTTCACACTGCATGTCTTCTTCCACAAATCAGGTCAGGTCATCTTACACTACAATCCTTCGCAAAAAAGGTCACATAGACAGAGACGAGTTATACTAAGAAAGAAAAGAAGGGAAATAAAGAGATGGGAGAAGAGGGGAAAATAGAAGGAGAAGAAAAGAGAGGAAAGAGAACGAAAAAAAGAGACAGGAATAAAAAAGCAATGGGAGAAAAGAAACAGGAGAAGAGACAAGAAAAAGAGAACAGGAGATGGAAGAAAATGTAAAACAGGAGGGGGCGAAAAGATATAGAAGAGAAGAGAGACAAAGAGAGGTAAAAAGAAGTGGGAGAAGAGACGAGAGGAAAGGAGGGAAGAAGAGATAGAAGAGAAGAGAAACGAGCAAAGGAAGAAAAAGAGAAGTGAAAGAAGAGACGAGAGGAAATGATGGAAGAAGAGGAGAGAAGAGGAAAATAGAGGATAAGAGGAGAAGCGGCGAGGAGAGATATTAGGTCCGGTCTATTTTGCATTAAACGATATAAGAATAAAACAAAAAAAGAACAAATCTTTTCAGCGAAATAATTACAACTGCCAATCAAAGCGAAGGTGGTAAGACGCCGTCAACTTAAGAATATGAATAAGAAAAATGAAATAATAATCAAGGGTAAATATAGCGAAGAAGAGGTATAATCAATTTTGAAAAAAAATATATAAACATTTGTTAGTTCGTTAACATCACTGAATCACAAAATCAATGACAACCAAATATCATGATGATTTATCAGCAAAAGCTTTCAAAAGAAACCGCATTTAAAATACCAAAACGAAAATAAAATAAGTAAAAATAAAATAAAATAACCAGGAAAGACGGACGACCCTTCCATCCTTCCCTCTTTCTCTTTCTCTTTCTTCTTTCTCTTCTCTCTCTCCTCTCTCCTTCTCTCCTTCCCTTCTCTTCTCCTTCCTCTTCCCTCTCCCTCCTTCTCTTTCCTCTCCTTCTCCTTTCCCTCCTTCTCCTTCCTCCCTCTCCTTCTCCCTCTCCCTTTCCCTCTCCTCCTCTCCTCTTCTCCTCTCTTCCCTCTTCCCCTCCCTCTCCTTCTCTCTCGCCCTTTTCTACTCTCCTCCCTTTCACCTTCCAATTCCTTCTCTCTTTCGTCCTCTCCCTCCCCGGAAAATAACTTAGACCACAAAATACAAACATACACTTCACGTATATAAAAACGTGATAACGTACCAATAACTTCCCGCATTTCTTCGTATTTTCTCAATAGTGAACATATCATCAAGGTGTAGTATACGCAAAAATTAAAACATATATTCATACACATTATAGTGTACCCAGACTATAAAAAATAGAAAGAAAAAACTGTATCGTACTCCAAAACTAAAATGATTTATGATAACAGATACTAATGAAGTGTATCAATGAAAAAAAAAAAAAAATTTAATACTTCTCCGTTCATCCTTAGAACAGAAACGCAAAGATAAAAATACACCCTAACAAATATTACTAACAATGATAATAATAACAATAATGATAATAATACTAACATCGATAATAATAATAATGATAATAACAATACAAACAATAATAATAATAACAATAATAATAATAACATCAATAACATAAAAACTGACAATAATAACAATAACAATAAATATTCAAAATAAATAAATAAAAATAAATAGATTCATTAATTACCCAATTAACACAGAATGCAAATGAATAAATAAATAAACCGAAAAAATTACTCCGCCCGACGCCCGACCGCCCGACCGCCCGACCGCCGTCCCATCGCCGAACCGAAAGCGGGTCTTCGCCGACGAATCCGCGAGAGGGCGTGAGGTGTCGCCCCGATTCGTAATTTTCACTTCTTTTCTTTATTTTTCTTTCTTCCTTTCTTTCTTTTTTTTTTTTCTTTCTTTCTTTCTTTTTCTTTCTTTCTTTTCTTTCTTTCTTTCGCTGGCGTTTCTATAAATAGGCGAGACCGCAAGGGAATAATAAATAAGGGAGAGGGGAGTATGCAAATCGCGACCATATGAAGGGAGAGTTCGCACCTGTGAAGCGACGCGACGGCGATAACGTAATTTAATTTGTAATTATATGCGTAGTGTCTTTTCGTTATGTTAATTATCGTTATCCTCTTTACGATCATCATCGCGTGGTTAATTTTGACAGTAATGAAGATAAAATATAATAATAATAATAATAATAATAATAGTAATAATAATTAAAACCAAAAGAATAATAATTCATAGGAATTATGATTACATAAATAACAACTAAACAAAAAACAATGATAACAGCAATAACAACAGCAACATAATAATAACAATATTAATAATATAACAATAATATCATTATATTACTATAATTAATACAATCATTATTATCATCATTATTATTACTCTTACTTGCATCATTACTATATTACTGCTTCTATCATTAATATCGTTATCATCATCATTAATGAAGATACTAATACTAATAATAATGATAAATAATAATAACATTAATAACACATAAAACAACAATATGAATAACAACAATTATAACGATGATAATAAGAACATAATAATAATAATAATAATAATGAAAAAATCAAATGAAATCAATATCAACGAAATGATATGAACAATAAGAGCAATGATAATAAAGACAATAATAGACAGGAGAAGACGTCGCCGCTGAAGGATTCCCGCGATGCCCTCTAACCCCCCCCCCCCCCCCCGCCACTTCCTCGTCCAGAATCCCATCTCCTGTTACCCTTTTCTCCCTTTCCTTTCATTCGTCTTCGGCCAGTTAACCCTTTAGTTTCTCGCTCTCTTTATTGTGTGTGTTCTTTGATGCCGTCTTGCGTGTCTGGGTATACCTGGAGATGCCGCGCCTCTTGTCTGGGTATATCCTACGACGTCGTGTTTTTCCTCCGGGTATACCCTTAGATATCCTTCTCTTGTCTTTGTATACTCTTAGATATTTGTAATTCTCTCGGGGTCTTAGATATTGTACTTTTCTCTGGGTATACCTTTAGATATTGTATTTCTCTCTGAGTATACCCTTAGATATCTTCTTGATTTCGTATACTCTTCGTTATCGCGTATACTTTAAGATATTGCCCTCTTACCTGGGTATGCCTTTGGATATTATACTTCTCCTAGGGTATACACTTAGATATCGCATTCTTTGGGTATACCTTCTCTAAGTATACTCTTGGTTTCCTCCTTTTCTAAGTATATTCTTAGGTAATATTTTTTTTACGTATACCCTTAGCCATAATCCTTACCCTGGATGCCCCCTTAACCCTTAACAAGTCACTTAGTCGTATCTTTACTCTTTACTGCCCCTTTCTCTTTCACCTGATCTTTATTTGAATGACCCTTAAACCTCATCCCTTACCCTCGCTTTACCCTTTAGGACCCCCTAGCCCCCCCCCTCCTTTCCCTTCCCCTTGGTCCACTCGCCTCCGCCCTCCGCCCACGCTCCTCGACCCTCCACGCCCACGGCACTCGACCTCTCACGTCTCACATCTCTTTTCTCATTCCTTGCTTAATCTTGCGCCCTAGTTCTCTGCCGCCCCTGTAGCTTTTTAGCTCTTTAGCTCTCTTTCTCTCCTTCTTCTCTCTCTCTCTCTCTCTCTCTCTCTCTCTCTCTCTCTCTCTCTCTCTCTCTCTCACATATTCCTTCCTCCTAATTTCTCTTCCTTCATTTTCTCTTCTTCCTCGCCCGCTCACCGTTCTCAACACCATCATCCTCATCTCCCCTTCCATCATCACCATCACCACCACCACCATCTCCTTCACCATCTTCCCATCCGCCTTCCTTCGCCTCCAGAGTATCCATTATAACACAGTGACTTCCCGCGTTCTAAATCTCCCGACGATAATTGCACCAATCACCGGCCGGCGCGAAATCACTACTATTAACAATGACAAATTTCGAATCGGCAACGCAAGCCCCCTATCCCTTGCCCTCCCCCCTCCCCACCGCCTCCCACTCCCCACAATCTTCACCCCCTTATTCCTGCTCTTCCTCGGTTTTCACCTTCTCCCCCCTCTGCCTCTTCCTTTCTCTCCCTCCCCTCTCTCCCCTCCCCTTTTCCCTTTCCTTTTTCTTCCCACCCCCTCTTCCCCCTTTGTTCCCCTCCCCTCTCCCCCCTTCCCCCCCCTCCCCCTTTCGAACTCCCCGTTACCTTTCGCTGTCGAATCGCAAATCCAGAAGCGTTGCAGCAATCGGCCGGGTTTACAGCAGCGACAGCAAACAGCAATCTAACTCATCCGCTATCAACGTGACCTGTGCAACCCTTGCAATCGCTGCAACGAACTTCGGAACCTGTATATTGATCATCATCCCAGCTCCTCATGCCATCGGTGTGTGTGTGGTCGGTGTGTTTGTGCAAAACGAACGCGCAGACGTACGTAAGTGTACATCTACGTGAATATCAAGTTGCATGGAGGATAGATAGATAGATAGATTGATAGATAGACACGCACGCGCGCAAGTATACATACACCACACGACACACGCACACACACACACACACACACACACGCACACACAACACACACACACACACACACACACACACACACGCACACACACACACACACGCAAACACACGCTCATACGCAGGCCTATCATCGCAAACTTCGCCCCACTAAATCACCCATACCCACCGTCATTACCCTAACTTGTTACGGCCTTTCCGAACTCCCCCATACAAACTTAAGGACAACCGTTGGCACATGCACCCTCCTTCCCCCGCCCGCCCTCCCTCCCCCCCTCCCCCCACCTCCCCAATCCCCCCCGTCCTGCCCTCCCTCCCTCCTTTACACCTCCCTCCCCTCCCCCACCTCCCCACTGTCCGTCCTGCCCTCCCCTTCCTCTCCTACACCTTCCCTCCCCTCCCCACCTCCCCCACCACAATCAACCCCCAACAGAGCGCAGCGCCACACAATCACCGCCAGAAGAGAGGAACATTTAACTCGCGAAGCTCCGACCGCCGCACGGAACAAGAGGCAGCTGTCAGCGGCCAACAAAAGCTGTCAACTCGCGCTGTCAAGTCTACCTGCAAGCTCCTCCCCGTCTTTCTAAATCATTCTCGAGCACGAAGGAAAGAACGCACGACCGCACGCACGAACGAACGAAACGCACGGACACGAACGGGAGCGGACGAACGAACGACCACGCACCGGGGGGGAGGGGGGGAGAGGGGGGACAGCAGACTTTACAGCGTCGTCACTCTCGTAGTCGTCTCGACCTCTCAAATTAGTTCCTGTAATTATACACACTGCCTTAAAAGTATTCGTTTATACATCGCTCTCCCGCGTCTTACTCTGTTACTCTTCCTCTGTCTGTCTGTTTATATCTCTCTCTCTCTCTCTCTCTCCAGTCTTTTTTTTCCTTCCCCCTCTTCTCCTTCCTCCTCCTCTTCCATTTTTCCCTGTGCTTCTCCATTCCCCTCCCTTCAACACACTTTTCCTCCTCCTCCACCCCTCCCCTTTCCCCCGTCCTTATCCACTTCACCACCCTTCCCTCGCCACTTTTCCTCCTCCTTCCCTTCCTCTTCCTTTCCTTCCTCCTCCCCTCCTCCTCCTCCTCTCCACTCATCGCATTCACCCCTCTTGGTATGGCTAATAATGTGCTCTAAAAAAAAAAAAAAATCTACCGGCTCTACTTTTCTCCGCTGACAGAGGTCGTGGACGCGAAAGATAAATCGATAAAAATGTCTATATTGAGCCCGGGGTCAAGACAGTCCAATCCTCTCCTTGGTGACATGGTCGGCGCTCTCTTACGAGTCCCTGGGGATTCACGACGCTATGTACACCGACTTCCAACGAGGTTATAATATGCTCATCGCCGCACAACACTGGAGATAAAACTTACTCTGAAAAGTCTAAAAAAGAAAGAAAGAAAAAAAAAAAAAAAAAAAAAAAAAAACAGCGAAAGCATGAATCGTGTTTTTTACGATCTTTTCTTCCTTTGCATATTTTTTACATATTTAAATTTCCAGTTTTACATTCTCACCTTTCTTTTTGCACAAATACCCCAAGCAGTATAGTCTTTCAGCTAAATGGCACACCGACATACAACGCGCTACGATTAAATATTTGAACCTCCATAAAGTACAAGGATAGTTCGACCTAGTTTAACCTTCTGAAACCAAAGTAAAAAAAAGAAAAAAAGTA
>NW_020869380.1:513707-516207 GCF_003789085.1 Penaeus vannamei | reverse complement strand
CTGTAGCCCTTCCCTTCCCTTCCCGTTTCTTTCTCTCCTCTCCCCCTCCCCCTAGCCCCCCTTCTCCCTCCTTTCACGCCAAATACCTGCCTTCTCTCAACCATGGCAACCTCTGTCGACCGAACAATTGTTATTTAACGACAGAGCAACGTCCTGTCTCTTAAAGGTGTTCGACTCGACCCTAAAAGTGACGCATCTCGTTAGGGTTTATGATGGGCTCATTGCGACGACAAGCTGCGTCGGCACACTCTCGCATTACCCGAATGAACGTCGTGTACGTCTAAGCGCTCGTCTAAGACCCGTGCGCAGGCGGCCGCTCCTCTCGGTCGTGTCCCTTACGTTCTCAAATTCCTCCTCTTTCGCGTCGGTCCTTCGTAAATTATGTAGCCTCTCATAGCCGCTGTTTTTAAGCCGCGATGCTCCGGTACCACGCCTACCAAGCACCGCGCTCCACACATGTGCTGGCCATTTCGCCCTTCAGCAGCGTCCTGTCACCCTCAGACGCACCCTGTCACCCTTCAGCAACTGGACAGGCCGTCACCCTCGCCCAGGGCACGGCGCTACGACAAAACTCAAGCCAGGCCGACCTTAGTCCCCTGCAAAATGATCCCTTGTCCTTCGAACTCGGCTAGTCTGTCACTGGTACACAGAGTTCCTGTCACTCGAGCGGACCTGAAATCGATGTGGCCTTACGGTGCGCGCCTCCCTCGTGCTTCACCCGCCTGGACACTCTGCATCCCTGGCCAAGACGGTGCTCGCTCGCCCGCCGATCTTTACTCTGGAAACTTCTCCCTCTTCCCCTGCTTTATTCACGTCTCTCTCTTCACATCACACTCGCAGACGAAGGGAACGGTACGTGTGTATGCGCGCGTGTGTCCCGCCTGCAGCAACCCTTCCTCCCTGGGCCTTCACGTGAGCCCTCAACTTTAGCCCTGGTTACCCTACGTCCCTTATCGCTGTGGGCTGGCTCTCCACCTCTCCCACTCGGTCCAGCTCCTTTACTCTCCTGCTGGCCTGCCCTCGCCACGACTCCCTAAGCACCCCGCCCTCGCCCTTCCCCTATGCTGGTTACCTGTCCGACACAGCTCCAGCGAGATGACACACTCGGATGCCTGGAGACGGCGGTGCCGCGGCGTTGCCGTCCTCCCCGGGTTTATCAACCTGGGAGCCAAGCAATAATGGCAGCCGCAGACAGGTCAGTATACCCAAGATGCCAAATTACTTCCCACGCCGCCAGAGAGGAACTGGTCGAGGCAAATCCGGAGAGTGATTCAACACATCCTGGTCCCTCCGATGCCCGGCAGCATCCTGGTAGGGTAAGCCACGGAGCCCTCCCCCTCCCCTGGGGCCCACGCCCTCCTAGAAGAAGACATGGCCGGCAAAAAATATATATATCATAGAATTGCAGGTGCGAGAGTGGACGATTTGTTTGTAGAATCCCATATTTGGTACTCTGAAAACCAGTTCGAAGTTGTGAGACGGCCGGATACGTCCCGGGTGGGCATCTTCCGCCATGCGATAGCCGGGCAGGAACGCCGATCTATTTTGATCATGCAAATCGGGCCATGCGAACCAGCTCCATTGAATGACGTGCGGGATTTTGCACTCAGAGGATAGTTATTTATCGTATTCGAGCGTGGCCCGGTCTAATTCCGGTGATAGAAGGTGAGTCGCGATAGGAGCATCCCAACTTGAAAAGGTTCGATTCACCGGCGCAGAGGATCATGAGAGAGAGAGAGAGAGAGAGAGAGAGAGAGAGAGAGAGAGAGAGAGAGAGAGAGAGAGAGAGAGAGAGAGAGAGAGAGAGAGAGAGAGAGGGGATTTTGAATAAAATGAAAAATACCGTAATGACAAAAGTTTAAGATTTAAGATTACAGTTAGGAATGGAAACTGCTACACAATTAAAACGCCAAAATACTGGGTGACTCTAGAGAAGTGAATAGCAGGTTCGATGGACAGAGAGCATAGAAAAAAAGAAAAAATAAATACAGTTGCCTGCTGCCAGATAGAAAATGTGAGAACGAGAAAAGTGGAGGGAACAGAGCGAGGAAACATATACACTGATACACGGAGAGAAGGATACTGGCACACACACACGCACACACACACACACACACACACACAAGCAAACCATACAAACATCCACACACACACACCTCTCTAATCCAAACATAACACAAACATTCCAAATTCAGACAGACAAACCATAAAACCTAAAGAGACAGACACAGAGATTGAAAATCAAGCATAAACCCCCTCCTCCCCCCCCCCCCCCCCCTCCCCCCTCCCCCCATCCCCCTCCCCTGCCATGACGGGAGCATGGGAGCAGCATCCCCATCGCAGCCTGTGGCATGTGTGTGTTACTAACTAAACTAATACGCCCGCACTAATGGTAACATAATACGGTAATAACAGTTTGAAGTATGATAATGGCAAATAGATCGATATGCAATTCCCGGGCCAAGAGCAACGGCACTATTGCTGGTAATTACTAAGGGGG
>NW_020869380.1:506207-508707 GCF_003789085.1 Penaeus vannamei | reverse complement strand
AATATCAAAGTGAATATTCTCTCTCCGTCCGGGCGATGGATTCAAAAGGGAAGAAAACTTTCTCCTCCTTTTAAACTGTCATTAAAATAAACTATAGAAACAGACGATAAACTCCCTATTCACTATCAACATGAATCACTTTATATGTGAGTCTTCTCCGACTCAACTTTTCTTGAGATCGCGATAATGTTACACTTATATCATTTTTTTGTCTCTTTCTTCTTCGTCTTATGTTTTTTTCTTTTTTCTCCTATTAGCGACTTCTATTCTCTCTCTTTTTTTTTTAAGCTACTTGTTTATTCTCTCTCGTCCGCTCCCGATTTTGCTCTTTCTCTCTCTCTCTCTCTCTCTCTATCTATCTATAATATACATATATATAAATATACACCGACATATATATATATATATATATATATATATATATATATATATATATATATATATATATATATATATTATACGCACACCCACACATATATGTATATAAATTTAAAATTATATATATACATATATATATATAATATATATATATATATATATAATATATATATACATATACATAGCTTAATATACACACATACATACATACATGTATGTGTGTATATAATATTAACATATATATACATATATGTCTATATATAAATAATATATATACATATAAAAAATAAATAAACAAATATATAAATGCAAAAATAAATTATATAAATATATAAATATATATATATATATAATATATATATATATATTATATATATATATATATATATATATATATATCTTCGCAACGCTGATTGAGAAACGGGCGATAAGAGACAATGATAAACGTACCAATAGCCAGGGAGCGAGAGCGAGACGAGAGAGAAGAGAGAGAGAGAGAGAGAGAGAGAGAGAGAGAGAGAGAGAGAGAGAGAGAGAGAGAGAGAGAGAGAGAGAGAGAGAGAGAGAGAGACGCTTCACTCGACACTGCATTCAAATGTCTCTTCTTGTACAGGCCGGTAAACAAAACCCTCTTGTCAGAAGAGCTAGCCATTACAAAGGGAAGTAGAGGTTGAATGAGAAGGGGAGAGGAACGGAAAGGAACGGGAAGGAGGTAGGGAGGGAGGGAGAGGGAGGGAAGGAGGGAGAGGGAGCGAAGGAGCGGGAGAGAAGAGGAGGAAGAAGTAGGATCGGGAGAGAGAGGGAGGGAGGGAGAGGGAACGAAGGAGCGGGAGAGAAGGAGGGAGGAAGAGGTAGGAGCGGGAGAGAGAGGGAGAGAGGGAGGAGGTAAGGAGGAGATAGGGAAGGAGGGACAGGTAGGAGAAACAGAGAGAGGGGGGCTACAGGCACAGGTGGTAATGCGTGGGGAAGAAGGGGAAGAGAAGCAGCAGAAGAAGCAAGGTTACCCTCAAGCAGTTGGAAAGTCTTCCTCTCCTTTCCCTCCCCCTCCTTCCCTACCTCTGCCCCGTCTGCCTTCTCTTCCTCCGCCCTCTCCTCCCTCCCTCCTTTCCTTCCCCTTCTCCTCCACCCATCCGTCCTTCCCTTCCCCTCTCCTCTCCTTTCTTCCCTTCCCCTCGCCTTCTCCCTCCTTCCCCCTCTCCTCCCTCCCTCCCTCCCTCTCCTCCCTCCTTCCTTCCCTTCCCCTCGCCTCCCTCCGTCCTTCCCTTCCTCTCCTCCCTCCTTCCTTCCCCCCCCTCGCCTCCCCAACCACACCACCCGGACGGCGGACTTCCTCCCCCTGGGGACTCTTGATAATAAATCGATTCATCTTATTGGTCCTCGTTATTATGGACCGACTGAGGGGGGAGAGAGAAATAGCTTGTTTCTTATATTGATTTCTTTCTATGCCAACGATTTATTTACTTTTCGCACTTTTGGTCTTTTTATCCCTCCCAGTCTTTCTTTTTTTTCTCTCCCTCTCTTCCTTCTTTCTCTCTTACAGTGTTATATTTTAAATGATTTTTAACGCGGACTCCGAGCGGTGAAGGTCGCGTAACCTGACAGCTGAGGTGGCGGTAAGCGGCGGCCGCACAACCAATAAACATTAATTATGAATGGCCACAAGATCGCATCACGGAAGGTAAATACCCGCGCCTGAGAAAGGATTCATTCACAAGTGTTGGAATGCGGTTTCCCGGAAGAACGGTAGCAACAGCGCGAACGGGTAAAAAAAAAAGTTTGTTTTTTTATCATTATCTTTTTTTTTCTTTGTTTTTCCTTTTTTTTTGGGGGGGGGGGGGTTCTGCGCTGGATGATATTTACGCAATTTGCATTATGGATATGTATACGTATACGCTCTCTCTCTCATACACACACAGACACACAGACACACAGACACACAGACACACAGACACACACACACACACACACACACACACACACACACACACGCACACACACACAAAACCAAATCTTAACGCCCAAAGTATCTTCCCTCCCATCAAAAAGCTACCAGCCTCAATAACACCCCTTTCACGCACTCGACTCGGCAAACCACCGCTAACAAAACGACCAACCATCACCA
>NW_020869380.1:482048-486129 GCF_003789085.1 Penaeus vannamei | reverse complement strand
CATTATATAATGGTATTACACACACGACACACATCGCACACACACACACACACCACACACACACACACAACACACCCAACACACATCATCTACACACACACACACACTACAACACACACACACTATACATTATATATATATATTATATTATATTATATATATATATATAGTAGTAATATATATATATATTATACTTATATTATAGTATATATATTATATATTATATATATATATATATATATATATATATAATATAATATATATATAATATATAATATATATATAATATATATATATATATATATATATATATATATATATATATATATATATATATATATTAACCATCTAATAAACATATTCATACAGAGAGGAGAGAGAGAGAGAGAGAGAGAGAGAGAGAGAGAGAGAGAGAGAGAGAGAGAGAGAGAGAGAGAGAGAGAGAGAGAGAGAGAGAGAGAGAGAGAGAGAGAGAGAGAGAGAGAGAAAGACGAAGATGAGCGAGAGATGGGGGGATTGGAATGTTTATTAATTTATTCATATTACCTTTACCTGTCGTAACATCATTAAAAACAATATAAATGATGACGGTGTATATGGCTTACACCTGTATGTACATTTGCAATATTGCCGCATAATAACACGTTAAGGATTATTACTACTGACATCACAATTACAAATGTCATGTCGTTATCATTATTCTTATTCTTAGTATAAACGACGTTTTTTTTAACTATTCATCCTGTTTGATAAAACTGCTATTATTACTTTTATCATAGTTATGATATTAATAACTATCTCTAGCTGTAGTTAAAGTCATTAAAGCTTATTTGCAATAGAACTCATTCTATTATTAGCGTTTTTTATTACCATCATAATAATTTCATATCCAGTAACATTGCTTTAATCAACACCAACCTCTCTGTCATTAACGATGGCTATGTGTTAGCAATTAGCAATTAGTCAGCAATTAGTATATATATAAGCATAAATATATAAGTTAGCAATTAGTTTAAATATAAGCATAAATATATGTTAGCAATTAGTAAAAAACTGGCATATTCAAAACCCGAACTTATCGACAACTAACCCTTTGCAGGCGATAAAGTGAATACATAACCCCATTGGAATAACAACGCGTACATAAGACAGTCATCAGGCAGTTGTAACCGAAGAAGGGGCCCTCTTCTAACCGCACGAGTGTCACGTCGGTGTCATATGCCACATACCCGTCTGACATCGAACCCGGATGTATTGAGGTCGACCCAAGGACACTCGAAAGCGTTCATTCACACCTCGTGCGTTGTATTTATGCTGGAGGAGGGAAAAAAGGAAGGAGGAGTGAAGGAGGGAGGGAGGAGAGGGGAGGGGGGAAGGGGGGAGAGAGGAGAAAGAGGAGGGAGAGAGGAGAGAGAGGGAAGGAAGGAGGGAAGGGAGGGAGAGGGAGAGAGGGAGGAGAGGGGGAGAGGAAGAAAGGAAGAGAGGAAGAGAGGAACAAGAGAGAAGAGAGGAGAGAAGAGAGAAGAGAGAGAAGAGAGAGAGAGAGAGAGAGAGAGAGAGAGAGAGGAGAGAAGAAGAGAGAGAGGGACGAGAGAGGAGAGAGGGAGAGAGGGAGAGAGAGGAGAGAGGGAGAGAGGAGAGGGAGAGGAGAGAGAGGGAGAGGAGAGAGGAGAGGCAGAGAGAGAGAGAGAGAGAGAGAGAGAGAGAGAGAGAGAGAGAGAGAGAGAGGAGGAGAGACGAGAGAAGAGATAAGAGGAGAGAGAGAGGAGAGAGAAGAGAGAGAGAGAGGGAGAGAGGGAGAGGAGGGAAGGAGGGACACAGAGAGAGAGGAGAGACAGAGAGGAGAGAGAGACGAGAGAGAGAGGAAGGAGAGAGAAGAGAGAGAGAGAAGAGAGAGAGAGAGAGAGAGAGAGAGAAGAGAAGAGAGAAGAAGAAGAAGAAGAAGAAGAGACAGAGAAAGAGAGAGAGAGAGAGAGACAGACAGAAGGAAAGAGAGAGCGAAGAAACGAGAGACAGGAGCGAGAGAGCGAGAGACAGAAAGAGAGAGAGAGCGAGAGAGCGAAGACAGAAGGAGAGCGAGAGACAGAAGGAGAGAGAGAGCGAGAGACAGAAGGAGAGAGAGAGAGAGAGCGAGGGGTACCGGCAGGTCGCGCACACCAACCCACCCCGGCCGCGTCCTTTGCAAACAACGGGAAAAGGCGAGCATGCGATTCCACGCTAAACCACACGATATTATTACATAGGATGCGTGTCATCACTTGATTGGTTTTCCTTTTTATATCCTTCTGACGTTTTGGACTCGAATTTTGATTTGTTTGTCCATGCCTTCTGGGTCTGTATCCTGTCAGCGGTGTATTCAACCCAATATCCTTCTCGTATTCTTCTTTTTGTACGACCCTTAAATTTCCTTCTTCCCGATCCGCAGTCAACTTTAAAGTATACAGACGTTCTCTATTCTTTCCTCCATACATGCCACGAATCCCTACCTTGTTTCCTAGTCTCTCTTCCTTAAATATCCACCCGTATTCAGAATATTCATCCCCGCGGCTCATCGGTTCCGAACCGGGGGCGAGAGAGAGGTGTTCCATGCAAAGGCTGTCTGGCCGGTTCATTAAATGTCTACCTGCGATATCCCCGCTGTCCTTGAAGGCTTAAATGCAAGCACAAGCACCGGCATGGACGAGTACCGGTCACACAAATAGCTGATCAGATTTCGGGATTTCTTTACTGGCGATTTGTGTCCTTTGTATTTAAGTGTCGTAGGAAGCAATACACTTGTGGGCACTTTATTTCAGCTCGTTAAATATATGCACGTAGCTAGGATGATGTAAAAGACAAACATGTTACGAAAGCAACGCGATAAGGTCTAGTCTAACTTGAAATATTAGTTTGATATTCATTTCTTACGTTTCTTTTTCATCTTTGTACGTATGACATCTCAAAAACCCTATTCTAATTCTATCGAATACAAGTCTCTGTACCTTTATTCCCGTAAGTCTGTTCATCCGCATTATACTAAACAAAACATTAATCTAAATTCACTATTTACTTCCTTTAACTACAGCCGTTAGCATGAATATCCAACAACAATCTTACTTTGACCAGTCTCAAGATATTTCATTTCAGCGAACCCATAAAAACTCTACGGTAAAATCCACCCAGATTTCATAACTTGCCCCGAACGCAAATATCACCAGCTGATAAAATAAAAAAACGGCTGCACCCAGAATAATAGGTTATATTCACCGTGTAAGAGGATGATGAACTATTGAGTTAAGCTAAATGCATGTTGCCACATAATTCTGACGGGCGACAGACATGAGTTAATGATAATGGTGTATTGATCAGACATTTTATCAAGCACAGGCTGATAGAGGCGTGGGATTGTTGAAGGCAAACACATCTGGGTAACAGTAAACTCAACCATGTTTGTTAACTGGACCCTTATTCATCCTAATAGCCAGAGAATGTTTCTTTATGATCAATTCAGCCGGGTGATTTACAACGACAACCGAATGTGTTAGTAAGATCAGTGATAATTCTTGTTTTATTCATTCGCTAAATCAAGACAGGTGTTTTTTTAGTATCGGATGGCACCTCACATGTTTACAATAAAAAAAAACACAAAACCAGGTTCCTTTTCAACGCAGCAAAATAATGTTAAAACACATATCCAAAGCTACATTCACGTTGATACGAGATCATCCCAGCTGTAAGAAAAAACTATGAAAACCTTAAAAAAAAAAAAACTTCGACCCACTTGGGGCCATAAAAAGAAATGCACACATTTTCAAAAATTCGAGAGCAAGTCCATTGATCTGACTTTGTTCTCAATCAGAAGGAGAAGAAGAAGAAAGAGAGAGAGAGAGAGAGAGAGAGAGAGAGAGAGAGAGAGAGAGAGAGAGAGAGAGAGAGAGAGAGAGAGAGAGAGAGAGAGAGAGAGAGAGAGAGAGAGAGAGAGAGAGAGAGAGAGAGAGAGAGAGAGAGAGAGATAGAAGAGAGAGAGAGAGAGAAGAGAGAGAGAGAGAGAGAGAGAGAGAGAGAGAGAGAAGAGAAGAGAGAGAGAGAGAGAGAGAGAAGA
>NW_020869380.1:467048-472048 GCF_003789085.1 Penaeus vannamei | reverse complement strand
TCATAATGATAATAATAATAATAGCAACAGCAGCAGCAGCAACAACAACAACAACAAACAACGACAATAACAACAATAGAAGCAAAAATAAGAACAATAATAATAATAACAATAATACAGTGGTGATAATAAGAAAATGAACAGGAGAAATAGCCATATACTTCAGATATACAAATAAAAACAGAAAAATTCTCCTGGAGAAGACTCCCACAGGATCTTGTTCACTGAATAAAACTTGTTCACTGAAACGTATTCACAAGCTAACATATAATTCAGGTGTACACTACATGGGGCATTGCCTGCATATTCAGCCATTAAAAAAAGTTCAGACTTTTTTTTTCTTCTCTTTTTTTCCTCATTCGTAATCTTAAATCCCCAGTCTGTTTACGCTTTTTAGTCTCAAACCACAAGCTTAGGCCTACAAAGAAAAAATAAACACCAAACTACAACCAAAATAAAAATAAACAAATAAATAAAATTCATCGCAAAAAAATCTGTAACATGTAAACAAACAAAAAAAATCGTTCCTTTCTTTTTGGCAAAATGCACATAAAAAGAGTAGAATTTCCTGTTGAAAAAAAAAAAAAAAAAAAAAACGGTTTCATGTCAACCGAATCGCAAATTGAATTTTCTTAAAAATCTACATCGTTCCTTCTCACACCACAACCTTAACGGACACAGGCTTAAATCGTATACACTTCTCTATCTTTTTCTACCGACTTTTTTCTTTCTATATCGACAATTTCTTTGAAAACTCCGATTCTAAACCAGTCATCTGCATAATTCGAGTCCATTGTTTTGAATCGGAAAATCGAACGACAGATGCCAACTTGTTCTTTTCTTTTCGTTTAAATGCATTTTTTCATACTTCTGTTTTTGAAAGCCAATTTGTCATCTCAACGACAAAGAACTCAGATATAAGAAAATGAAGATGTCGGTAACAAAATACAGTAATTTTTTTATCAAGAAAGCAAACAATTAAATCACATAGGCTTCGTGTAATACAAACCGGATATTTTAATAGCATGTACAGTAAATAGAAAATGACAACAGTAGCTATAACATCAAAAGTTATAATGCTAGTATTAATTGGAGTAGTATAATTAATACCTAATGATGATGGCAGTAATAATAACAACAGCAGTAATAATAACATCAATAACAATTATTTCATAGTAATAATGACCATCATCATCGCCATCATTATGATCATTATCATGATAAAAATAATGATAATATTCATAATGATGAAGATGAAGATGATGATAATAACAACAATAATAGTAGTAAGTATCAGTAGTAATAGTAGCAGTAGTTGCAGTAGTAGTAGTAAGAGTAGTAGTAATAGTAGTAATAGTAGTAGCAAAGATGTTTATCATAGTGGTGGCGGTGACTATTACCATTATTAGCATCACTACCACCGCCATCATCATCCCTGTCTTCATATTTATCATTACTATTACCACAACAATGATAAAACCAACTCAAACGTAAAAAAAAAATAATAAAAAATAAATAAAAAGATAAAAAAAAAAAAAAATAAAGTTTCGTTTCGGGCGCCACGAGATATCGCAAACTGACTTCTTAAGTAAAAAAACAATATATATAAACAATAAAAAAAAGATAAAAATAGGACCAAGAAAAAAATATTTTAACCCCGTACCCCCTTGATCCTTCGACCTGACATGTAATTGAGGTTTTGTCCAATTATTATAGTCTTGGCGAGTAGGTCCCGGTGGTTCCATCCAGTGAAGGTCATGTCCATTGTGAAATATTATTTTCATGTTAATTTCATGTCGGGGAAGGAGAGAGGAGAGAGAGGGAGAGGATTTATTTTATTTTTTTTTTTTTTTTTTTTTTTTATTTTTTTTTTTTTGTCGATGTCGGATTTAGGTCTTTGGAATATATATACGATTCTCTCTCTCTCTCTCTCTTTCTTTCCTTCTCTGTCTCTCTCTTTCTCTCCCTCCCCCTCCTTCCTTCTTCCTCCTCCTTTCTCCTTCTCCCTCTCTTTTCTCTCTCTCTCTTCTCTCTCTCCCTCCCTCTCCTTTCTCCCTCCCCCTCCTTTCCTCCCTCCCTCCCCCCTCCTTCCTCCTCTTCTCCTTCTCCTCTCCCTGTCTCTGTCTCTGTCTCTCGCCCTCTAGCTTTCTCTCCCTCTTCCCCTCCCTCCCCAACTGTACCTTGTCTCTCGGAATGAATACGCGTGTCCATATATGGTTGTCCGCGTGTCAACAACTCGAGTCTGTGGTGTCAGTTACTTCCCGATTCTCCCCCCCCCCACCTTCTCTTGTCCCTTTCTTTTCGACGTTTCATCTTCTTCCCTTCTCTCTTCCTTCTATTGTCTTTTCCCCTCTTCTTCTTCTTCCTCTCATCTATCCCTTCTTCTTGTCCCTTCCTCCTCTCCCTCCCCTTTCCTTCTTTTTCCTTCCTCTTCTTTTCTTCTCGTCTCCTCCTCCTTTTCTTCCACTCCACTTCTTCTCCTTCACCATCCTTCTTCCCTTTGCTTCTCCTCCTCCCCTTCCCTTCTCCTCCTCTCCACCATTTTCCTCCTCCACCATCCTCCTCCCTTTCGCTTTCTCCTCCTCCTCCCTTCACTTCTTCCTTTAATCCTCCTCTTTCTCTCCACCAACCCATCACCTCCACTCCACCCACACCCCCTCCACCTCCAACCCCCCCTCCACCTCCACCCCCCCCTCCACCCCACCTCCAACCCCTCCAACCCCACCCCACCCCCACCTCCACCTCCCTGAGTAGCCCAAGTAGTCACCGACACGGAAACAAACGCACGTGTCACGACATACAACTGTCACAGACGCCGATAGTTCCGACTCGGCAGCTGTCCTCGCGGGGCATAATGAGTAGCGAGAGAGACGGAGGGAGAGAAGGGGGGAGAGAAAGGGCGGAAGAGGGAGAGAAAGAGTGGAAAGGGGAGAGAAAGAGGGGGAAGGGGAGAGAAAGAGGGGAAAGGGGGAGAAAGAGGGGAAAGGGGGAGGGGAGAGAAAGAGATTTAAGGGGGAGAGAAAGATGAGAAAGTGGGAGAGAAAGAGGGGGAAGGGGGAGAGAAAGATGAGAAAGGGGGAGAGAGAGGGTGAAGGGGAGAGAAGAGGGGAAAGGGTGAGAGAAAGAGGGGAAAAGGGAGAGAGGAGGGAAAGAGGGGGAAGGGGAATGAAAGAGGGAAAGAAAGGGAAAAGAAACAAAGGGAAGGGGGAGAGAAAGAGGGGGGTGAAGGGAAATAAAGGGGAAAGAAGGGGGAAGGGGAGAGAAATGGGGAAGGGGAATGAAAGAAGGAAAGGCAGGGAAAAGAAAGAGAGGGAAGGGAGGAGAGAGAGAGGGGGAAGGGGAGAGAAAGAGGGAAAGAAAGGAAGGGGGAGAGAAAGAGCGGGAAGGGAATGAAGGAGGGAAATAAAGAGGGGGGAGGGAGATGAAAGAGGGGGTGGAAGAGGAGGACGAAAAAGAAAAAGAGGGAAGAGAAATGAAAGAAGGAATGGAAGAGTAAGACGAAAAGAAAATAGGGGGAAGGGGAATGAAAAGATGGTGGAAAAGGAAGACAAAAAGAAAAGTGGAACAGATAGAGGGAGAAGGGAAATGAAAGAGGGGGTGGAAGAGGAAGACGAAAAAGAAAGAGGTGGAAAGGAAATGCGAAAGGAGGGTGGAAGAGGAAGGTGAAGATAGAGTAAAAGGGGAAGGATGAAGAAAGAGGAAAGTGCAGGAGAAAAAGGGGAAGAAAAAGAAAGAGAATATGTAGGAGGAAGAGAGGAAGGACAATAAAGGAGAAAGGAAGGAGAGGGCAAAGAAGGAGGGGGGAATAGGAAGACGAAGAGGGAGAAAGAGGACAACCAAGGGGATGGGCAGAGAAACTGGGGGGAAGGGAAAGACGTAAAAGGAGAAAGAAGGGAAGGGCAAAGAAATAGGAAAAGGGAGACGAAGAAGGAGAAAGAGGAACAGAGAGACGAAGAAGGCGAAGAGGGAGAGAGGAAGAACGAAAAGGGAGAAAGAAGGATGAAGGGAAAAACGAAAAGGGAGAAAAAAGAGGAAAAAGGGAAAACGACGATGCAAAAAGACTGGAAAGCGAAAGCCAAAGAAAAAAAAACGAAGTGAAAGAAGGAAAAAAGATATAAAAAAAAGGAGAAAGAGCGGGAAAAAGAGGAAGACGACGACGAAGAAGAAGCGAAAATGACGATGACGGACAGGAAGACGCTGCTCTGCCGTCCATCTGACAGCGGAGTTTTGGCGGACACGCGAGAATAAATAAGCTGTCAGTCTGAAACGTTTTAATGTCTGATGCAACACGCACACACACACACCCGTATTGGTTATCTGGTATTGATCTTCCGGTGACAATGGTGGATATGGACAAAGAAATGGCAGCTTCAGGCTTTATTGATCGGCAAGGCTCAGAACCCACCTCATGGACCATTGTGAAGGGGTATTGTTTCAATGGGGGATGGGAGGGGGAGAGGGGGAGGGGGTACAGTCGCTGGGTATTCCTTTTTACCCCCCTCCTCTCCCTCTCCCTCTCTCTCTCTCTCTCTCTCTCCTAACTCCTACCCCTCCCCTTTTCCCTTCTCTTACCCATTTCCTTCATATTTTTTCTCGCTTGTCCCTCCTTTCCACCCAAAAACCTCCTTTTCCCGTTTTCTCTTCCCCATTTCCTTCTTCTCTTTCTCCTGTCCCCCTCCATTCCTTCTATCCCCCAAACCCCCATTTCCCTCCTTCTTACCCAAATCCTCCTCTCTTCTTTCACTTATCCTTTCAACCCTCCCTCTCCTCCATCCCAAAACCTCCCTTTTCCCTTTTCCCTTACCCACTTCCTTCTTCCTCATCCCCCTAGCCCCTTCGATTCCTTCTATCCCCCCATTTTCCCTCCTTCTTACCCATATCCTCCTCCCTCTTTCTCCTATCCCTTTCATCCCTCCTCTCCTCCATCCAAACCCCTTTTCCCTACCCACTTCCTTCTTCCTCACCGCCTAGCCCCTTCGATTCCTCCTTTCCCCATTTTC
>NW_020869380.1:459548-462048 GCF_003789085.1 Penaeus vannamei | reverse complement strand
AGAAAAGAGAGAGGAGAGAGAGAAGGAAAAAGGAGAGAAGAGAGGAGAGAGAGAGAGAGGGAGAGAGAGAGAGAGAGGAGAGAGAGAGAGAGAGAGAGAGAGAGAGAGAGAGAGAGAGAGAGAGAGAGAGAGAGAGAGAGAGAGAGAGAGAGGGAGAGAGACAGAGAGAGAGGGAGAGGGAGAAGAGAGGTGAGAGGAGAGAGAAGGAGAGAGAGGAGAGAGAGAGAGAGAGAGAGAGAGAGAGAGAGAGATGAGAGAGACGAGAGAGAGAGAGAGACGAGACGAGAGAGAGAGGAGAGAAGAAGAAGGAAAATAAAGGAACCTATGAAAATGAACCCAACCTCCCCCCAAAAAAAAAAAATCTAAAATAAACCTAAAATCAAAGAAAGAAAGAAAGACAAAGAGAAAGACCGCAAGAAGAAACGACAAAAAAGGAAAAACGAGGTCCTCGAACACGTAAGCGAAGGAACCAAACGTATCCGGAAGTAAGGAAGAAAGACCAACCCCCCTCCCTCACCCCTCCCTTTCCCCCCTCCTCATCCTCCTCCATCCCCCTTCCCTCCTTCCCCCCTACCCCCTCCTCCCCCCATCCCGAAGGCCTCAGGATGGGCTTCTAGTTAAGAAACCCTGGAAGGGTACCATACCCCCACCCCTCTTTTCCCTCCCCTTCCTTCCCCCCTCCCCCCCCTTCCCCCCTCCTCCCCCCATCCCGAAAGCCTCAGGATGGGCTTCTAGTTAAGAAACCCTGGAAGCGCGCCTGGACTCCGTGTCGCCGAGGCCTGCACCGAAACTTTTAAAAGTGAGGCCGTAAAGCGAGCCAGCTGCGCTCCATAAACTGAGGGTATCAATAGGCTGGTCTTTCGTGCACAACCTCCAAGCCAGTGAGCCGGAATCTGTCAACCTGAACGGGCTATAAGAAGGGAGAGAGAGAGAAGAAAAAAAAAGGGGGGGAAAAAAAAGTTTTGAGCTGATGGTCTGTACTTTATCCGAACCTTCGTTCTTCTTCTTCTTTCTTTTCTTTTTGAGGACGAGCGATTTACTTTCACCTCTCTGTCTCTCTCTCTTTCTTTATCTCTCTCTCTCTCTCTCTCTCTCTTCTCACCTTCTCTCGCCTCTCTCTCATTCTCTCGCTCTCTCTCTCTCTCTTCTCTCGCTCTCTCTCTCTTCTCTCTCTCTCTTCTCCTCTCACTCTCTCTCTCTCTCTCTCTCTTTCCTTCTCTCTCTCTCTCTCTTTTCATCTTCTCTCTCTCTCTCTGCCCTCTCTCTCTCTCTCCTCCCCCTCTCCCCTTTTTCCCCTTTTCGTTGAACAGCTGCATCCTCCAGTACCCAGCTTACAGCCGCAATTAAGCCAACGACCTTCCCCTCTGCGACCCGACACAGTACACACAGGTCGCACAGGTCACGACCCGAGAACCAGGGACTCCTAATATCACCTGTACGACTGCATAAACCCAAATGACAAGCCTCGCTGCCCCGAAAGACTGTCATAAAGACGCCATATGACAGACCAGAGGGAACTGTTCTTGTACCCGCTGACACCGCCCTGCCCTCGCTCCCTCTCACGACCGAAAAGGCCAAGAATTAATCATAATGCAACCTCTAGACGTCAACCGAGGCATAAAAAAGAGAGAGAAAAAAATTGACATCATCCACGTCCTCTGAAAGTACGTATAAAACCTCTGTCATTAAAGGAAGTCTAGGGATTCGGACTCTTTCACGAGGGGAAAAAAGCAGGGAAACAGGTATTTTTTTGTTCTTTTCTTCTTTTTTTCGTTTTCTTTTTCTTATTTTTCTCTTCTTTTCCTTTTTTTTTCGCCTTATATTCCCTCTTCTTCTTCATCTGTTTTTGCTTTTCTTTTCCTTCTCCATTTTCGTCTTATTTTCCCTCTTCTTTTTGCTTCTTTTTGTCCCTTCTACTTCTTCCTCTTCGTTCTTCTCCTTCTTCGTCTTCTTGCTGGGGTGGTAAAAACAGGGGGGGAGGGATAGTACTTAAAAATTTAATATGTAAAAATTCGCTTGCTTGAAATTATATTGCAGGTGAGTATAACACTCCTGGACGTAAGCGTGAAAATATACATAGGATATAGCAGAGAGAGAGAGAGAGAGAGAGAGAGAGAGAGAGAGAGAGAGAGGAGAGAGAGAGAGAGAGAGAGAGAGAGAGAGAGAGAGAGAGAGAGAGAGAGAGAAAGAAAAAGAGAGAGAGAGAAGAGAGAGAGAAAAAGAGAGAAGAGAGAGAAGAGATAAAGAGAGACAAAAAAAAAAAAGAAGAGAGAGAGAAGAGATAGAAAACAAGAACAAAACTTCAAGTTAAGCAATGCACGAATAACAAACTTCAGTAAATCTCCGACATGTTATCCAGCGAGAGACAACAAAGTTTAATACATCAGAAAAAAAAACGAAAAAAATGATACTTTCAACTCATTGGAAAGATGCTAAAGGCAGTAGTCATAGCAAAGGACCGATGTAGAAATAATATCTGACACACGAATAACAAAGTTGT
>NW_020869380.1:444548-454548 GCF_003789085.1 Penaeus vannamei | reverse complement strand
GTTTGTGCTTACATTATGACAATCTAATGTCGTAAATATCTACATTTTAAAATTCATTTTACAATCTAATGCTGCAAATATCTACATTTTGAAGTTCAGATCTTAGCCATAAACTACCTTTGTCTACGTTATTATTACATTACGTAAATATGAATAACCGATATAGCTACCCAACATCTATATTAAACAAACTACAGCAAAGTAAAACAAATACAAAACTCCAATTGCAACTTACCTTTCGCACATATTTTCCAAATCAATCAGAAGACATGATTCGCCGTCACTAATATTTCACTGCAATAATCTTTCCTTTATAATCTGGATATAAAAACACTATTTCACACGATGTTACAAAGCCACTATTGTCACAATCTAAATTCACAAGTTCACACTCACATTTCTGATTAATATAGTCTTCAGAAATTGTTCAGTCACAGAAAGACACACATTGTTATTCAAATTTAACCTAATCAGAGACGAAAATTGATAAGCATTAAGAAAAATGCGGCCATTCAAAGGCAGGTAAAAGTATGACATCACATCGCGTTGAATTCAAATCTGATAACTTTGCATAAGTAATATCCATACAAAAATAAATATATCATTTAGAAGAGTGTCAATTCAAGGAATCGATTCCTGAATATTTTAAGAAAGGCGTCCATGTCACGCAAAAAAAATCAACTTTGAATTTCGTTTCCGAAAGCTTGGGTGTAAACAACAGAGAGCGTTTGTATAAAAGAAATCATTCTACAATTATTAACATATAATTAAGCCTCTCTTAGCATTACATCATGAATGAGTAATTATATTTACTATGATGACACGATAAAAGAGTTTATATTAATGGTGTTTTCTATAATCATACGCCTGGCAGTCAACGGGACTATATTACATAACTGAATACTATCATTCCATTAAAACTCATTGTGCATTAGATATATCTAAATCAAATTTGATCAGTCAAGATAATTTAGTGACGCCACATTTCCATAATCGATTTAAACTGAAATTCATTATATGTTTGACTGAATTTCATGTTTTTTAGCATCATTTATTATCTAGCTTTTAAATATCAATCCATTTAATTATTATCATAACAGCATAAGCTCTTCCATCCTCATTTTTATGTAACTCGAATGACCTCGTTTTAATATCTAATCTTTTATAATCTGTGGAGATTTGGGAAAAATATAATTATGCATAATTCTCTTTATGCATCTATCAGACTGGATAATCTAAGAAAATTAACTGCCCTGCTAATAGTAATGATTGTTATCTAAATAAGTTTCAAAAATCGATTCACCTAATTCAAATGATATAAATGGACAGCATTAAAGATAGCTATCGTATTAATGAATGCAATCCTAGATATATAACATAACAATAAGAAGCCAAATGCTTGTTAACGATGATAATGTTGATGATCACAAGGATAATAAATGTTTTGAAAGGAATAATAAAAGATTGCCAAAAAATAACGTTTGCAAACCTCATATATTGATTCATAAGAAGAAACATTCGTTATCTCTCAAATCTTTGGTATTACAACATTACTTTTTTACTTAAGGAATGTTCGTATTCAAAACGACACGAGAAAATACTAAGACGTCAATAATATTTCCAGAAATATGAGAAGTAATGGAAAACAGAAATAAACAAATCGTCAACGTTGATGGGGTCGTGTTCCGTCGGCTGCCCTTGGCAAGAACTTCGGTTTCCTATCCTTTAAAAACTTAAACTTAATCTAAATATGTTACGAATACAACGCTGACCTGATCAATAGACGAATAACAGTCAAGAGAACTCGTCGATAATTTTCATTGATTGTAGAAGAATGTGTATTGGCAGATTTATCTATGTACTGTTGTATATCTTTCCAAGCACGCACAGATGCAGACACAATCAGGCTGCCGAGTTATTATGATTCTCGCAAAATCACGTGTTAGAGAGACAGTTTAATAGCTCCAATACACAGTTGAATTGTACAGCATATTTCTTTCTTCTTTTCTTTATGTAAGAATAAAAATTTAAAGAAAGGTTTACAGTGAAATGAATGATTACGACAGAATTACTGTCCATAAGGGTATAATTCTTTCTAACCTTTTCAAAAAAATTCTAACCATACAAAACACACTATAAATAACGACCCAAATGTAAACATATCATCTCATCTGTAACACTAACCAGCAAAAAGTATTCCATTGATTTGCCCTTTTATTCGAACGTAGAAAACATTTTTACACCATTATCTTGTCTCCGTGTGCGCCCCTCCACACAGCTCAGGCCAGGAGTACATTACATGTCCCTTCCATTACCAGCGGGATGATCTGTCTACCCTGTTCTCGTCATTCACTGTTATCAGTTTCCTCTTCGCTTCCATCTTTCTCGGCGAATGCTCCTCTTCCTGTGTTTACTCGGGAATGGATCTTATAGGATAGGCTTTATTGTCATCGGCGCATTCAAGTTGCTTTTCGATATCCCATCACAGTACATTATTTGGTTCGGGCTCAGAGCGTCCCAGGTCTCTCTCTCTCTCTCTTTTCCTCCCACGTTCCAGCTCTTGCTTTCGCTCTTTCTGTGGTATCTCTTTACTTTTCCTTCTTTCTTTCTGTCTGTATATTCGACTCTCTCTCTCTCTCTGTGTGTGTGTGTGTGTGTGTGTGTGTGTGTGTGTGTGTGTGTGTGTGTGTGTGTGTGTGTGTGTGTGTGTGTGTGTGTGTGTGTGTATGTCTGCCTCAGTCTATCTGTCTCTGTCTCCCTCTCTCCTTCTCTCGCTCCCTCGCTCTCTGCTTGCCCGTCAGTGTACATTTCTCTCTCTCTCTCTCGCTTTCTTTCGCTCTCTCTGCTTGCTCGTCAGTATACATCTCTCTCTCTTTCTCTCTCTCTTTCTTCCTTCCTCCCTCCTTCCTCACCTCCCCCCTTTTTCTCCCCTTCCCTCCCTCCTTCCTCACCCCCCCTTTTTTCTCTCCCCTTCCCTCCCTCTCAGACACAGAACTAAGAGAAACAGGACAGGCAGAAGGACCCGCGAGCGAGGCACATCCCAGGTCAGGCCAAAGAGAGGAGTCGAGCGAGGAAGGGAAAGCAGGTGAGTGAGATGTTCAGGTAATGACGTCAGAGCCCTAATGAGATGACCGGGAGGTCGAGTTAGACAGGTGAGTGACGTGTGCCCGCGACCGACTGAAAAAAAGAAGAAATACACAGATCCCACCACCACGAGGGGAATAAATATGTAAAAAAAATAACGTCATTAAAGGTTTATTTCTGAAATTAGTGTCTTTCACGAGAAGCCTGACAAGTCTACCCTCTCTGCGTTGTAATCCTAGACAGATGGTGCTTGTAATGATCAAGGCATTAATAATTGTGATCTATTTCTTCCCATTCTTCTAATTCTAATTCCGTGGGCGTTCGAGCTTTGATATAAGAGGATGAGACTCCTCATTGTCTTGATTCTTCATCCAAAAAATTGGGTCGTCTCATTATGCAATTTTTCTTCGTTATTCGCATCGTTAATTGTCTAATTTATCGCAGTGTTGTAAGCGCGCCGAGGTGGCCCTCCTAAATTCTGTTTACTGCAGTCGGCAAAGCTGCGGAGACAATTCTAATTGTCATTTACATAAACAAATAACTTGCGAAAGTTTGAGAATTTAATGAATTGCCGGAATTATTCTGCCACCTTAGTTTTTGGAATTATGTTTTGTTTTTGTTTATCGGTCATCAATATTTTTTCGTACTGGAATTACTTTCTTGAGGACATTGAGGCGTACTCTAATCTCTCTCTCTGTACCTTTTTCATTCTTTCTCTTTCTCTCTCTCTCTCTCGCTCTCTATCTCCATCTCTCTCTCGCTCTCTGTCTCCCTCTCTCTCTGGCTCTGTATCTCGCTCTCTATCTCCATCTCTCTCTCGCTCTCTCTGGTTCTCTTTACCCCCCTCTCTCTCTCTCTTACCTCTCCCTCCCTCCCCCTTTCTCCATTTGACGTTACATAAACTTAATAAACAGCTATTTCATTTATCATACATACAGTTTGCATACAGCAACTGCCCTCCATTTCCAGAAAAAAAATACTCGAAATCCCTGCACGCGACGGATGCATAAACATCCATAAACATACAAGTAGATTTTAGACCCAAAAGCAAAAGGCTATTTGACCGAGCAGTCTTTAGTTCCGTCAGATGTAGTATTAGCACTGGCAAAGGCTACAGCTTGTAGGCAGCGAGTGCAATAACATAAAGTGTGTATTACATCTTATCTTTTGCATGAAATACATTATTTGTTAATAACTTTTGCAGAAGAATGTATTATTTCTTTTGCATAATAATGCATTATTTCTTTTGCATAAGAATGTGTTATTTCTTTCGCAGAAGAATATATGATTCGTTATTAGCTTTGGCATAAGAATATATCATGTATATATCCATGCTAGCCTTTGCAAGCATCATTATTTTTCTTACTAGTCATACTGTTTTCATAATACGAATCGAACATACATGCCATTATTTAATTCCAGCTGCCCGCTTCTTTCCTCCAGACTCCACGTCCTTCCAGCAGCGCCACGAAGCCACAATCCCGCGACTACCACATTAACAAGACCAAAAGCCACTATGCGATTAGGCGAACCGAACCTTCGCGCACCCGCTGGACGACTGGCGGTTAAACTACCAAAACAAACCAGTCATTTGCAACGGCACTCACACCTGCGGCCCTTATAAATAGCTCGGAGCTTCGGAATTCCTCCAAATCACTCTCTCTCTGAAGCTCTTGTTCGAATCGGTTTCGCTTCGCTTTCCTGCGAGTTCGAGCGCGCGGTTTGAATTTCTTGCATTTCTTCCGTAAGTGAACTTTTTAACTTTATTTTTATTTTTTTATTTTTTACTTTTTTTTGGGGGAGGAGGTGATTTTATTAATTAGTTTGGTATATAAGAGGTAAAAAAGGTGATATTTGAATGTTCTCGTTTTTTGTTTGTTCGTCTCCGGATCGCCTAGTTCTGTTTTGTAAGGTTAATACGTTTGTGTTTTCAACCGTTTATCAATTTGTTTTTGTGTATGTGAAGTGAAGATTTTGTTCCATGTGTTTGTTTGTATGTGTGTGTGATTATCTATGTGAAGATTTTGTTCCATGTGTTTGTATGTGTGTGTGATTATCTATGTGTTCGTGTGAGTGTGTGATCATCCATGTGTACTTGCGTGTGTGCGATTATCCTTGTGTTAGAGTGTGTATGCAATTATCTTTGTGTACGTGTATGTGTGTCTACTTATGTGTACGTAACTGTGTGTCTTCGTACAGCCATAACTACCCTTGCATCCCTTTAGAGATCTTGCCTGTGTACCCATCGGTATAAATACAAGCATGATTATACAGAAGAAAAATAGTTAGACAAGAAAAAAAGTAAAAGTAAAAAATAAAAAGACTAACTTTAAACTCACGCTGAGTTTAATAACTGGCACAAAGCACTGATAACATCGCGCTCTCTTTGATAAAATTTAATTATGAGCAAAAGTTTGGGCGCTTATTGGCTTGGTCTCCCGTGAAGAGAAAATAAGAATGATTTTGGAGAAAAAGAATGAGATGTTTTGTGCTGGACCAAGTGTCTGCCTGATAACCTAAATACATGGCCATGGAAGAGGAAGGAGGAGGGGGTGGGGTGTGAGGAAGGAGGGGGGGTGGGGTGTGAGGGAGGGGAAGGGGTGTGAGGGAGGGGAGGGGGGGGTGTGAGGAAGGGGGGAGGGGGAGGGGTGTGAGGAAGGAGGGAGGGGAGGGGTGGGGTGTGAGGGAGGGGGAGAGGAGGGGTGTGAGGAAGGGGGAGGGAAGGGTGTAGGGAGGGGGAGGGGTGGGTGTGAGGGAGGGAGGAGGGGTAGGGTGTGAGTGAGTGAGAAGGGAGGGGCAGGCGTGTGAGGAAGGGGAGGGGGGAGTATGGGGTGGGGTGTGAGGGAAGGGGGAAGGGGAGGGGTATTACTAGAGGGGGCAGGGGGGAGAGATAAGTGGAGGCAAAATAAAAAAAGTGAGGGGAGGTAGATAAAGAATGAGAAGCGAGGAGGATGAGAAGAATGGGTATTGAGGAGGAGGAAAAGTGAGAAGATTCGAGTAAATACTGGAAGCAGTGAAGTAGAGAGATAGTGAGAAAGAACGAGAGAGAGAGAGAGAAAGAAGAATGACAGAGAGGGAGAGAGAAAGAGAAAGACAGACATAGAGAAGAATGAAACAGAGAGAGAGAGAAGAATAAGTGCAAAAGAGAGAGAAATAGAGTAAGAAAGAGAGCAAGAGAAGGACAAAGCAAGAGTCAGGGAGAGACGGAGACACAAAGGGCAAGAGAGAAGGGGGAGAGCAATAAAATTCAAATACGAAAAAAAACTTCAGCATTTCTACTCTGCTACCATGATATTGGCAGAATGAGAAAGTGAGAGGATACATAGAATAAAGAAATGAAGGGAAAGATAGCACCAGAGAATGGTAGGGGAAAGTGGAAAAAATAAAGAGAGAGAGAGATACGTTAGAGAAGACAATTCCTGACATTTTGTAGTTTATCCTTACAGTAAAGGAAGAATNGGCTTACCGCTGTCTTACCCTGTTTACTCTCCTATTGTATTGTTTCCCCCTTCCTCGCCAAGTGCTGTCATAATGCAGGACTTGCAAAATGAAAGCAATATGTGAACTGCCATTGAGAACAGAGATATAAATTGAGGGAGTTTGCTTCCCTACCCCCCCCCCCGCCCCCCACTCTCTCCTTCTCTCTCTCTCTCTCTCTCTCTCTCTCTCTCTCTCTCTCTCTCTCTCCTTCTCTCTCTCTCTCTCTCTCTCTCTCTTCTCTCTCTCTCTCTTTCTTTCTCTTTCTCTCTGTTTCTGTCTTTGTAGAGGGACGATAGAGAGAAACAGATATAGACGACAGACAGAGGAGGACATAGATACTTAGCTATGAATGGATAGATGGACATGATGGATAGATAAATAGATGGTCAGGTAGATAGAGGATGAGAAAGAGCAATGACCTGTTGACACTTCTTGGGAGTCCACAAACACCAAAATCCCCTCCATCTCTATTTTTGTCCTTCTGTCCTCCTGTTAACGTTAACGTTCCCAACCCCTCCTCACCCTCCTTCAACTCCCCGTCTTTCTCCTTCTCTCCTCCGTTCCACCTCCTCTACACCTCCCCACCTCCTCCTCCATCCACCTTCACATCTCCTCCTCGCCTCTCGTCCTCCATCCTCCTCCTCCTCCTCCTCGCTACTCGTCCTCCTCACTTCTTTCCTCTCCTCTTCATGTTCCTCCTCCACCTCCTTCCTCCTCCTCCTCTCCACCTTCCTCTCCTCGCTACTCGTCCTCCTCCACCACCTTTTCCTCCTCCTCTTCATCTTCTCCTCCTCCTCCTCCTCCGCCTCGCACCTGTTCCTCGTCCCATTTCCCGCTGCCATTCATCATTTGACTCGAAACTTTGGGTCTTCAGCCGAACAGGAGATAGTTTGGCGTAATATTTATCGTTGTTCCCCCTCTCCTTTCGTCCTCCTCGGTGCGTTAAGGTGCTTCATTATCACTCCTCTCCCTCCTCTCCTTCTTTCCTTGTCCTTGTTCTTTCTGTCTCTCCCCTTTCTTGCCTACTTGGATTTCCTTATTCATGGTTTACCCTTTCTTCCTCGTCTTCCCTTGGAGAGAGGGAGGTTGATCACGTGTGCTTTTAATTCATACACTTTATTTATTTGTATTTTTGTCCCGCGTAATGTAGTTTGTTTGAACTAACCAATTTTACGGGAGTTGGTTTGATGTCCCTTAATGTTTGGTGCACGCGCTGTGTTTCATTGTTGTTGTATTTCAGATTGTTACGTAGTGGTAGATGTTATAGATAATTATGTAGATACAGACAGAGACGTCAAAGTACGCGAGCATGTCCTTTGTGCGTGTGCTTGTTTTTATCTTTGTGTATTTTATTGTCTTGTGTGATTCGTGTGCGAAGAAATGTTAATAATCTGCATCATGTAAAAAAAAAATGAGTTCAGTGTTTTGTAACGTTCCCGGGTGGCCAGATTTAATTATTTCTGGTTTATCGCACGTTAAGTGACTTATTTTTATGATTGTGGGATGAAAACCCCAAAAAAGAGAGGCAGAAATCACACATGTTTCATTTCCTCAGAGAAAGGCACGAGAGAAGAAGATTAACTTATGATGATCTTGAAGATAAATAGGAATATGGAGAGAGAGAGAGAGAGAGAGAGAGAGAGAGAGAGAGAGAGAGAGAGAGAGAGAGAGAGAGAGAGAGAGAGAGAGAGAGAGAGAGAGAGAGAGGAGAGAGAGAGAGAAGAGAGAGAGAAGAAGAACATTAGCAACGGCGATGGTCGGGGAAGAGTTGAACAGCTCGCAAACAAAAGTATAATATATTTCTTGAGTAATTCATGGACTCCCTTTCCCTCCCTCTCCCACTCCCATCCCCCCTCCTCCCCCCTAACCTTCTTTCTCCTTCCCCTTCTCCTCTCCCCTTCCCCTCCCTTCCCCCCTCCTCCCCTACCCTTCTCTCTCCTTCCCTCCATCCCCTCCCTCCTCCCCTCTCCCCCCCTCCCCCCCGTTGCCTTAGGAAACAAAGCCGAAGTCTCTCGACCGCGGAAGGAAATTGGATTTTTTGCGTATATTTGTATATATGTGGTGTGTTGATGTGTTGTATAGTATGCATTATATGTGTGTGTGTGTTGTGCATGTTGTAGTTGTGTGTGTTATGTGTTGTGTAGTTGTGTGTGTATGTATGTGTGTGTTTGTGTGTGTGTGTGTGTGTGTTGTGTATTCGTGTGTGTGTGTGTGTGTATTTGTGTATTTGTGTTTGTTTCTTTGAATAGGATACTTCATTGGAAAGGACCATCATTGTTATATGTTTTGATGTATTTGCTGTTTTATATGTATTTATTTGTTTTACAATGCTGCCTTATTTCTACATGTTGACGACAAAACGAGTATAGGTATTGTATCAAGCATGCTACATAATTGCAAAAAAAAAAAAAAAAAAAAAAAAAAATGCATATACTTATTTTTTCCACCACATTTTTTTCAAAAAGATATTCCAGTAACGCAATAAAAAATAGATTCCAGTCTTGATATTTGAAAAATACGACGGGAACCAGTCCTTATCGTAAATTCACATACGGAGAAAATACGCCTCGTACTATTTTTTTTAGCCTGGGAATCACGAAGAGGCCTTAGCAAAATAGCGGAGTCGACCTTCGTCTTTAAGACTCGAACTCCTAACTTATGCAAAGCAGTGTTCGGACTCGGGGGAGGGGGAGGGAGGGGAGGGGTGGGATATGGCTACCACTTCCTCTTAATGCAGATCTTTTTTTCATCTCTTTTCCCCCGTTCTTCTTCTTTTGCAGGTACGTTCTTCGCGTCCCCGTTGCGGTGTCTGTGCGGTGAGTAGATGGGATTGGTGAGTAGATGGGAGTGTTTTTTTTTTTTTTTTTTTTTTTTTTTTTACAGGAGTTGTGTGTGTCCGGTTGTGTTTCGGGCTGTGTTGAACAAGGCGTGGAAGACCGCAGGGGGCTGGGAAGGGGGGGGGGGGGTTGAATTTGAGGAGGGAGGGAAGGAGAGGGTGGAAAGGGGGGGAGGCAGAAGGAGTTTTGAACTTTGGTCAGGAACTCGATGTTTTTGATAACCCAGTAGTTGGTGATACTTCGTGGACCGTATCTCTCTGTCTGTCTGTCTGTTCCCATTTCGCTGTCTCTCTCCCTATCTATCTATCTATCTTCTCTTCTCTCCCTCTCTCTTTCTCTCTTTCATTCTATCTGTCTGTCTTACTCTTCCTTTTCATCCCGCCTTCTTCCATTTTATTTTTCTCTATATACGAGTATGCCCTCTCTCTCTCGCCTCTACCTCTCCTCTCCCTCTCCCTCTCCATCTGCTCGTCCCGTCCTCGCTCTCTCCTCCCTCTCCCTCTCCCTGCTCCCCTCCCCTCCCTCTTCTCTCTCTCTCTCTCTCTCTCTCTCTCTCTCTCTCTCTCTCTCTCTCTCTCTCTCTCTCTCTCTCTCTCTCT
>NW_020869380.1:432048-442048 GCF_003789085.1 Penaeus vannamei | reverse complement strand
TTCTCCTTCTCCCTTGCCCCCTTTCTTTCTTTTTTGAAATCCCTTCTCCCTGCTTCTTCCCTTTTCTTTCTCGCTTGTTCCCCCTTCCTGTTCTTCCTCTTGATTTTCTCCTTCTTCCTTGGCTTCCCTTCTCTTTCTCGCTGTTTCCTTTTCCTTCTCCTCCTCTTTCTCTGTAACTTTACTTCTCGCCTGTTCATTTTTTTCTCTTCCTCTTCCCTTCTTCTCCCAAACCCCCTTTTCATGACTTTCCATCTCCTTGCTTGTATCCTTTGTCCTTTTCTCCCACTTCCCTTCTCCTTCTCCTCCTTCTCTTATACCCCTTTTCTTTCTTGACGTTCCATCTGCTCGCCTGTTATCTTTTCCTTTGCTTCTTCTTTCCTCACCCTCTTTTCTTTCACTCTCTCATCCCTTTTCCCCTTCCTTCTTCAAGTCTCCATCTACTTCCTCTCTCTTTTCTCATCCACTCATTTCTCATTTTCCCTTTCCCCTTCTCTCTTCTCCTTCCTTTTCCTTGTGATCCCTCCTTTTCTTCCTTCCTCCTTCCTTTTATCTCCTCCCTTCTTGTTTCCCCTTCCATTCCTCCCTCCCTTCCACCCTCATCATTCTTCCTCTGATCTCTAATTCTTTTTCCCTACTTTCCTCCCTCATTTCCGCCCTCATCGTCTCGTCCTCCTTTTCCTTCTTTCATTTAACCCCATTATCTCCCTACCCCAATCCCCTGCCTCTCCTCTCCTCCTTCCCCATCCACCCTCATCTAGACCCATCACCCCTTTCCCTCCACCCCTTCCTTCTTCCCCTCCCCTTCCTCTTCCCCTCTCCCTCTCTATCCACCTTCGCCACCGTAGTCCTTTTCACTTCCCCCTCCCTTCCCTTCCCTTCCCTTCCTTCCTTCTCTCCCTCCCCTCCCCTCCCCTCCCTCCCTCCCCTCCTCCCCCCCTCCCTCCCTCCCTCCCTCCTCCCTCCTCCCTCCCTCCGTCCCTCCCTGCCGCCCCTCCCTCCTCCCTCCCTCCCTCCCTCATCCCTCCCTCCCTCCCTCCCTCCCTCCCTCCCTCCCCCCCTCAGCTCGGCCCCCCGAAAATAACCAGGTCATCCAGGCAGGTCGCTGTGTTTACTCGCCCTGTAAACTGTTGTCTCGAAGCGCAGGTTGGAAGACGGTCTCTGTTGCGCCTTGTACTGCTGAGGGTGGGGCGGGGGTGGGGGGGGGGATGGCTTTCCTGGACCAATTTCGTGTTGTTAATATTCTTCGTTCTTCTCTTTTTTTTTGCGTTTTATTTATTTGTTTATTTATTTATTTTATATTTATTTGATTTTTTTCCTGAAGCGTTCGTGGTCGTTCATCTCTTACGATTCGGTATGTTATTCTTTTATTTTTACAGCTTCTCATTTTCAGTTTAAAATAATCCTGTATAGACTGAATTATTTTCCCCGTCCCATGTTACTCTGCATCCCACATCGTTTGCATTCACGGATGTTCGTCCACGTGAGCTTCGCTGAGACGCCCTGAATGCTCGTGAATGAATGAGCTTTTAGAGAAGGAAATAGATTAGTATGCGCGTGAGTCGTCGCCGCGAACGCAAATATGGAACACTTGTGGCTTTCATCCAGTCTTAGTCATCGCGACCCGAATGTATTTCTACCGCCCGCATACAGGTAGGTGTGGGCGTGGGTGGGCGGGAATATAGGTAGGGCGGGTTTCCTGTTGTTGCTCTTTTGTTGTTGTTGTTGTTTTTGGTTTCGAGAGTTTGTGCCTGTTTTGAAACCTGGCCGTGTCTGTGCGACATGATTTGTTGTTTCTATTGTCAGAACCGAGTTGGTTTAAGGATTTTAGAAGCAATTTTAAACAAGCAAACAATAAACACATCACTTATTGGCATTTCTTGCATTTCTTTTAGCACTTTATTGTATTCAATTCGCTTCTTTACCAGCCAGGCGTGCGCAAGCTTTGATATATTCCGTATTAGGTCATAACCCTACCTTATATTAACGCATAAGTTTAGGGTTTAGTATAATTAAATGTTCCAGTATACCAGTGAAGATTATGGTATAGCCCCTTATCTACCGGCCCAGCGAACTGCACAAGTGTGGTTAAGCTCTCCAAGTGATATATCCTCATGACTTGATATCGCATTCCAGATTTACGGTATAATTATATCTTCTAGCATATCACATACGCGATAAGATCATTAAATTGCTCGTCGTTCTTCAGGCTAATTGGCTTAAATAGAGGAGATATAGTGTACAAGTGTTCGCTTATATTCTACATTGCGAAGTTTCCTCCACACTGCCTGTTTCATGGGCTCGCGCGGACAACCGGTAGCCAAGTTTTAATTCTCGCAACACACTGAAAACTGGAGGTCGATGTCCGTAGAGTTTCGCATGGCGATTCACGAGGGGGGGGGGCGAGCTGAAGGCATCGGGTGTTTGAGCGTGAAAAACGGGTCGGTTTTGGAAGCTTTTGATCTATTGAGCTGGAGGAGTGGCGCGGGTTTCTAGCTGTTGCAGGGACGTTGTCAGAATGTCATTCTTCGAGGTTTGATAAGGGTTGTTGCAGATGGCACTTGGGTGGGAAGATGTCGTGGCGCTGGGCTGTGGAGGTCATTTGGAGCACCCTGAGTTGGTATTTGGCTTACATCTATTTATCTATCTATCTGTCTACGTGTGTGTGTGTGCGTGTGTGTTTATGTGTGTGTGTGCGTATGTGTGTATGTACTGTATGTATGTACATACAGTATGTGTAAGTGTGTAACGTGTAAGGAATGGCAGGACTTGTAGATTCTAGTCTTCTTTACTCTCCTGTAATTCACCCGGTTATCGCCTCCAAATCTGAAAAGCTTTGAAAGTGATAAAAGGAAACATTTCTGAGCGAAGGTCGGTCGCGTGAGGCCGCTAATTTCTGCGGTTTCTTCGAGGTATTTTACGGGTCTTTCTCTTTTTTCCTCTTCGCTCCGGTATTCTCTTTCCTTATTGTTAGCGTTGTTTAGTATTGTTGTTGTTTGGTGCCATCGGCATTGTTATTGTTATTGATATTATGATAGATAGATATAGATAGATAGGTTATTGTTATTATTAATCATCGTCAGCATCATCGTCATTCATATCATCATCATCATCATCATCATCATCATCATCATCATCATCATTGTCATCATCATCATCATCATCATCATCATCATCATCATCATCATCATCATCATCATCATCATCATCATCATCATCATCATCATTGTCATCATCATCATCATGGTGTCATCGCATCTGTCATCGGCATCGTCATCATTGTCATTATTATTTGGTCGTCTAGTAAAGTGTCCATCGTAATAGATGCAGCCTATAGATAGTGTTGGTCTCTTTGATATACTTGGATATACCATTTGTTTCACGGATTCGTTCAAATATACTCTAACTTGTGAGATAATGTTCAGATAGAACGATACACCGAGGATGAATAAAGACAATAAGAATAAAAAGATGATAAAAACAATACATAAAATAGCATGAAGGATGAATAAATACGTTATCATTGGTTAATACGAGTTGATAAGATGAGTTAATAAGCGCACGAGTCATGTGATTGGTGCCTTGATTGCCAATCAGGGTGTGAAGACGGAGGGGAGGGGAGGGGAGGGAGGGGAAGGGGAGGAGGGGAAGGGGAAAGGGGGAAGGGGAGGGAGGAGGTAGAGGGGAGAAAGGGAGGGGAGGAAGGAAGAAGGGTAGGGAAAGGGAGAGGCGGAGGGGGGAAAGGGGAAGGGTTGGGGTGAAGCGGAGGAGGGGGGGATGAGTCACTCGCACACCACAGCCGAGTCCGAGGCGGGGCCGCTGAGGGCGTGAGATGCACTCCGTAGAGGATACTCGGTGGGGAGCAAGGCGGAGTAGGGGGGAAGGGGGGGGGGAGGAGTACTTTTACTTTTGTGTGATCTTCCTCCTCCTCCCTAGCGTCTTGCCTCTTTTTATTTCTTTCTTTCTTCCTCCTACCCTTTTTTCTTTCTCTCCTGCTTCTCTTTCTCCACTTCGCCTTAGATCCATTTCCCTCTTAACTTTTATCTTCTTAATCGTTCACCTCCACCTCCTCGTCGTTTTCCACATCCACTTCCTGGTTTTCATCTTTCTCATTTTCCTCCTACTCATTTTCTCATTTTCTTCTTCATGTTCTCTCCCCTCCTCCTCTTCATTTCTCATTCCCCTTTGCCTCATTTTCCTCTGCCGCCGACACCGCTCCTCCTCCCCCCTCCTCTTCCTCCTCCTCCTCCTCCCCCCCCCCCTATCCTTTATCCTCATAAATGAGAAACAAGAAAGTGGCGTCCGGGGGTCATGCCATCATCTAAGTGGGGGGGGGGGGTAATCTAGGAGGAGGGGGGGGTGAGGGAAAGGGGGTTCAGAGCCTCGCAAAACCCGGTGAGGGGGAGGAGGAGGGAGGGCGAGGAGGAGGAGGAGGAGGAGGAGGAGAGAGGAGGGCGAGAAGGAGGAAGGAGGAGGAGAAGGAGAGGGAAGGACGGAGGATGGAGGAAGAGGAAAAGGAGAAGAAGAGTGGAGGACGAGAGGGGGGAAAGAAGACGAAGGAAGGAGGGAGAGGAGGGAATGGGAGAGGGAGAAAGGAGGAGGAGGGGGGAGGGGAGGGAAGGAGCAGCTCTCTCACGGAGGGGCTTGTATTTCACAACACCCCCGCCTCGCCCTCCCCCCTCTCCTCCCCTTCCCGCGGTGTTTTGATATGCATGTAGATTATACAGCAGGAGACGTCAGCATCCGGCGTCTTGCCCTTCGCTTCTTGCTCTGTTTCGGCGTCTGGTCCCTTTGTCCTGCGTCCGCCTGCCTCCTGTGTGCGGGTGCGGTTTGTCGGTCTTGCTTTTTGCTGGTTTGGCCTTTGTTTGTGTAGGTTCTTGTCTGTCTGTCTCTGTCTCTCTCTCTCTCGCTCTTTCTTTCTTTCTTTCTTTCTCTTTCTCTCGCTTGCTCTTCTCTCTTCTCTCTCTCTCTCTGTCTTCTCTCTCTCTCTCTGTCTTCTCTCTCTCTCTGTCTTCTCTCTCTCTCTCTCTTTCTTTCTCTCTCTCCTCTCTCTCTCTCTCTCTCTCTCTCTCTCTCTCTCTCTCTCTCTCTCTCTCTCTCTCTCTCTCTCTCTCTCTCTCTCTCTCTCTCTCTCTCTCTCTCTCTCTCTTTTGAAAATATTTACGGTTGTTGCTATGTCATCGTCGACTGAATTCCTCTCTCCTGCCTAAATCCTTTCATTAAAATTATTAAACATTCTCGCATATCTTTCTTGTTAAGCCAGATTTACTTTCCCTTAAGAAACCGCCGGCGATTCTCTCCCGCAGAAGGCGACCTGCGTAAGAGGCGTGGAATTTCGAGTAGCTTCTCGAGGCGCAACGGAAGCCGCGAAACCTCCGTGTGAATCCGCGGGAGTGCTTGGCGGGCGATTCGGAATTACGAACGATTCCCATGTTGATTGCGCCCTCGCTTGGGGCGGGGGCGGCGAGGGCGGGCGGCGGGTGGGCGTCCGGAGGGTGTATGTCTGGGGTAATGAGACAGCAAGCTCACCTGTTCGCACCTCCGCCGCCGCCGCCCGCCGCCGCCAGGTCAACACGCACGTGGCGCCCTTATTGATCACCGCCGCGTCTGGGGGGCCTTCTTCGGGTTTTAGGAGGGATTGTTTACCTGCGTGTGTGTGTGTGTATGTATATAATATATATATATATATATATATATATATATATATATATATATATATATATATATATATATATATATATATATATATATATATATATATATATAATGTATATTATATATATATATATATATATATATATATATATATATATATATATATATATATATGCATATATATATGCATATATGCATGCATACATATATATGCATACATATATACATACATATATATGCATACATATATATTACATATATATATATATATATATATATATATATATATATATATATATATATATATACATATATATACATATAATATACATACATACATATATACATACATATATACATATATATACATATATATACATACATATATATATATATATACATATATATTGTGTGTGTGTGTGTGTGTGTGTGTGTGTGTGTGTGTGTGTTTATATGTTTGTATGCATGTGTATCTGTTTATAATTGTATATGCGTACACACACATGCTTTGTATATATTTGTTCATTGTATTTCTGCACGCATAACGCAGGCAGAAACGCATTAACCACTAACCACGTGCGTAGACCCTAACAAAACCAGTGCCAAAAGCACCAAACAAACTGGCACTCTAAAATTCACGTATACCATTGACTTACATGGAACGGAAACGAATCGACATCACACGAGTTTCTTAAAATTCTCTTTTATTAACTCCTCAAATAGCTAGATCCGCACGTGACTCCTTTGTCCTTCCCGAAAGCCGAAGAGGCGGGACAGAGCGTCGGGAGAGTATGACACATGTGACTTCCTGTCATGAGTGTGCGTCCAGTCCCTGACATTGAGTCGTCGCCGCTCGCCGTTTCCGCGCGATGGAAATACGTCGTTTCGCGTAACTTCGGAGATTTCAGGCAGCCAGCTTCACGCAGAGAGATTTTGCGGATTAAATGGTCGTTTCCTTATGCGTGGTGGAGCCTAAGTCTTCTGTTTGGGCGTTTTTGGAAAAATGAGTATACGAGGGGTTCAAGGGATGGTGGGTACTTAAGCAAGGACAGGGAGCACCACATTAAAACATAAAAGCACACTCATAAATACACGCATGGGTATACAAGCACATGCACACACTCACATTCACACACACACGCACACGCACACGCACACACACACACACACACACACACACACACACACACACACACACACACACACACACACACACACACACACACACACACACACACACACACACACACACACACACACACACACACACACACACACACACACACACACACACACACACACACACACACACACACACACACACCACACACACACACACACACACACACACACACACACACACACACACACACACACACACACACACACACACACACACACACACACACACACACACCACACACACACACACACACACACACACACACACACACACACACACCACACACACACACACACACACACACACACACACACACACACACACACAACACACACACACACACACACACACACACACACACACACACACACACACACACACTCACACGGGCTTGCATAATGAATGTAATTATGCAGGTCTCGAGAGCGCCGCCGCCGCCGCCCGCAGAGCCGTAGAGCCCCGCGTGTCCCCGAGGAGCGCCAGACTCTATGAATATTCCCGGTTTTGCTCCATTTGCTTGGTCGATGGATGGCTGGCGTAAGGGGGGGGTTGCCGTGAGTTCCTGGCTGTCTCTTGCTTTCTCTTTCTTTCTTTCTTTCTCTTTGTTCTGCTCTCTTTTCCTTCTTTTCTTTGTGTTTTCTCTTTCTTTCTTTGTCTTTGGTCTGTTCCCTTTCTCTTTCTTTCTCTTTGTTCTGTTCTCTTTCTCTTTCTTTCTCTTTTTTCTCTCTTTCAGGTGGTCTTCTCTCCTTTCTTCTTGTCTTTCTCTGCGCACGTTTCCTCTCTTTTTATATCTTTGATTCCGCCCCTTCTCCTCTTTATGCGTTGCTTTCCACTAATATCTTTTCGTTTTTTTTCTCTACTCCATTTTGCCTTTTGTTTTCACTTGTGCTGATGATCTCTCTCATCTCTCTCTCTCTCTCTCTCTCTCTCTCTCTCTCTCTCTCTCTCTCTCTCTCTCTCTCTCTCTTCTCTCTCTCCTCCTCCCTCCCTCCCTCCCTCCTCTCTGTTACAGTTTTTCTTTGTTTTTTTTTTCTCCGTTTTTCGGTTTCTTATTCTCCATTTTCTCATGTTCTCTTCCCCAATTGCCTTCTGTTTCCTCTCTCCTCTCCTCCCCCTTCTCCTTTATCAACGTGTCGGTGTTTCCCAGAATTCGACGCATTCATAGTGTACAGTCATACAGCTCAGTGGCATTAGTAAAACAAAACGAATCTGCCAGTCGGATAGGGAGACAGGTAAGTAGGTAAATGGGTAAATAGGTAAATAGGTAAATAGGTGAATCCCGCAATCTATATAGAATACCTGCCTTTCATTGAGTGGAGTAGGTAAGCGCCGCAGTCCATATGAAATAACATCAGGTAAATAAATGTGAATACATAAATGCAAATAAAAGCACATGATTTCGAGACTAGAGATTCGAGCAGAGAAGTGACCCTTCGGATATAATTATATTTATCCGGTTGAACAGCCTGTGCTTACCATGATGTACACTTTTCTGCCGATAGATGGCTCTGGCGCGCGGGAAGTAAAACAAAACAAAAAAATCCATCAGCGTTTTTTTTGGTTTCTTCTCTTCGTTTTCTTTTTTTCTTTCTCTCCTCTTTTCTTTCTTTTTGTCTTTCTTGACCTTTGCAATTTATGGAATTGCAGTTAAGAGATTCATCATTTATGGAGATGAAAGGGCGATTCATCCCGAGGAGACAAACGGTAAAGGTGATGATAGTAATGACGATGATGATAACGATAACGACACGGATGACGATGATGATGACGATTACGATGATGACGGTGATGACGATTTCGATAATGACGGTGATGATAATGGCGAAGAGGCGACGAGAGGTCACGATTTTTTGTAGGTTAGCCGTGCCATTATTTGTTTTCGTTCGGCGACCCCGAAATATCGATTCCCCGTCGCCCTCGTGTGTCTGTCGGCTCTGTTCGTCTGTCGGTTTGTTTGTCTCTTTGTTCATTTGTATCCCTTGTTTGGCCTATCTCTCTCTCTCTCTCTCCATTTTTCATGCGTTTCCTTTTTTTCCCTCTCTCTCTTTTTTCCCTCTCTCTTTTTTTTCCTTTGCCGAGGTTACCTTTTTTTGCCTCTTTTGTTTTCATGCGAGGCTTTGTGTGCATATACATTTTAGGCCATTGTTGTGTGTGTTTTCAGTGTCGGGTTTCATACACATGATTCCTTTCAGTCCTGTGGGCCTCATGTGTTCATTTCCTGTCTCGTCCCTTTTTTTTTTTTGGGGGGGGGGGAGAAGGGGTGGAAAAAAAAAAAAAATTCGATTCGTTTGTTCTTGAATCACCTAATACACGTCATCCATGGCCACCCTCATGCACTTTCTCTCTATGCACTTTGTCGCTCTCCCTTCTCCCTGTCACAACATCCACCACCGTCCTCCCTCCCTACCCGCCTGCCGCCCTAACCCTCTCCTCCCCCCGCCCACCTGCTCCGCCCTTCCTCACCCTCCCTCCCTTCCCACTCCTCTCGCACCCTCCCCTCTGTCCCCTCCCACCCACCCAGCACCCCACCCTCACCCACCTCCCCTCCCTCGCCCCTCCCTCCCCTCCCCCTCCTCCCCACTCCTCCCCCCTCCCTCCTCACGGGCCCCGATTCGCTCGCCATTCATCGGCGTCGCCCGCACCACGTGGGGCCAGGAGGGCAGGGGGTAGGGGGGGGGGCGAAGGCGAGCCATCTGCCTGGCTGCATGGCGTCCGTTGCCAGCTTCGCGCGCTCACCTCCTGTCTCCTGTCTCTCCTCGCTCTCTATCTATTTATCTATCTATTCTAATATGTTTTCTGTTCTTCTCGTGTTCTCGTAGTTCTGTCTCTATATCATCCTCCTTCTCTCACTTGTGTCTTGTCTTTGGTCTTTTCCCTCTCTCCTTCTTCTCTTCTTTGTCTCTCTCTCTCTCTCTCTCTTCTCTCTCTCCTCTCTCTCTCTCCCTCTCATCTCTCTCCTCTCCTCTCTCTCTCTCTCTCTCTCTCTCTCTCTCTCTCTCTCTCTCCTCTCCTCTCGTCTCTCTCTTCTCTCTCTCTCAATCCTCACTCCCCACCCTTCCCCCTCCTCACCCTTCCCTCCTCCCCTTCCCCTCACTCCCCCTCCTACCCTCCCTCCCTCTCTCTCTCCCTCCCTCTCTCTCACCTTTCACTCTCTCACTCACTCCC
>NW_020869380.1:417206-427206 GCF_003789085.1 Penaeus vannamei | reverse complement strand
GTAATATATCAAAACTTTTAGTCCCGTTTCCTTCATCGCAGGAGACTCAGAAACCGTAATAATCATACTCTTTACACTTCTGTTGTACAAACACAAGCACACCCAGTAACACGTATTAACCCGCATGTAAATTACTCTCATGTACAAACGCGTAAAAAAAAGTCAGGATACAAACAGGTTACCAAATACCGCCACCTGTGAACCCTGACTCACTCTCTGGTATCCTACTGGTATCCAGCTACGGCCGACCCTTCGTAAATGGCAAATAATACCATCAATTTCCAATTTTCCCCTCTACTCAAAAATCCCAAACACGAGCATACATATTACTCACCGTGTTACAAAGCCCCAACTTAAAAATAAGAGACGAGAAAGTATTAAAAAATGACTTTGTTCAATATCGGAGCTCGCTTAGTCATAGCGCCTGGGACGGTAAATATAGGCCTACCACTTTCACATATTTAAAGTCAAACAATTGTTATGTTCACTCTACGAATGAATGGCAGAAATAAATTGCAAGAATAGGTGATTGGATTGAATTATAGAAATAGATGATAGAAATAAATTGCATAGATAAATAATGCAGATAAATTTTGCTCTGATCCAAGGGCTGTATGCATTTCGTTTATATTGCGAAATGATAAGGAGTCGTATTTCATGTAAAAAATGCTGGTTATCCATTTGTAGCTACCAGGCTGCGTTCGTCTTCGTTTGCGTGTTAAGGGAAAATGCATTGTCGTCTGGGGTTGGAGGAGGGAGGGAGGAGAGAGGGAGAGAGGAGAGAGGGAGAGAGGGAGAGAGGGAGAGAGGGAGAGAGGAGAGAGAAGAGAGAGAGAGAGAGAGAGAGAGAGAGAGAGAGAGAGAGAGAGAGAGAGAGAGAGAGAGAGAGAGAGGAGAGAGAGAGAGAGAGAGAGAGAGAGAGAGAGAGAGAGAGAGAGAGAGAGACAGACAGACAGACAGAGATACGCGTACGTGTGTGTTTTTGTAATATACATATATTGTGTGTGTGTGTATATGTGTATATATTATATATATATATATATATATATATATATATATATATATATATATATATATATATATAGATATATATTCATATATATCATATGTGCACCGAAGGCGATAGCTATTATCCATAATTTTCGTTATCAGAATGTCTGGAAAAATATGGACGTTACCTGTCTGAATGTTTGTGAAAAAAATGTTGTTATCAATATCAAAAGCTTCTAACATTTCGCGAAAATAATGCAGTTTTCACGATAGAAAAAAAAAAAAAAAAAAAAAAAAAAAAAAAAAAAAAAAAAAATCTAAAGCGAAATATGAAAAAAAAAACATTCATAACACAATGTTGCACCGAATAGTTCAGACAGAAAATACATTAGAGCTTCAATGATACGAAATAACAACATCAACCTCGGCTATGTTGGACAACGATATTTTTAGTCACGTGTTCACTTGGGAAACGAGAGCATGCTGTGTACTTTGTAACTTCCTACTGCAATACGAGCGAAAACAGGGATAAAGATAAAAGATAGAATGTCAAAGTTTCAGATAAAGGAGAGAAGAGGGAGTTAAAAAGGTCAGTAAGATAGGTAAATGGATTTTAAAACGTTACGTAAAATAGAGAAATGGCAGTGAAGTGAGTGAAATAAGATAAACAGATATAAGGATAGTTCAAGCTGGTAGATAGATACTCAAATGTTGAATAGTTTAAAGATACAGACAATAAATTGATAATAGATAAAATACCAATATATAAGATAATGATAACTAAGATTTAGTATTGGATAAAATTAATAACAATAAAAATGATAAAGATAATAATGACTAGAGTGAGCAATTACATATTATATATGATAAGCAAACAAGCATCTTAAAATCTAATCATATATGACTGGAACAAAAATGAGCAAATAAACACATGAACACTCCAGAAAACAGACACAAAATAGCCAAATAGTTCAAGCACTAACCCCCCCCCCCCACCCCGACCCCAGAGCCAACCCGTTCAAAATGGTTCAAAAGACTGGAGGGCAAAATTCGACAAATACAGCTCCCTCCCTCTCACACCCCTTCTCCCCCCCTCCCTCCAACCACCAATCCCCGCCCCCTTCCCCCAACCACCACGCCCCGCCCCCTTCCCCCAACCTCCCCCCTGATAGTGGACAGTCCATCCCCCCTCCCCCTTCCCCCCCCCCTTTCCCCCCCAACCACCACGCCCCTTCCTCCTCCCCCTGCTAGTGGACAGTCCATCCCCCCTCCCCCTCCCCCTCCCCCCAACCACCAATCCCCGCCCCCTTCCCCCCTCCCCCCTGCTAGTGGACAGTCCATCTGCCATGCAAATACTAAAGAAAATGAAAGCTGGGGTTAGACGACGGTTGTTTGAAAGGTAGAATCATTTTGGGTTCAGTTCTGTTGACTCTCGGGACTCGGAGGAGAGCGAGTGTGTGTGCGCGCGGCTTTTCTTTGCGATTTGGCCGTGTTTCTATTCCCATTGTGTACACAGATACGTACACATGCATCTATATATGTACATGTGATATATATGTATATATATATATATTATATATATATATATTGTGTGTGGTGTGTGTTGTGTGTGTGTGTGTGTGTGTGTGTGTGGTGTGTGTGCGTACATATATATGTATATATATATGTATGTATGCATGTATGTATATATGTGTGTATGTATATGGATGGATGTATGTATCTATGCCCGTACGGTATATGTAAAATATATGGATGTGTGTGTGTGTGTGTGTGTGTGTGTGTGCGTGTGTGTGTTGTGTGTGTGTGTGTGTGTGTGTGTGTGTGTGTGGTGTGTGTGTGTGTGTGTGTGTGTGTGTGTGTGTGTGTGTGTGTGTGTGTGTGTGTGTGAGTGTGTGTGGTGTGTGTGTGTGTGTGTGTGTGTGTGTGTGTGTGTGTGTGTATATATATATATATATATATATATATATATACATATATGTACATATCTGTGTGTGTGCATGTGAGTGTACATATATATGCATATCTATCTATCTATCTCTATATGTATACAGATATATAGACAGTTATAGATATAGATATATATACTCATGCATGTCTGTATGTCTTCATATATGTATATTATATATATATATATATATATATATATATGTATATATATATGTATATAATATATATACATATGCACACATAAATACATGCATATATACATATATGTATATATATATATATATATATATATATATATATATATATATATATTCACACTCGCTCACACACACACACACACACACACACACACACACACACACACACACACACACACACACACACACACACATATATATATATATATATATATATATGTATATATATAGAGATATATAGATATAGATATATATACAGAACGCTTCGTCGCCGATAAAAAATAGCAAGCAAAATTAAAGCAAAATGCGCAGGCACACCAAACACCGGCGTTAAAATGGCGTTGGACACAGCCTGTCATTGCGCTCTCTTGTCCCCTCGCAATCGGCCCTTCAAATGAATCCTTTTAACTCGGCATTATCACTGTTCTTTGGAGTCACTCCCTTCCGCTATGTGCTTTCAGAAATAATAGCATATTATCGCTTTGTTTGGAATATCATCATCTCTTCTCTGGTTTTATCTCCGTTCATTTTTTTGTCTTTTGTTTTGTGGTTACTTGTTCTCATTTGTGTTATTTTTTGTATTTATTTATTTATTTTGCTTTTCTCTCTTGTAATTTTTTTTTACTTTAATTTTATTCGTTTTCACATCACCTTTACACCTTTTGTCTATATTTTCTATTAATCTTGTTCTAATTTTCCCATCTTCCTCTTTGGATTATTACTCTCCATTTATCCCTTCCATCAATACTCAAAATAATTTCGCAAATGAAGCTGCAACCAAGAGAACGGCATCAAGAGACATTTCTTTTAAGACGAAAAATGAACATTCTCGAAAAGAAATTTCTCGCCTCGAAATCAACGCCGTTTTCTTTCATCTCAGACTAATCTATATCAAAATGCAAATGATTATACAAGCTCGCGAGGGAGAGCGAGAGAGAGAGAGAAAAAAAGAAAATATGTTCCCAGCCAGAAAGAAATTCTTCATAAAACAACGTTGTGTGAAAAAGCTTCGTTCACATCTCACAGGAGATCACTCAATTTCTCAGAGGGGATTGGACACGCACGCACATATGCACATACGCACGTACATACACACATACGCACCCAATCATACACACGCATACACACAAACACACATACAAACAACAGCAAACACGTTGATATACACGTAACCTACATAAACCACACAAAACACTCAAACAACACACCCACAAACACATAAACAAGATACGCAAACAGACGTCAAAAGCACAAACATAAACACACCCAAACACCCACACACAACACTCTAATTTTACATCACAAACACATTTCTAGCGCCGGCATGTTTTATCTTCAGCCTGAAAATCCTTCCAAATAGGAGCATTATCCTTCTTTTCTTACAGAACCCGACTATCTCAGTTTTAATATTATTTTTACTAATGGCTATAATTAGTAATATAATCTGCAATGCTTTATCTTCCTTAACCACGTGTAATTAGTGAGCCGGCGATCGCGGGCAGTAACTCGCGCAGTAACGGACCGGCCGGCGTCGCGTGCTAACCTGCCTCTAATGGCCTGAGACGCGGAAAATGCTGTTTACATATTAAACACAGATCCGCAGACAGCTCTGCCTTGTATCTCAGTTTTCTGAATGTTGAGATCAATACCGGTCTGCTGACGCTGCTGCTGCTGCTGCTGCTGACGGAGCTGTCAGTCACGAGGGAGAGGGTGGTGCTGACTGTGGTGGTGGTGGTGAGGGCGGTGGTGATGGATGGTGATCGAGGTGGTGAATGCCTTTGATGGATAGACACACACGTCGATATGCATACATACATAAATGCATTAACACACACACGCACATATATGAGTGTGTGTGTGTGTATATATATATATATATATATATATATATATATATATATATATATATATATATATATATAATATATATATATATATATATATATATATATATATATATATATATATATATATATATATATATATATATATATATATATATATATATATATAAGGTGATGTGCAGTTTGTTAATACTGACCGACTTGCGGCTTTTAGTCACGCCAGAAACCTCTGCTTATGTCACTTTCAGCGCAATGATGCTAAATAAACAACACAGTAACCGCAGCGAAGGTGTTGAAAACCGCGTCGACAATAACGGTAAATACACTCAATAACGAGGACGTAATGAGGGTGCCTGCGTACCGAACGACCTAAACAGTGATGATGGTTAGTTTCTGCAAATTGGCCAGTTCCTCGAAGCCGCCATTCGGAGGAGGAAAGAACCGGTGACTTGTATCTGTGGAGGAGGAGCTGCTAGGACGTCGAGAGAGGGCGTACAGCGAAATCAATAAGGGGACACTGAAGGGGGGAGAAGGGGGGGGGGTAAGGGGGGAGAATAATGGGTAGGGTTATTCAAGGGGGTTGAAATATCTAATGGTCAGCAGGGAATAGGAGAGGTGACTTACCATTTTTTTTTAGGCGGGGGTGAAGGGGGGGGGGTCCAATGGTAGTAAAAAATGGACGTTAGGATTGTAAAGGTCAGTTATAGAAATAATAATGGGACTTGTTGTTTAATGGGTGGTAGGAAGAGGTCAGTAAGATAAGAATGTGCGTATAAGGAATATCAAAGAGGGTTGGGAACAGCTAAAGGGTGTTACAAATGGAGTGTGAACGGATAAAAGGAATGAAAGAGCAGGGAAAGGGAAGGAGGGAAGAGAGGAACAGATGGAGGAGAGAAAGAAATAAGGGAAGGAATTAAGAACCGTGTGAAGGGATTGAAGGAACAGAAAGAAAGGGATAGAAGAAGAAAAGTAAATGGAACAGAGTGAAGGAATTAAATACCAGAGGGAGATATAGGGGAGACAGAGAAACAGAATAACAGTGGAGAAGGGGGACACAGAGGAGAATGGAATTACAGAGGAGGAAGGAACAGAGAAAGAAAAAAAAAACGATGAGAATAAGGAAACAGAAAAGGATGATGAAAGAACAGAGGATCAGAATAAAGAAACGAAAAGGGGGAACGAAGGAACAGAAGGTTAAAAGATAAAAGGAGGGAAAGGAGAACAAAAAGAGAAAATGGGGCAATAAAAGACGTTGGAAGGGTAGACTAGGGTAGTCGCAGTAATTGACAGCAGGTCGGCCATGACAGATTATATCGGACGAACTCCTGTTAGTGACGCTCCCCCCCCGCCCCCTCTCCTCTTCCCTCATCTTCTCCCCCTCCCTTCCCCTCCCCTCAACTCCCCCCTTACCTCCAAACCCTCTGACTATCCCCTCTTCCCACCAATCCCACGACTTCCTCTCTCGTCTCCCCTCGTTCACACCTCCCCATGCCAGTTCCCCCTCCCCCTTCCTTCTCCCCCCTCCCCCCTCTTCCCCCCACCCCACCCCCGACTCCTCTCCTTATTCTCTGACATCTTCCCCTCTTCCCTTTCCCAAATTTCCCCTCTACGTCTTTTATTCGTCCTCTCTTTCTCCCCCAATCATCATCTACCCTTTCTTACCGTCTTCCCTCTCCCTCTTTCGCTCAACACGCATAAACACACTAATAAATAATCTAGAAAATGCCCATGCAAATATACAAATACTCTCTAAAGCGACAGCTGTATCTATAACGATAATTGGGGAAGAAAAACGAAAAAAAAAGAATGGAAACTCGAGGATTTTCCTTAATTCTCTCGAACACAAAGTTTAAAGCTTCGGTTATGCTTCGTGACGTCATAATCCAGAGGGGAAGTGACGTCATTAGCACGGTCCTTCAGTCGACTTGGGGATTCCTCCGCTTAAGTTTTTTTCATTCATTTTAATTTAGAAGTTTTGTCTACTTAAACAATTTTTTTTCTTAACTACATTGGATCTTTAAATTGTGTCTTTTTTATTTTACTTTTATTCTATCTTTATTGATTTTTTATTTTTTATGTTTATTGTATACCATATTTCTAGGTTTATCTGATTTCATTTTTAAAAAATCTTTTCTTATGTCTTTTTTTCTATTTCTATTTCTATTTCAGGGGTTTGTGTAATTCTAGGATTGGCGGTTTTGCTAATTTTCTTTTTTTTTTTCAGGATTTACGTTATTTTCCATATAATTTAATTCTAAGATCTTTCTCAATTCTTTTTTAGTATTTTTCTAATGGATGGTTTAAGTTTCTGAATCATCTTTCATGCATTCTGATTTTGAAACTTTAGCGGACTCTATTTCAAACTTTTTTCTTTAAAGTAACCTTGTTGATAAACTTTTAAAAAAATTCTAATCATTTTTCGGTTTATCAAATCGTTCATTATAATTTGGTTGATTAAAGTAAGTCTATTTAGATCTATTTTCTGCTAATCAACCTTTTCGGAAATTTATCATATTTTCTTTCATTCAAATGCTCTCCCTGTGGTTTCTCTAATTCAGTTTTCATTTCTTTAAAAATCTGAAGCGTTGTCATTTCTTTAATACACGTAGAACTGCCACGATGATTTTTAACATTAACTATTAATCCAAAAGACACAAATCAGGATAATCAAAATATATCCGTATATAAAAGTAACACGCAGTCGGAAAATTTCCCGCCATTTTCAACAACAAAAACAAAAGCGCAACCCTCCCCCTCCCGCCTTTCGCCTTCATCCGAAAGCGAGGTAAATCAAGTCTTGGCCTTCTGCTGCGTAAATCTCTCCATCTAACAACCTCGCATTTACTAAATCCTCTTTCCGCCAACGACCAAATATGTACAACGGAATAATTCCATTACGAATTCCGAACGAGTGCAGTGGTGGCTTTTGTTCCGGTTTCTCAGCGATTACGAAGGGCCCATATATATTGTTCCGAATCGATCGTCGTTTCGTTCACGGTTTCGAACGCGGTCGCTTCCGAAACAAATATGGCGGTCGATTTTGTTCTTAATTTCTCTCATATTAGATTTCCTGGTCGATTTTATTCATCCTTCGCTTTTGAAATCATGTTTGTTTCTTTTTTGTATTATTTAATATTATCCGCGGTCGATACTAATTCGAACTTATTTTCTTAATTGTTAGTCGTTGCTTATTTTCCTATTTTCCGTGGATGAAGATTTTCCATATTTTGATTATGTTTTCGTTTATTATTGGTTCCTTTTCTAACCTTGGCTGCTTCAGTTTTCTTTATCTTTCAAATAATCTTGGTTGAAAATCAAATTTCTTTCCCATTATCGATTAAAATGATTAATATCTTAATTAAGTTTTCGTCGATTATTATTTTTCTGAATTCGGAAAATTTCATTTTTTTCCATTGCATTGTTTTATTTGTTTAGTTCCAATTTTTCTTAATTCTTCATATTGTATCGATTATCATTTACCATTTTATACTTCATAGTCTATTCAAATTATATTACATTCTAATTGACTGATTTATAATAGTTTATAATACATTCTAATCGTTTGTATCATCAATTTTTTTTCCTAATCATTACCAAACATTGATTTTTCTGCCAATATCATCAATCATCTAAATATTTCCTAATTGACTCCAAATTACTCCAAATAAATAAAAATAATGATATAATATAAGTAATATAATAATGATAATAATAATAATATAAGTACATATTTTCACTCAAATATTTCTTCACACCGAGCGAGCGAAGATCCATTTTAAAACAACTTTTGACTTCTTTCGAACAGTTTTGGAGACTTCTAAGTCCATGTCTTCGTGAAAATAAAAGAATGGCTCGTGGAATTCATCTAGCTGTAAAAACTTTAATCTTCTCTTGCTAGAAATATTAAAAAGGATATATATGTATGATATACATTTTGTTTATGTTTGACGTGTGGCAAGTTAGGAGGTTTAAAGGTATTTGATTTGAAATTTAAAGTCTTTGCTAATTTGTCTTTATGAATATACTTTATAAATATACTTTATGAATATACTTATGAATATACTTTATAAATATACTTTATGAATATACTTATGAATATACTTTCTAATCATGTGTTGTATTTCCTACTTATTTATGTATATTCCATACACTCCACTTGCAATGCCCCTTTTAAATTCAATGTTAATATGAGAAATTCACCAAAATTCTAGTTAATACATAAAATACCTTCCTTATAACTATCTTAATCTAAGTACTGTGTTCTTTATACTACATACCTTAATTAAAATCACAATACGCCTTAATCACAAGAATTATACCCTTAATTAAATACCTTCGTAAAGTATTACTCCCATCTTCAGTAAACTTACATTCTCTTCTTCTTTTTCCTATTCTTCTTCTTCGTCTTTCCGCTTCCATTCGTCCGACAGTTTCGTCATGGTTGTCTTATTTCGTTGCTAAGTTTCTTCTTGTGTATTCTCTCTTTCCTTCTATTTCCATCTTTCGCCCCTTTCTCCCTTATTCTGATTATTCTCCGTCTCTCTCCTTTGTCCGAGTTTTATCTCTTTATCTCTCTTCGCTTGGTATGACTGCTTTTCCCCGTATTTAATCTTTTTGTCCCAACTTTATCTGTCTTTAATGTTTATCGATTCTCGCGTGTCCATTAGATTCGTACCCCGGCTTGTCTTGTTTTACCTTCCCCTTCTCCTGCTTTATTCTCTCCTCCGCTCTTATTCCTGCAATCGTGTCTTTCTCCCATCCATATCCTTCTGGAACATTCTCGCTCTTCCTCATCTTCGCAACTCCATTCGCTTCCCCCTCCGTTCCTTCTATCATCATGTTCTTGCCCCTCTGTCACTGTCTCTCCTTTCCTCATTCCCTCCTCATTTTTAACTCGCTTCCTCTCTTCTGTAAATAGCACAAACCCTTTTGTTCCCTCACAGTGACCCTCATCACCACATGTTCCTGTATTACCCTCTCTCACTCGCCCTCTAGTTTATTTCTAGCCGTCTTCTCACACCT
>NW_020869380.1:409706-412206 GCF_003789085.1 Penaeus vannamei | reverse complement strand
TGAATCAGATTCCACTTGACTGGATTCAGTCAAAAGTGATTGGCAGGGAAAGGCTTTTCTCGAGACGGCTGTAGATTAGTTCATTTAAGAAAGATCAGCGCTGACAAGATTTTTTCAAGAAAACTCCCTTAGATCCCTTGGGATCATAGAGCTTAATTAAAAGAAGGTATTGATATCATAGATTCAAGACAACTTGGCCGGCAGTGACAGCACCTCTTGAAGGCACACTGGCACTGCCAGGCTTAGCTAAGGCAGCGGCACTGGCAGGGCAGTCTGAGCGCCGCGCAGACTGGCGGTGCCAATGATCCGTGGCCCTCCGCCGGCAGGGTCACTGATGGAACACCTCATGTTGGTGGAGTTGATGGTGGTTTTAATGACACTCGGCGAATATTTGATGATGGCAATAAAGTTGAACAGGGCCTACGGTAACTGGCACTTTTACTGGCAGGGATGCAGATATTGCAGAATAATAATCGCCTGAGGAAAAAAACAAAGCAAAAAAAACTAACTGTGAAATAGACGTGTTCCGAAAAAAACGTCATAATTCTCGTTTGAGCTAATAACATTTTACAACGTTCTTTTATGTGTTTGTACGTTTCATAGCGATGGATGTAGCTGTAGGCCTTGTAATGTTTAAACGTAGATTGTTGTTGTGTGTGGCAGTGGGGTATGTAGCATCATGTGTCGAATCATGTAAACCTTGACATACCGAACCAGTGACGAAGAGAATCTTGGTAATATTAGTATGGCAATAACGATGGTGGAGGAATTATGGTTAGAAGTGTGGTGAGGGTTCAGTTAGTACCAATGGTAGCGTGGAAAATATATCAGAGCCGTGTTAGAAATTATTTTATTATATAGAAAGCCATTTATATGTATGCAAGAGCTTCGGTCCAGAGTGGTATGGTGTTAACAATAACCAAACAGCTGATGTGGTGTAGCTATGGTGACGAAACAGCTGATGTGGTGTAGCTATGGTGACGAAACAGCTGATGTGGTGTAGCAAACAGCTGATGTGGTGTAGCTATGGTGACGAAACAGCTGATGTGGTGTAGCTATGGTGACAAAACAGCTGATGTGGTGTAGCTATGGTGACGAAACAGCTGATGGTGACAGCTGATGTGGTGCAGAAACAGCTGATGTGGTGTGCTATGTGACGAAACAGCTGATGTGGTGTGATAGCTGATGTGGTGGTCGTGTGGTGACGAAACAGCTGATGTGGTGTAGCTATGGTGCTGAGTGTAGCTGATTATGGTGACGAAACAGCTGATGTGGTGTAGCTATGGTGACGAAACAGCTGATGTGGTGGTGACGAAACAGCTGATGTGGTGGTAGCTGATGTGGTGAGCTATGGTGACGAACAGCTGATGTGGTGTAGCTAGCTGATGTGGTGCTATGTGACGAAACAGCTGAGCTAGCTATGGTGACGAAACAGCTGAACTCTATGTGGTGCGACGAAACAGCCTATGGTGACGAAACAGCTGATGTAGTGAACAGCTGATGTGGTGTAGCTAACGAAACAGCTGATGTGATGTAGCTATGTAGCATGGTGACGAAACAGCTGAGCTAGCTGAAGCTATGGTGTAGCTAGCCAGCACGAAACAGCAGGGTGAACAGCTGATGTGATGAATGACGAAACGCACACAGCTACAGTGAAACAGCTAAGTAGCTAAAACAACTCTGTGCAAAATGACCCAACGACGGTAATAGTTATAGCACGGTGACGGCGACAAGGAAAGGCAAAGTGACGGTGAAAGAAAACAAAAATAGTGTAGTTATTGTTAATAAATTTCTGATTAGCGATCAGGAGTAACCGCGATGGTCGTCGAGTTGGTTCGGGAGAGGTTGCCGAGAGTGGGCGGCTGTGTGGTTTGCGGGCGGGCGTGCAGGTCGGGCGTGGCATGAATGATGGACGTGTTGGGCGAGGGCAGAGGAGTGGGGTATGGGGGAGATTGGGGGAGAAGACGGGTATGGGGGAGAGAGGAGGGAGAGAGGGTATGGGGGTATGGGGGAGAGAGGGTATGGGGGAGAGAGGAGGGAGGAGAGAGGGTATGGGGGAGAGAGGAGGGAGAGAGGGAGAGAGGGTATGAGGGGTATGGGGGAGAGAGGAGGGAGGGAGAGAGGGTATGGGGGAGAGAGGAGGCAGAGAGGGTATGAGGGTATGGGGGAGAGAGGGAGATAGGAGAGGAGGGGGAGAAGCCGGGTATGGGGGAAATAGGGAGGTGAGGGAGAGAGGAGGGGAGAGAGGGAAGGAGATGGGTATGGGGCAATAGAGGGAGAGAGGAGTGGGGTATGGGAGGGGGGATAAGGGGAGCGGGGAGGGAGGTGGGGGAAGGGGAAGTTGGGTGTTGGGGGAGAAGGGGAGAATGGGGGGAAGGGTGCGAGGGGGAGGGCGATAAGGAGGGAGGCTAAAAGAGAGGAAGTGGGGAGTTGGCAAGGGCTGGGGATGGAGGAAGAGGAATGGGGAAATAGGATGGGAGTGACGAAAAGGAGGAGATGG
>NW_020869380.1:397206-399706 GCF_003789085.1 Penaeus vannamei | reverse complement strand
TTTATATTCCACGGGAAAACGTTCACTTTTTTCCCTATGCGAACGGAATCTGAAATTGTCGCCCCAATAAACATCAATATTAACGAAATTATCAATTCCTCCCCCCAAATAGACATCAACATTTACGAAATTATCAGCCCCCCCAAAAAAAAAAAAAAATAAACATCAACATTTACGAAATTATCAATTCTTTAATTAAGGTTAAACCTCATCAAGGACACTGCCACGAGGGAATCACTATACCCACAGGACAGTATATTTAGCAAAGACCTTCAGTTAGCTCCCCGCGCCTCGTCCAGAGCAGCAGAATAAATCATGCCATCCTGATACATGCATGACCCACGGAGACCCGGGCTAAGTGATCCGACCGAGCCAAACCGAGCCGCTCTGTCATGCACAAGAGCCCGCGTCAGGCACTGACCGTCTAACCCCCCTCCCCCCTCTCCCCCACCTTCCCTTTAGCTCGCGGGGAAGTGCATCATGCGCCCCCGACTTGGCAGCTTATTTATCAAGACTATTAATCTCTCTCTCTCTCTCTCTCTCTCCCCCTCTCTCTCCCCTTCCCCCGTTCATATTTCACAGCGTCCACATCAAAGGAATTAATAGTAATCCATTAGGACTAAATCGCCTTGGAATCTGCTCTTGTGATTTTCCCGAAAGACACACACAATATATACATATAAACGCTGCGTCGTTAACCGGAAAGCCATTTAAGAAAAAAGTCCGCTAATAACAGCAGAAAAGCGAACTGCGTGAGATAACCTAATCGGACACTTCCTCTCTCGTGCCGATGGTCCGCCGATCCCATCCCAGGGTCTATAACTCTATATAATCACATCGATCTCCCTCGCTCACCGGAATCGCCGACAATCTGACCTTTCCGATTAAATGCCGTCTTCGTGTAAACAAAATATCAAGAGATGGAAAGAATTGATAAATAAATTGCGAAGCGGAAAATGGATTCGACCTCGCGCGCTTTTTGAGGAATTTTTCGAAGGGTTTCGTGTCGGGTCGTTCTGGCAGCGATGCTTAAATGGGCGATTTTCTTTTGTTTCTTCGACTCCGATAAAACAAATTGAATAAATATAAATAGAATCTAAACCTAATTGAATCGTATGGAAAACCCGGATGAAAATCAATAAATGAAATAAAAATCTTCCTGAAACGTGTTTGAATAAATATAAAAGATCTAAATCTAATTTAATCATATGGAAACCCGGATGAAAATCAATAAATGAAATAAAAATCTTCCTGAAACGTGTTTGAATAAATATAAATAGGATCTAAATATAATTGAATCGTATGGAAAACACGGAGGAAAATCAATAAACGAAATGAAAATCTTCCTGAAACGTGTTCGAATAAATATAAACAGAATCTAAACCTAATTGAATCGCATGGAAAACCCGGATGAAAATAAATAGACGAAATAAAAATCTTCCTGAAACGTGTCTGATTCACGAGTTCCGTTATAATTGCAACATTAGATAATAAAACCAAACCCATAAATGCCATCCGAAAATAATATCTATAATAGTAATACCGTATTCCCTTTTTTATATCAGTAACGCTTGCACAATAATGACCAGCGAATTTACATCAAAGTCATAATCTTTTTATATTAATAATTCTTTTTTTTACCCAACATTTAACTGCGCACAACCAGAGGTACATTACTCAGCCGTACCTCCCCTTGCCCTTGTCATATTACAAAAAAACTCTCCCTTTAATATTATGTCGTTAACTATCCGTTATAAATAACATTGCAATTAGTTCCACGGAGGTATTCACTCCCCATACCCTAAAAAAAATAATAATTAATAATAAATTTTATATATATATATGCCCTATACCATACCCCCCCTCTCATACCTCAGTCTAAATGCCCCATGTCTATATAAATTTCCTAACTTTTTAAACCTTATCTTATTTATAAAGGTCTCTCTCTCTCTCTCTCTCTCTCTCTCTCTCTCTCTCTCTCTCTCTCTCTCTCTCTCTCTCTCTCTCTCTCTCTCTCTCTCTCTTCTCTCTCTCTCTCTCTCTCTCTCTCTCTCTCTCTCTCTCTCTCTCTCCTCTCTCTCTCTCTCTCTCTCTCTCTCTCTCTCTCTCTCTCTCTCTCTCTCTCTCTCTCTCTCTCTCTCTCTCTCTCTCTCTCTCTCTCTCTCTCTCTCTCTCTCTCTCTCTCTCTCTCTCTCTCTCTCTCTCTCTCTCTCTCTCTCTGAACAAATAAATATATAAATATAAATATCATAATGATTAACGAATACATATGTATTATACAAGCCAATTGATTAAAAGTTTATCAAATGAATAAACGAGTGATACATACACAAGATAATAATGATTAATGAAGACATAAGCAATCGCCAGTCACTAATTAGGGGATCATTAACAGCACCTGATTCACGACCTGACAACCCGGCATCATAAAAGTGTAACGGAATTGCGTCTTAAAAAAACCGGTCATGAGGTTAAACCGACATGTAGACCTATGCATGAG
>NW_020869380.1:374706-392206 GCF_003789085.1 Penaeus vannamei | reverse complement strand
AGACTTTCTTACGACAGTGTAGCGAGGACGAGCGAGCGACAGGAGGAAGAGACAACAGAGGGATAGGAGGATAGGAGGATGGAGGATATGGATATGGATGGAGATGGAGCAGTTCGTGTCTGTATAGCACCGCTGTCTTCGGAACCCTGTTTTAACCGGAAAACCTGTTTCTTATTTGTTCAAGTTTCGATGTTATTATGATAGATTCATTTGTCATTAGACCACACAGACAGAGGCAGATAGATACATACATAGATAGATAGACGACGAATAGACATATATAGATAGATAAATAGAGAGAGGGAGGAAAGAGATAGATAGTGAGAGAGAGAGAGAAGAAGAGAGAGAGAGAGAGAGAGAGAGAGAGACAGACAGAACAGAAGAGAGAGACAGAGAATGAAAGAGACAAAGACAGACATACGCAAATACAGACAAAAAATACACGCAGACGGACAGAGACAAGAAAAAAAAAGCACGAACATGTATACGCACACACACACACACACACACACACACACACACACACAACACACACACACACACACACAAACAAACAAATACATTTAGGAAAAAAATAAGAATATTAAACATTTCTTAGTCCAATGCCCCATGTCTCTGCCTTTCCGCAACTCCTGAAGACGATGATGCCTCCGGAGTCAGCCACTTCGCTGCATCTCCAAACTCGCTAATAGTAGTTTGCGCCATTAGAATCAAACTATCGTGGAACTACCCTGTAATTACCGCAGAGGACGCGCCGTCACACGTAACTGCTGCTCGGGTCGGAGGTGTTCCCGACAACGGTGAATAATGGCCGACTTCCATGGCCGACTTCACCGTCAGTCGGGAATTACCTTCAGAAAGCCGTCGGCGTTTGTTCATCTGCCCCCCCCCCTCCTCCTCCTCTATCTACCCCAACCTCTCCTTCCCCATCCACCTTCCCTTCCCTTCCCCCCTCCATTCTCCTCTCCCCGCCCCACATCCCCCTCTCCCCCCTATCCACTCCCTCCATTCATAGCACCCTCCTTCACCCCATCCCCCCCCTCCTTCCCTCCTCTCCCTCCCCCCCCCAGCACAATTTTCATTAATGACGCTATCAAAATCGGTTTTAGTTTCCATCAAAGCGAACTGCGATTAAAATAAATTGAATGATTGTGGTTATAAAAGTTCACAGTAGGTTGTGGTTATGGTTTTGCAGTGCAGAGGTTGGATGTGCATAGGGTTATAGGCCCCGGGGATGGGGGTAGGGGGGGGCAGGGGACCGGGAGGGGAGAAGGGGGGGTTCTATTCACATTTCGCTTGGATTTTAAAATGGACTTAACTATGTATTCCTAATGACCTGTATTTATTTATTTATCTATTTTATTATTTCATTTTTTTACTGAGTGATACCTTTTTGTACCAGTTTTCATCTCTTCTTTTCTCTATTTTGTTCATAACATCCTTGTATTTTTTATTGAGTGATACATATCAGCTTTTATACCAGTTTTTCTCTTTTTCTTTTTTTTTTTTTTTTTCTATTTTGTTCATAACATCCTTCTATTTTTCATCCAGTATTCATTCTGCATTGGTCAAAATAATTTTTTTCCGTCTCCTAATTGTCTTAAGATTCTATACATCAGACACGCAATTTTGCAAATGAATTAAACGTAATGCGAAGATATTACCGAAAAAAACAGTAGTGCTTGGCAGGGAAGACCTCATTCAGGAAGGGAGACCCGAGGAGTGACAGGGTTATGCAAGGAAGGGGCGGCCAGCCAAGGAGGAGAAAGTCGCGTGTCATTTTAGAGAGAAAATGGTCCTGGCTACGTTTCGGATAGGTAGATAGATAGATGTGTAGATATAGCTATATAGAGAGATAGATAGATACGTAGATAGATAGAGAGAGGGAGGAAGAGAGAGAGATAGAGAGATAGGAGAGAGAGAAAAAAAAAGATAGAGAGTGAGAGACTGAGAGAGACAGACAGACATGCGCAAATACAGACAAAAATACACACAGACAGACAGAAACAACAAGAAAAAACGGGCCATACAAACTGCCCCTCAAAATAGCAACCCTCACAGCGCGTTCTGAAGTGAGGCCTAAGTCAGTGCCATGAAGAGCCAGGCAGAACAACGGACAAGTTCCACCTCTAGACAGTGTGCTACAATTCCCCATGATGGAAAGAAAATACATGCTGTGCGTTATGTAGGATTGTAGATCATGGAGTGAAGTGTAGAAACAGACCAAATGGGTTTCCGTTGAAAGTATATATCTTTTGAAATACGATAACGCTAATATTAACGATTTTAGAAGTAATGGCAGAAGTAATAATAACTGCCAATACCAATACTAATGCTGATATTAATACCAACACAGACGATTATAATAATGATGATAATAATAATGCTGAAAATAATAGTATTGCTGATACACCGGCTGAAGATACGTAGATGGTGTCCATGGCGAACTATACCGGTAGTGCTGGCCAATTCCTCTCTTAGAGTGACAGCAGCGCAGATGGAGTGACGGAGGAGAGGAGAGAGAGAGGGGAGAGGCAGGAGGGGTGAGGGGAGAGGGGGAGAAGCGGGAGAGGCAGGAGGGGTGAGGGAGAGGGGAGAGGCAGGAGGGGGTGAGGGGTAGAGGGGAGAGGGCAGGAGGTGTGAGGGGGAGAGGGGTGAAGCAAGAGGGATGAGGGGGAGAGGGGCGAAGCAAGAGGGATGAGGGGAGTGGGGGGGAGGGGAGGGCTAATAAGGGGGTCAGGGTAGCTCATTCCTCAACTGGCCCCCCTCCCTTACCCCCATCCCCCTCCTCCCCCTTCCGCACGGCCTGTCAACACATCAATCATCGGGGTTGTGTACCTATGTTCAGTTCTTGCTGCCGAACTGTATTTACGCATTACGCTTATAATATCGAAGTAACACCCTTTTAAACCCTGGATATTATGTACGCAGTAATAGTATGTAAATTACCCGGATGTAGAGAAAGTTCAACAAAGCATAATCTTGTTCAAAAAAAGGACAAAACGCACACAGAACATTACCGCATTGAACATTTCAGTCTTACAGCATTTTTTCAAAGTAATCTGCTTAGAATATGAACCTAATTTCAACGAAGGATAATCCTTTTTTTCCTCTTTTTAATTTTTTTTTCTCTTTTTTTTTCACTGTAGCTTCATATCAACATCTGAATTTCAATTATAATTATGATCCTGTCAAGCTTCATTAGAATACAGCCAATACAACACGACAGCTAATCTATCATGTACGATAGATTAGCTGGAGGGTATTCTAATGTCTATCGAGATGGCTGGTTATCTATCTACATGTTCTTGCTTTAAATATATCTAAAGTTTTGTGTTGAGAAGGAGGTGGAAGAGAAAATTAAAAGCGTGTGCGTAGATAAAACAAGAAATATATAGGATACTTGTATAATTTGCAATAATCATAGTATATATCCTTTAAAAAAATGCAAAAAATATGATATATTTATGGGATTGTAATAGATATAATTTTTGCATAAGATAATGGTACATAATGATATATAAAGCTGTACTGATGATAATATACGAACATTATGAAATAAGGAATATGGTTGTAATGTCAACAAGCGTGATGATTTATGAAAAAGTAATAGCGATAATCCGAACAAAAATGAAAATGATACATGAATATAACCGTAATAAGGAACATATTTCTATCATCTGTCTGTTTTATTATCGGGTTGCTGTCATTCCCTTTTCTTGTTTCTCTTATTCACCTCCTTTTTTTTTTCTTTCCATTCACTCCCACTCCCTTCCCCTCCCCCTCCCAACCCCACCCTTACTATTTCCTCTCACTCCCACACCCCTCTCTCCCTCCCCTCAGTCTTATTTTCCTTCCTTCCCCTCTTCCCATTTCCCGTATTTTCCTCCCCCTCCCTTTTCCTCCACCCTCGTCTTCCCCTCCCCCCCAACCCGTCCCCTCATTCTCCCCTCCCTCTCCTCCTCCTCAATTCTACCCCCACCCTCACCAAAACCCTTTCCCTCATTCTCCCCTCTCCCCCTCCCCACCCCTTCCCCTCCTCCCCCTCAATCTTACCCCACCCTCCAATCCCCCTCCCCTCCCCCTCATTCTCCCTCCCACCCTCCCACCCTAACCCCTCGCCCTCACCCTCCCCCCCACCTCCTCCCTCCCTCTTTCAGAATTCCCCGTTTCTTTCCCTTTTGGCTCGAAAGCGCGCCCAAACTTCAAAAGCGCGGACAGACAAAGGACAGCCAGGAAAACGTTCTTCGTGAATAACCATACATCTGTAGGCTTTTCTCTCTCCAATAGACGATAGGAAAGAAAAAATAAAAATTAGCGGATATGTAAAATTTTCGTTTTTTTTTTTTTTTTTTTTTTTTTTTTTTTTTTTTTTTTTTTTTTTACATCTGTAGGCTTTTCTCTCTCCAATAGACGCCAGGAAAGAAAAAATAAAAATTAGCGGATATGTAAAATTTTATTTTTTTTATTGTTATTATTTTCTTTTCCGTTTCGCAAATGGGGCGATGGTGTGGAGTGTATCGAGTCTTGGTTTGTCGTTTGTGGAGGTGTATTCAAGTGTGTGATGACTTGTATATGGGTATCGGCATTATCAACTTCATCATTGTCATCGTCATTAAAATCATCATCACAGTTATCACCATTATTATCATCACCATTACCATCATCATCATCATCACTATCATCAATCATCACAATCACCACCATTATCATCAACACCATCAACACCACTTCTACCACGACTATCATCATCACAATCATCACCATTACCACCACCATCATTATCATCACCATCATCATAATCATCACCATTGTCATCATCATCCCCTTTACCACCATCCTCATCCCCGTCGTCATCACCACCACCATCATCATCACCATCACCACCATCGTCATCATCACCACCATCGTCATCACCATCACCACCATCGTCATCACCACCACCATCATCATCAACATCAACCGAAACAAACAACCAACATTATTGCTTATTGACATTTATGCTAATCATGTTAACATTGTAACTATTGTGTGAATGTATGTATGTCTTATTTGCTTTGTGTGAATATGTGTATGCATAGTAATATGTATATTTCTTTTGTCCTTTGTTTATAGTGTTGTCTGTCTGTCTGTCTGTCAGTCCGTCTCTTAGTTTGTCTGTCTGTCTAGCTGTCTGTCTGTCTGTTTGTCTGTCCCTCTCTCAGTTTATCTGCCTGTCTGTCTGACTGACTTTCTCTCTCTCTCTCTCTCTCTCTCTCTCTCTCTCTCTCTCTCTCTCTCTCTCTCTCTCTCTCTCTCTCTCTCTCTCTCTCTCTCTCTCTCTCTTTCTCTCTTTCTGCTCCCCCATCTCTGTTCTCTCTACTTCTCCTTGTGTCGCTCTCACTCCCTACTCCCTCCTCTCCTCTCCCTTCCTTCTCCTCCTCCCTCCCCTCCTCCCCCCTCCTCCCCTCCTCCCTCTCTCCCTCTCTCGCAACTTTTCTTCCCCAGCTCCTCTCTTTTATGTATGTAGAACTTGAGGATGCAACAAAATTAGTCACCACTTCAGGTCCCTTCCCTTCCCTCCCCCTCCCCCTCCCTCTTCCCCCTCTTCCCCTCCTTCCACATCCCAAACTCTCCAACTCCTCACCCCTCCATCTTAGGTAACTCCACTCCTCCCTCACCCTCACACCCCATACCATCAGTACCCTTCTCCCCACCCCCACACCACTCATTACCCCTTCACCTCCTCATCCTCTCACTACCCTCCTCCCTCACCCCAACCCCCTACACTTCCCCCTCTCTTCCCTCACCCAACCCCCACATTTCCCCCCTCCTCCCTCCCCCCTTCCTCTCCCCCCCTCCCGCACACACCCTCATTTCACCCCCCTCCCCCATCCCCTCCCCACTCCCTACCCACCCCCACCCCCACACTACCGCGGAATCTCAACCCTTTCTCATTTACATGTTCCGGAAACTTTGTTCGAAAAGTGAATAAAATGGAACCACTTTTTGAAAACAATTCTCGTGTAGAATTACTTTTCTTTTCTCTCTTTTTTTTCCTCTCTCTCTCTCTCTCTCTTTCTTTTAAGGAAGGTTTTTCTAATATCGCTGTAGGAAAATTTGGCAACAGTGCCGCCTTCGTAATGGAAGAGGGGAAGGTAGAATATATGAATTTATTGTCGCAGAAAAAAGAGAAAATTAAAAAAAAAATCTAGACGCATTATAGAGTTATTTTCGACGGAAGGAACTGGCGTTTCGTCAAGATATTTAGTTATAGTCTAAGCCCGAAGAGGAAAAGAGGGGAAATTAGGTCAAATAAAAAGGTAATGAAAAATGAAAGGAAATTAGAAAAAAATGGAAAGGAAATTAGAAAAAAATGAAAGGAAAAAAGAAAAATGAAAAGAAACTAGAAAAAAAAGAAAATGAAAGGAAACTAGAAAAAAAGAAAATGAAAGGAAACTAGAAAAAAAAGAAAATGAAGGAAACTAGAAAAAAAAAGAAAATGAAAGGAAACTGAAAAAAGGAAAATGAAAGGAAACTATGAAAAAAAAAGAAATGAAAGAAACTAGAAAAAAGAAAATGAAAGGAAACTAGAAAAAAGAGAAAATGAAAGGAAACTAGAAAAAAATACTACAACCGAAAATAAAGAGAAAATGAAGAAAAATTGAAAGAAAGAGATATATTAAAAAAGTAAATCGACAGACCAAAATGAAAAGAAGAAAATAACCGACAAGATAAAGGAATTGAAAAAACACTGAAAAAAAACAGAAAGGAAAGAAAAAAAAACATTGAAAAAAAAGTTATAGAAAGAAACAGAAAAAATATTTAAAAAACAACAAAAAAAAAAAAAGAAAACCCGTGTATTTCTCCTTATCTTTCTGTATTTTCTTTCCTTCATCGTGCGCCGCCCACCCCCTTCCCTCCCTCCACCCTCTCCCCCCCTGGGAGCGCACCTGGGCGGGGAGGAGGGGGAAAGGTAGGAAGGGGAGAGAGGGAGGGAGAGGGGGAAGGGGAAAAGAGAGGAGGAGGGAAGGGAAGGTGAGGAGAGGGAGGGAGAAGAGGGAGGGAGGGAAGGTGAGAGCCTCTGAGGGAGGGGGAAAGAGAGGGGCGGGCGGGAGAGGAGGGGAGGGGGGGGGAGTGAGTTCCCTCTGTCCGTAATCTTGTCATAAGTCTTATCGTTCGCTGATGCAGGATTATCCGTCTTTCGCTCGTTCGGATCCCTGCCTTTGACCCTGGCTAGAGCGAGGCTGTTATTTTCGGGGGAGGGGAGGGAGGGAGGGAGGGAGGAGGGGAGGGAGGGAGAGCCTATAGTCGAGGGTAATGCATCACGGAGGGCAAAGTCCAGGTGGATTAATGGTGTTTGCCCTTCTATGAACCGCTTTTGCCAGCCGTTGCCGTGGTTGATTTGTATTTCTCTGTCTCTGTCTGTCTGTTTTATTTGGGCTGCTGTTCTTGCGCTCTCGCTCTCTCTCTCTCTCTCTCTCTCTCTCTCTCTCTCTCTCTCTCTCTCTCTCTCTCCTCTCCTCTCTCTCTCTCTCTCTCTCTCTCTCTCTCTCTCTCTCTCTCTCTCTCTCTCTCTCTCTCTCTCTCTCTCTCTCTCTCTCTCTCTCTCTCTCTCTCTCTCTCTCTCTCTCTCTCTCTCTCTCTCTCTCTCTCTCTCGCTCTCTCCTCTCTCCTCTCTCTCTCTCTCTCTCTCCTCTCTCTCTCTCTCTCTCTCTCTCTCTCTCTCTCTCTCTCTCTCTCTTCTCTCCTCTCTCCTCTCGCTCTCTCTTCCCTTCATTTTTTCCATGATCACTGTATCTTTCCTACTACCCCCCCCCCCGTCTCCGTCAATCATCCTCATTTGTCCCATAAATCAGACACAAATCATCCTTCTTTATTCATTCAGTGAGCGTGCGTGTCCTCATTTACTCATTTATCATACTTTCCATCCTCCTCATCCTCATCTCCTCATTACTCAGTTATTCGTGTCCTCATACTTTCCATCCTCCTCTCTTCCACCCTCTTCATCCTCCATCCTCCTCCCTCCTCCACTCCTCTTCATCCTCCATCTCTCGTTCATCCTTTTCACCTTCCTGCTCCATCCCCTTCCTCCTCCTCTTCCATCATCCTCATCCTACGTCCTCCTACTCCTCCATCCTTCTCCACTCTCCTCATCATCATCCTCAACCTCCCCCCTCCTCATCCTCACCATCAGAAAAAAGTCTTCGTCACCATCAGGATTTTTTTCCTTTCATCGCCGCGGCTGCCGTGAGAAACAGGCTTTGAGGATCAGCTTCCGTAGGACGAGATTCTATGGACTCCCCCTACCCCCCCTACCCCCCACGGCGCTCTGTCTCTCGGGCGAAGTGAGCGGAAGTGAGACCGGTAACCTGAAATATGGTCAATATATGTAGACCTAGACTGTAGACATGTAGACCTGTAGAATGTAGACCTGTACTTATGTAGACCTGTAGACATGTAGACACCTTAGACATGTAGACCTGTATATCTGTAGGACGTGTATAGACCTGTGGACTTGTAACCTGACTTGTAGATCTTCAGACGTGTAGACATGTAGACCTGACCTGTAGACTGTAGATTTGTAGACCTGTTTAAACATGTAACCTGTCAATTTAGACCTGGTCCGACGACAAGGGAACTAAGAAAAAAAAACTAGATAAATAGATAGAACTACACAACTGTAAAAATATGCATAAATAAAAAAGATGAACAACACAATACAATACATTTTAGTTTCGATACTACAACTTTATCACGCAATTCTATTTTCTTTTGAAGATGAAAGGACGCTCATGCCTAAATGTTCGTGGAGCGTAAAAAATGCCCCCTTTGCTTTTATCGTTAAAAACACTTTCGTTCTAACTAGAATTTAAAGAGCCAGCAAAACAACGCCCGAAATAATGGAAACCACATGATGAAAAAGAATTAGTACACATTGCGTAAATTGTACTCTCAGTCAAGACGAGTGATACGATAATATGAGACCACAGATGGGTCACTTATAGTGACTGTTCACTTTAATGAGTTTTAGTAGTGTTCCGTCAGTAAGTTAGATCTGGCTAGAAGCGGTCCAGACATAAATTGAACGGGTAGTCTATATTTAGCCAGCGCGCCATGGATAAATCGCATTAGAAAGTGAGCGCAAATAAAAGGAGTGGTAGGATTTGAGATGGATGTCACCGGGGTATAGTGGAAGAGAAGTTAAAATCTGCATCCTATGACCTTGGGGACCACTGCGTTCACAACCTTTTTCTTTCCTTTATTATAACCAGTCTCCAGGTCAGAAATTGGTCATCTTTTCAGAGGTCATGGAACAGTGTTGTGAACAGTGCAATGTTCAATAGCTATAGGACAAGACATTTATAGAGAGATTCCAAAGTTAATTGAGATACGTGAGAGATAAACATATGTGGGTACTGCAGGTGAGGTAAAATTCAGTTTCATTATACGTCTTAATCTTCATATTTGCTCCTTGGCCCTCAGGATGGAGACCACTGTTTTGGATCTGATTTGTATAAAATGGAATATAGAAATCACACACACACACCTACAAATATATATTTATATATATATATAATATTAAATATATTTAATATATTAATATATATATATATATATATAAATACACATGCTTGGATGTGTAAATACATATATAGATTCATACAAAAGGCAAACGGCACCCACGCACGCACACACATACATATCTATACTATAGCCAAATAGCATATATCTTATACATTATTCATGCAATAGCACATTTTACTCGTCTTTATCTGATTCTCCTGGCAATTGCGGCCCCCGTCGTGAAGAGTTGCACAACCGGACTGCTGTTCGGTCGCTCGATCCAACGTGACGACCACATGATAGGACGAACCACATGATTAGGACGCGACCCAGGGGGCCGTGACGTCACTGAAAGAGGCGCAAGGGGTAGGGGCAGGAGGAACGCAGAGAAGGCAACGTGAGCCGCGAGCGAAGAAGTGACGGGTGGAGGGAGCAGGAGCGAGAAGGCAGATGTGAGGTGAAGGAAGGAAGGGTTGCAGAGAGGGAGGCGAAATGCAGCAGCGATGGAAAGAGAGCAGAGGAGCAAGGTAAGAAGCAGGAAGAGGGAAGGAAGGTGGGAAGAGAGGGAGGACTAATTGCACGGGTGTGCGAATGAGAGGAGAATGATCGAAGGGAAAGAGCCGGACAGAAGATGCCAAGGCAGAAGCTGACAATGACCGCTGTAAAAAAGGAGTGAGAGAAAGAGAGGCAGAGGAAAGTTATAGACGGAATGAGGTAAGAGAGGCAGAAAGAAGGCGTGAAAGGAATAACGGAACAGCAGCAGGTAAGCAGCAAAGCGGAGTTATAGAAAAAGTAAAAATGACGCCACAAGGGTGGCGGGGACGAAGAGACCCCACCGCCATGCAGCCCCTCAACCGGATTGCAAACCACCGCGGCAGCACGCGCGCGAGCCCACGCACGTGTCGCAATGCAAACGTGCTCTTGCTTACCTGCGAGGCTGACCACGCCCAACCTGCTGCACCTGTCAAGCGTAGGTACAGGCCGCGCCGCAGGTGCCAACACTCCGCGACCTCACTCCAGGACTTGCCTATGACGGCGTATCTGGCGGAACTGATGGACACTGCCGGCGTTCGAAGATGAAAGCTCACTCCCATCAAGCGAGCATTGATTGTTATCGCTGTATTGTCTGTTGCTTTCTTTTACCTAATCCTTACTCATATCTACCTCTACTCTTCCCCGTTAATCAGTGTTATCAACTTATCATAGTTCTATTGTCATCAATTCATTCATTATAACAATTATATATCATTGCGCAGCTCATCTCAGTATCAACTACTTACTATCATCATCACTGGACTCCTATATTTCATCTCAACTTAAAAGAAACTCATGATTATTTCATATATGACTATTCCATTATTCACTCCTCCATCCATCACTTGATTATTATTTATTCAAAATTTCAAACGCTCCGATTCAGTCAATCCTCGTGTCTTCTTGTGACGTAGATTAATTTTGTTGATTTATGCTAATTGCTCTCCAGGAAAGTAATCGCCTAAACAATCCAATTTCTTTCCAGATATAACGAAAGGAACATTTTAGATTTCATAAGACTGACATATTTCGTTTCGATGTGATTGATGCTTACGTGATGGGTTGATTGTCTCTGTGATAATCTTTTTTTTTCTTTTTATTTTCTCTTTATTCTCGTGCGTGTGTTTTTGTTTACCGATTCGGTCTTGTACCCCACGTGTGTTCCGCGATAGGAAACCGACCTTATGTCATCAGTATATAAGGTTGAGCTGTTTGGGCTTCGCGGTTCGTCAAAACTCTGCGGTCAGACAACCCTTATTTCACATGAACTGACTAATGCATAAAGGAAAGTCAGAGCGTTCTCCCTGGGGGGGGCGGCGGGGGGGGGTGCATGGAAATTACCTATAGCGTCCTTCGTCCAGGAATTGGTAATCCCCTTTATGCACCTTATAGTTAAGTTTATCCCAAGGTATTCTGACTAACTCCTAGACGCGGCCCAATCAGCCTATATATACGGAAAACTAACATTGATATATACCTCCTTATTTCACCATCCTTTATGTTTGTTTATATACTAGAAAGGATAAGTCTATCGTACAGACTAAGGTTACAAGCAAAACTTACCACGACAATCTATACTACAACATTGCTTTGCAGAGTACTTTTTAAGCTCTAATCCAATGAGACACGCTGTTTTTCTTGACCTTAGCACGGCCAACCTCCTTTGACACATAACACGAGAAAGTTTTATCCTAGAACATTAAGTAAGTGACATTGCAAACAGAGAAGTCATATTAGAACATTATTAGCGTGAAGTAAATCATTGACGCATTAGAATGTATTCTTTCGGAAAGTGAGAGCTTTCGATCCTCCACAATCCTATTAACTTCGGGAGGACGCTGGACAGGAAAATGTTGATTGTCTTGTACTACTGGGTGCATTGTCTTTGTCTGTGTGTATGTGTGTGTGTATAGCGTGAGTGCGTGGCTCTGTTGTGTGTGAGGGGTAGAGGATGAGAGGATGAGAGGGAGAGAGAGAGAGAGAAGGAGAGAGACAGAGAAAGAGAGAGAGAGAGAGTTCTCAGTCTTATGTTGTCTAAGTATCCATCTTGTGGCCTGGTAGAGGAAAGTCATGCCATCAGATCCCGCAAAAAGAACTTCCAGGTATTGGTTTTAAATTTGAGGAAATATTACGATATTCCCTTGATTTTGAAGGTAATAGGTTATAGTATTTGATATCGATAAGCGTGCATCAGGAGCAATAAATTTGTCGAAAAGTTTACTTCCCGTACTCATCCCAGAATCTAATTTTGGTTTTCAAGACAGAAATAAAATATCCTGTCCAATAACTTCAACTGCCGATCCTGGTTGGCTCTTTGGCCTTCTCTGGGCGTCTTTATCTGTTAATTCATTACAAATCTCTTGAATTACTATATCCTAAATTAACTTTGTAACATTACCGTAATCATAAAACATTGTTACGAAACACAGTGACGAAGGTATATCAATTTAATATTCTTTTGCACGATATATGATTTATAGCTTCATTTTACCATATGCAATTACAGCAATCACAGAATACTCTACTGTGTCGAATATAAGTAAAACTCTGTAATCACGATGGTGGTAAATAAACTTCCTTAACTTACCACATCCGGGTTACAAGCGGCATTAGCAAGCGGTGTTGCTGGCACAGTGATATGTTATTTCGATTTAGAAAAATGAGGAAAGAGCATTTTTGACTTATGGATTGCTGGCGAGGTGAGAGTGCGAGGCGACAACACGACAGGCGACGGACACCGTACATCAGGGAACAGCGGTGCGCACTCCGGACACTACTAACGGGAGCACATACGGTCTACAGTTCACAGAATATTCTACGAGGGGGAAAAATATATCGAATTTATTTTTTTTTTTATATTCCTCCGTTAGGCCTTGACAGATAGCATGAATGACAGGGTGACACGCGGGGAAGTGTACATTCGCGCGTGTGTTCATGCAGTTATTTATTACCTTCGGATCAATACGACTGCCCGACCACCTCATGTCCATTGCTAGTCATATATAAAACACCTAAAATAATATAAATTAGGATCTTCTCCTTGACCCCAGTCCGGCGAAGAGGTCATAACAGGTCGTCTCACCCTCCGTTCGCGTCTTGCGTCGACCTCCGTGCGTCATCTCAGCCCGTGACGTCATCGCCAGGTACGCCACAAGCCCGGGGTGCGCCAGGCTCGTCACATGCCAAGAGCGACTTGATGGGAGCGCTTGATCGAAATGCTGTCTGGCGGATCTGGCTCCTCGGGGCTCTGGCGCGGGTCGGGGGTTCAAAGGGTTGAGAAGGAGAAGGGTGGGGAGGGAGGGGAAAAAAAGGTAGGGGAAGGAGGGAAGTACGTAGGGGGAAAGGAAGGGAGGTGGGAGGTGAGAAGGAAGGGGAATGGGACGTGGGAAGAAAAGGGGGTGGATGAGAGGGAAGGGAGGTGAACATGGGGAGACAAAGAGGAAAGAAAGGGAGAGACGAGAAGGAAAAAGAGACGGAGACAGAAATGAAAGGGAAAAGGGAGATGGTAAGGAGGGTGAAAAAAAGACTAGTAAGGGGAGAAGGAACAGAGATATAGATAGAAGGGAAAAAAAAGAAGAAAGGGTGAACGCAAAAGGGAATGGAGGTAGAAAGGCAAGAAGGAATAGAGAAAAGGCAAAAAAAAGGAAGGGAAGGGATAGGGAGGAAGGCAGAAATAGGTGAAAAAAATCCGAATTGTGCCCCTGAAATCTACAACACAGATAGGCCTATACATTGGTCACCTGCTCTATATTCTTGGCAATGTTTCGATAACTTAGGAATTTCCTGAGATAAAAAGAAAATGTATGACATATTTCCTTGATATCAAATAATATGAAATATGATTTACTTCACTGTCACTAAATTTATCACTATATCAATTACCATTAATTATAATAGTCACTACGATTTGGTTACTACCATTGTGTAAGATACTTTAAGGCAATAAAGAGTAAAGAGTAAAATAAATAAAGAGTAAAGATAAAGCAATAAAGAGTAAAGAGTAAAAGATTCAAGCTTAAGAAAATCACACAATTGAGACATTGCTGAAGTTAAAGAGAAAGGGGAAACAGAAAAGAAAGAAGATAAAGCGGGCACAGGGGAACGATAGAGAGAATGAGAGTGAAGTAAAAAGGGAAATGGGAAATAGAGAGATAGAGAGGAAAGGTGAGGCCGAGAGACCGCGAAGGAAAAGGGAAAATAAAAGGAGAGAGAGAGAGAGAGAGAGAGAGAGAGAGAGAGAGAGAGAGAGAGAGAGAGAGAGAGAGAGAGAGAGAGGAGAGAGAGAGAGAGAGAGAGAAGCGAGAGAGAGAAACACAGAGAGAGAGAGAGAGAAGAGAGAGAGAGAGAGAAAGAGAGAGAGAGAAAGAGAACAAGAGAGAGACAGAGAGAGAGAAAAGAAACAGAGAGAGAGAGAGAGAAGAAAAAGAGAGAGAGAGAAGAAACAAAGAGAGACAGAGAGAGAGAAAGAAACAGAGAGAGAGAGAGAGAGAGAGAGAGGAGAAGAAAAAGAGAGAGAAAGAAAGAAGAAACAGAGAGAGAGAGAGAGAGAGAGGAATCGGGGAAATAGGAGAATGGAATGGAGATGAGCGAGGCATTTGCAGCGTTAACAGCCTCCCATGACCACACTCTCCGATCAGCGGGTTAATAGCAATGTTAATTAAAACTTCACCAAGTTCACCGTTTCAGGAGAGGGTGGGAAGGGTACTCGAAGTAGGGGGGGGGGGGAGGGGGGAAGTAAAGGAGGGGAAGAGCCAACCTGCAATGATAATATTGCTGCGGTATTATTATAATTTGGGAATAAATCTCTTTGGTTCGCGCTGGCTGTCTGGGTTATCGAAAAGTGCTGTGGTAATTTTTGTTTTTTTCTTTTTTATTACTTAATATGTCCTTATGTTGAATATTATTTAAATTTTCCCTTCTATTTTTTTCGATTGTATGTCTGCGCTCTACATATCAACTTTCAATAACTTGCACAAGAATATCATTAATATATCAAGGTATAAGTATCATTAACATATTAATAAAATGATGGTAAACAACATATCTTTTTAAATATATCAGAAAAAAAATCAATTAAAAGTCTATTACATTAGGTGGTGAGTTCCCTCTCGACTTTTCAACATGTCACATTTAATGTCGGTTTGCAGTTAAGCTTGAGATTGGACGAGTATTATTTGCTTTGTCGTATTATTTGTTTGCACCCTGTATTGCAGTGCTGTTTTATCAACGAAATTCTTGCTCAAAATAGAGAGAGAGAGAGAGAGAGAGAGAGAGAGAGAGAGAGAGAGAGAGAGAGAGGAAGAGAGAGAGAGAAGAGAGAGAGAGGAAGGAGGAGAGAGGATGAGAGAAGAGAGAGAGAAATGGTCTCCATATTATGAGTTTGAAAGGCTTGTCTACTTTTCGAAACGGTTTCATAAATGTAGCTAAACTGGACGTTAAAACCAAAAAGAGAAGAAAAAAAGATAAACAAAAAGAAAAAGAGAGAAAAAAATGAAAAGTAAAAATAAAATAAAAATAATCATAAATAAAAAAATGAAAAAAAAATAAAGAGATGAAGAAAAAAACGTGTGGAATTCATATCGAACGAATGACAAAAGGAACAACGAAAGGAAGAACAAGAAAACAACGAATATGCTGAAAGGACTTACCTGTATTGCTTCTTCGGGGTATGGAGAAGCAAGCAGCAACGCAAAAAAAGGCCTTTATCATATTTGTATGTTTTCTTTGTCTTCCCTTCGTTATTCCATATACAATAGAGAACGCCAGTATAAGATTTTCTCCAATTATCATCAAAGGATGTTTAAGCCTTTTGAAAAGTTGGCATCAATGATTTAATTATATTTTACCGGAGCTGTGTGTGATAACAGAACAAAAGCCATTAAAATAATATTTTTAAAAATATCTATGATGCCGTCTGTTTCCTTGACCAATGGACAGATATCTCTCGGTTCCAGCCCGTCGATTTTAATCAGGTCAGTCTTTATCTTTGCGATATAGCGATCTAACACTGAACCCATCGAATCGCAGAGTAAACTTCTCAGACTCAAAGTAATATACTTCCCCTTTAAACACACACCAAATTTTCATTTTTCAGCAAAACAACGTAGCAGATCAATCAGTAGGCAGTAGCGTCACCAATCCTCTCGCAACCTTAATGTACACAAAAAACATGCGCGAAAACGAAATATAACATTACGTAACCAACCACAATGTCAAAAATCTATTGGCGCACCAATTACCAATGATTTGTTCACCTCTTATCTATATATAATGTTCTACCTCAAGTGATCTCTCAACAAACCACAACGCCTTATCCATTACTTTTAGTTTAGTTTTCTCCTTTACCTTTAGCCACCTGGCTAACTGCACAGCACGAGTGGGCAATCGTTGTGGTACATTCTTGACCACCTCGGCCAATAACGCCATTATATAATTAGTACTTACATTCCAATCTAATCATAAACATCATATTACTGTCGTGTAAAACATCATCATTTAACAGAAAAGAAAACAATCATACAGTCATTTATCTCACACCACTCTAAACAGTACCCCGGCGACTACTCTCTCCCTATTTTGACGCGATCGATATCCCCGTAAGTATCACCACATACAAGGCTTTTAAATGTCTAATTGTAATGCTAATGAGCTTTAATCGATTACCATAATTCTATGTAATATTTTCAAGCTTATATACCATCTATAGCACGTCGTGAGTGATCTATCTCTATCTATCCTGACATAATAATAATACGTAACTATACTAATATATACACCGATATATAATATCTAATATACACCCGTCATAACCTCATATAATATATCTATAAGATCATTAAGCTATGCTACTCATATATAAGACCATAATTCTTCATACCATATACTATACATTACCATATACCCCCCACATATACAACTATATATAACTCATATACAATCACATATATTATGAATCATAATTACTCACACATCATTATACTAACCATCCTATACATAACTATTGATACCTAATATATCCTTACCCATGATAACATAACAATATATATATATAATATATACATATGTATCTATATGATATATATATACGAGCACAACCGTAAATAGACACTAACCAGCACTCCAGAAATAACCCCACAACATCACCAACCTAGAACCCACACAGGTCAAGCCAATTCCACCAGCTCCCGCTAGCGACCCACTCCCACAAACACCAGCCTACATACAATTGCCCATCCAACCACACTCCCCCAATCCATCTCCTCGCATCTCCACAAACGCCCCAACACACACACTACGACCCGCCACACACACACACTACATAAGCAATCCCTTACAGATTCAGTAACACCACACTATTAAATTCTGCCAACCTCGCGAGAACGCACATCACCACAGTAGAAAACACATAGAAAACCAACAG
>NW_020869380.1:364706-369706 GCF_003789085.1 Penaeus vannamei | reverse complement strand
GGAATTGTTTCTGTGAGGCCATTAATCTGCGCTTTGTCGCTCTTCGGGGCTGGAGACGCGGCAGTTTGGCGGAAGGTGGATGGCGCAACGAGCTTGTTCAAACGAGACGAGGAATAGATGGAATGCAGCCTAAGGAAGGATCTGTTTTGAGGCTTTTGAGATTTTTTTTTCTAAGTCCTCGGGTAGGTGGAAAAGGTTGGTATATAAGAAGCAAGTCCTCTAAGACTTTTTTTAAGTCTCCGGACAGGTAGGAAGACTTTTTTAAGTCCTCGGGTAGTGGAAAAGGTAGGTACAAGACTTTTTTAAGTCCTCGGGTAGGTGGAAAGAAGGTATAATATAAGAAGACTTTTTTTAAGTCCTCGGGTAGGTGGAAAAGGTAGGTACAAAATAATACAGACTTTTTTTAAGTCCTCGGGTAGGTGGAAAAAGAATAAGTATATAAAGACTTTTTTCAAGTCCTCGGGTAGGAAAAGTAGGAACAAAATAGTTTATAAGAAGACAATAAAGCATTAAACCAAGGTGCCTCAGGTAGGGGCGTAACTAGTTGTTTGGTAACCAGGGAACGAGATCCTTTGACCCCCCCCCTCCACCTTATTTTTTAGATCTATTAAAAAGATCCGTCTGTCATAGTAGCGAAGACAAACTGGATCGGGTAAATATATTTTACTTTATTCATTTATCTCGATATATTTCCGATTCTTTTGTAAGCCAGGTATCATTCGGTGGTCCCTAATCCATCGGGGAATCTAGGGGGGGGGGGGTAGAAAAAATCCTTGGCTACGTGGAGTTTGGGGATTAGTCTCAGGTGAGTGAGTAAGGAATTACCATCATCGTCATTATCATCATCATCGTCATCATCTTCGTCACCATTAGGGTCAAATCAGCATCCATCTTCAAGCGCGAAGGTCGAAACAGAAATACTTTTTGTGTGTTTTGTGCCCAGGAACTAAACCAGTTACAAAAGAAGACGAAGAGGAAGAATAAGAAGAAGAAGAAGAAAGAAAATAAAGAAAACAGCATCCAGTGCCAGAGCCAGATTAGACCAGCATGTCAAAAGGTAATCAATCAGCATTAACTGTTTCCTAAATGAATTCTGGCGTCAAAAAAAACTCCCTTAGTCAGCTGATTTTTTTGACAGTCTTATAGATCAATTGTATTTGCTTGGTAACAGGTGATTTACTGTCTGGTGCCAATGTCTAGTCAGCGCTATTTTTCTTATTAATACAAATCAGTCAAGGAAGGCGGAATCATGATTAGAATGTCGGGAGTGTGATCTATGATTGTGATTGTGTGGTTATGATTTTCCTTCTTGTGAGATTGTAAGGAGGGTAAAGTTTTTTTTTTTTTTTTTTTTTTTTTTTTTTTTTTTTTTTTGCTTGTGCACTCACACTCACCAAAGCACGACATACGTACATACAGACACACAAACAAACAAATACAACAAACAGACACACTCCCTCTCCACATACATTTATCCTCCCACGCCCCACCACCACTACCACCACACAGTACACCCAGACACCCACACACTCATTCATAAACCCACGCCCTCCACACATTCACCCGCCCACCAAGACGCCCTCGGACGGTATGGAGAGAAGAAAAAGATTAATTTGGCGTTGGTGGTCCTGCCGCGGTCTTTTCAGGTTCTCAAGTCCACGATTCATCATACAAGACCGGCCTTCCCTCCAGCTTCTGTGGATTTAACTCCTCGTCTGCCATTCATTCTCTAACTCACGTTGTATTTCCTATCTCCTGGTTTTTTCATTTCGTGTTATTCCCTGATTTCATTTTCGTGTCCCTCTTTGTCCTCCTCTCTCGCTTCTCTCATCTCCGCCCTTCTTCCTTCTCTCCTCTTCCTCCTTCTCTTCTCCTCTTCTTCTTCTTCTTCCTTTACTTCTTTTTCTTCCTCCTCCTCTCTTTCCTCCTTCGCTTCCCTCCATCGCTCTATGTCCTGCAAGCATTTCATTTCACCATTTTTCTCAAATCATCCTCTTCTTTTCTCCCATTTCCCTCCATTTCTGTCCACCTCCCCGCTCCTCAACAAGACCCTCTCACCCGGTCCACCACCCTCTCACCCTGGCCTCACACTCGGCCCTTCACCCTGTCAATGCAACCCCCCCTCCCCCCCCCTTCCTCCACCCCGTCAATCCACACGTCGTATACTCAATCCTCCCTCCATCCATCATGTCTTTTCCCCTCGTCTACTGAACGTATTTTTCCCCTTATTTCGTCCCAGCAACTCTCTCTCCGTTCCTTTTGGGTGTCCCTTTTTTCCCCCCTTCCTTTCATCCGTCCGTTCGCTGTCCTTTCTCTCGATTTCTTTTTCCCTCTTTTTCCTTTCCTCTTTCCCTTGGCCTTTCCCTACTATTTCCCTAATTTCCCTTTTTTCCTTGTCTTTTCCCCTCTCATCTTCCTCTAACCCTTTCCCCTCGCCATTCCCTCCTCTTCCCCCAGTCCTTTCTCCTCACCATGTCTTTTCCCCTCTCCCTCCTCTTTAATCCTTTGTCCTCACCCTCCTCCTCTCCTCTAACCCTTTTCCACTCCTCCTTCCCTAATCCTTTCCCCTCACCCTCTTCCTCTATTCCTTCCTCCCCTCCCCTATCCCCTTCATCCCTCCCCATTCCCCTAACCCCTTTCCTCCGTGCAACCTCTCCCTCTCCCCTCGCTCCCTTCCTCCGTCGCAGAAGGGGCCGCCGCAGCGTTCCATTCCCCAGCGGTAACTAGCCTCCAGCTGCCAGAGACGGGGCCCTTCGCCTCCCCAAACCGTCAGGGGCCGTCGCCAAGAATCCACCGCCTACAGAAGAAGCCTAAGGCCCTGCGGCGGGAGGAGGAAGGGCTGCAGAGGGCGCGAGTGTTAGGCCTAGAGTCACCTAGCGCCTGGGATAATGAGTCCCATATGTTGAAGAACCGGGCGAGGCTGCCACAGTCCGCGGTTGCCATGGTGACCGGTGGCGGCGTGGGGCGTACTTCATGACTGCGGCGTTGCCATGGTGANGGAAGGGGGGGCAAGGGAGGGGGGAGGATGAGAGGCGGAGAGGGCAGAGGAGATCGGGAGAGATGGAGAGAGAAGCGTGGGAGCGGGGAGGGGGGGAAGAGAGCAGAGAGAGGAGAGAGAATGAGAGAGAGAGAATGAGAGAGAGGAGGAGAATGACAGTGATGAGAGGAGAAGAGAGAGAAGAGAAAGAGAAAGAGAGAAGAGAAGAGAGGAGGAGGGAAGAGAAGAGAGAGAGAGAGAGGAGAGGAGAGGAGGAGAGAGAGAGAGAGAGAGAGAGAGAGAGAGAGAGGAGAGAGAGAGAGGAGAGAGAGAGAGAGAGAAGAGAGGAGAAAAGAATGCGAAAAAGAGACAGGACAAAAAGATGAGATACGAATGGAGGGGAGAGGGGAGAGAAGAAAAAGAGAAATGACACCAGAAGATTATGATTTACCGCAAAACAAACACGAGTATCGCAGCCCACCCTCCCCGCCCCCCCCTCCCCCCCATCCCTCCCATTCATTCTCCCTCTGTTACCCTCCCCTCCCACCCTCCCTCCCTCTTCCCCTCTTCCCTCCCCTCCCCCTTCTCCCTTCCCTTCTCCATGATCATAATAGTAGTGTTATATCAGACGCTGCTGTTATATTGACTGTGGGCGGGGTTATGACTCCCGTGAGTTGCCGAGGGAGGGGAGAGGGGGAGAGGAAGGAGGAGGGGAAGGAATATGGAAAGAGGGAAAAAGAGGGGAGAGGAAAGGTTGATGGAGAGAAGGGAGGAGTGGGAGAATGATGGGAGAGAGGGAGCGGGGAGGTTAAGGTGGAGGGGAATAGGTGGGAAAGAGGAGGAGAGGGGAGGAGTAGGGGGAGAGGTGGAAGGTGGAGGGGAATAGGTGGGAGAAAGAGGGGAGAGAGGGAGAGGGGAAAGAAAGACCGATGGGGAGAGGGACGAAAAATGATGATGGGGAGAAGGAGAGATAAGAGTAATAAGGATAAAGAGAGGAGAGAGAAAAGATAAAGGGGTGATAGGGAAGAGAGAAAGGAAAGGTAGAAGAGAAGAAATCGAGGAGAGGGCAAAGAGGGGAAAATAGATAAAGGAGATGGATAGAAAAAGCGAATTTAAGAAGATAAAAAAGAAGAATGACCATCTACATTTTAAAAAATAGGAAGACAAAAAAGAAAAATACAAACAAAAACAATAAAAGTAAAAAAAAATCTTTAAAGCAAGGGAAGAGAGAAGGATAGGGGAATAAAAAGCAGGAGAAAAGGGGACGAGGGTAGAGGAAGGACCTACCATAACAAGCATGTGGTTATGGGCGGAGTCCGGCCTGAAGATGACGCCCATTCTCAGTGCACGCCCACGAGCAGATGTTCTATCCAGGGGCCGATCTGTGCCGTCGGTAATGGTGACGTATTGATATCATTAGCCTGATGTCTTTTATCATTGGCTATCTGGTCTGTCGTTACTGATATCACGATTAACTTTGTCGGTGGTTGGGAATAAGGATAAAGATAGGATGTTGATGGTGGAAAGGATAATGGTGATGATTTTTGGTGTAATGGCGATGGATAGGATGATGATGATCATGATGGTAATGTTGATAGGAATGATGATGATAATGATGATGGTGAGGATGAAAATGATAATAGGAGTAATGATGATGATGATAAAAATTATAATGATGATAAAGGCAGTAATAAGAGTTATAATAATGATAATGACGATAATGATAACAATACTAACAATAATAGTAGTAATAATGATAGTCATCATAATGATAATATTGATGATGATGATAATGACAATAATAACAATAATAGTAATAATAATTATATTAATAATAATAACAATAGTGATAATAATGAGAATGATAATAATGATAATAAAAATTGTATTAATAACAACAGCAACAATAATGATAGTAATAATAATAACAATGATAATGATGATGATAATAATGATGATGATGGTAATGGTAATGATAATGATAATAACAATAATAATAGATACTAATTCTCACAGTACTAAT
>NW_020869380.1:319706-359706 GCF_003789085.1 Penaeus vannamei | reverse complement strand
TATATATATATATATATATATATATATATATATATATATATATATATATATATATATATATATATACATATATACATATACACATATACGAATAAATAAGAACCGTATTCATGTTGACAAATGTGGAAAGGTATGAATGAGAACGAATATCTTCACAATAAAAGAGATGTATTTTACCTGTTTCGATTATATAATCGAAACCGGTAAAATACATATTCGTTCTCATTCATACCTTTCCACATAAATAAATAACTAATCTATGTCACTAGAATTCGGTTTTGTGTCTTTGCAGGCAGGTAACTACAAGACAAACGCTTTAGCAACTAAGCTTGAAGACCGAATTAAAAGAATTGCAATTAAGCTATCTAGTTCCTTTGAGATTTGGTGTGTGTGTGTGTGTGTGGTGTGTAATGTTATGATAATATATATATATATATATATATAATATATATATATATATATATATATTAATATATATATATATATATATATATATATATATATATATATATATATATATATATATATCGTGTGTGAGTGTGTGTATGTGTTTGTGCGTGTACGTGTATGCGGATACATCCATACACACACACGCAAGCACAAAAGCGCAAACACCGCGATGCAACCCGAGATAACACGCATCAAAAATCCATCATGGCCGCCAGGGGGTCGCAGAAAATGACCCCCCCCCCGCTGTCCCCCGCACCCTTCCACCCTTATCCCTCGCCCTCACCGCCCTTTTTTAAGGCATCTTAGGCAACAGATTGTCCATTGTGGCCATCATCATTACGCGCTGTTGATTATTATGTAAATGATGATCGAGTGAGGACATTATAGAGCGCGCTGGTTTCGTTTCTCTTTGGGCGACGCTGCTCAGGCTGTTGTTGTTGTTGTTGTTGTTTTGTTATTGTTGTTATTGTTGTTTTTGTTGGTGGTGGTGATGGTGGTGTTTTGTTATCATTATTATTGTTGTTGTTGTTATTTTGTTATCATTATAATTGTTATTATTTTCTTATCATTATAATTGTTATTGTTATTGTTTTGTTACCATTATTATTGTTGTTATTGTTCTTAGTGTTGTAATTTTCATTATTGTTACTGCTTTTTTGTTGTTTTATCGTTATTATTATTACTGGTTTAGTTCTTGGTGTTGTAAATATTTTGATCATTTTTACTACTTTTTTGTTGATGTTGTTATTGATGTTGTTGATATTTACTTTATAATTACTATTTTTGTTATTGGCACTTCTCATCATCACCATCATCACCATCACATCTCACCACCATTGCCCACCAACCAACCCCTTTATCTCTCATTATATGACGACTAGCACCATCATCACCACACCCATTAAGACTAATGCTTCCCGGAAGGTTCATTGTCTTATAACAGAAGGTGAAAGAGGAGGAGATGATGTAATGGTAATGGTATGATAAATGGTGGGAATGGTAATTGAAATGCGAAAGCTGTGGAATGTTGTTTTGGGCGAAATTTGAGTTTTTTTTGTAATGGTGATATTTTGAATGGTTTTATGGTATTTTCTTTGATATTTTGATGGTATTTCTTAATTTTTATGCATTTCTTTGATATTTGATGATGATGATTTCTTTAATTTTATGGCATTTTCTTTATATTTTGATGGTATTTTTTAATTTTATGGCATTTTCTTTGATATTTGATGTTTTGATTTTGATGCATTTTCTTTATTTTTCATGGCATTTTATGATTTCTTGATATTTTGATGGTATTTTCTTTAATTTTTATGGCATTTTCTTTGATATTTTGATGGCATTTTCTTTTATATTTTGATGCATTTTCTTTTATATTTTGATGCATTTTCTTTTATATTTTGATGGCATTTTCTTTGATATTTTGATGGTATTTTCTTTAATTTTCATGGCATTTCTTTATATTTTATATTTTTGAAAAAAAAATATTTTGATGGCATTTTTGAAAAATATTTTGATGGTATTTTCTTTGTTATTTTGATGGTATTTTCTTTAATTTTCATGGCATTTTCTTTGATATTTTGATATTTTTGAAAAAAAAATATTTTGATGGCATTTTTGAAAAATATTTTGATGGTATTTTCTTTGTTATTTTATGTATTTTCTTTAATTTTATGGCATTTTCTTTATTTTGATGGTATTTTCTTTAATTTTTATGGCATTTTCTTTGATATTTTGATGGTATTTTCTTTAATTTTATTTTTTGATATTTTGGTATTTTCTTTAATTTGATGGCTTTCTTTATTTTTCATGGCATTTTCTTGATATTTGATGGTCTTTAATTTTATATTTTCTGGATATTTTGATGTATTTTCTTTAATTTTTTATGCATTTTCTTGATATTTTGATGTATTTTCTTTAATTTTTGATGGCATTTTCTTTGATATTTTGATGTATTTTCTTTAATTTGATGCATTTTCTTTGATATTTTGATAAAAAAAATATTTTGATGGTATTTTCTTTAGTATTTTGATGGCATTTTCTCTGATATTTTTATGGCATAATCTTTATTTTTATGATTTTTGATATTTTGGCATTTTCATTTTATGGCATTTTCTTTGCTATTTTCATGGCATTTTCTTTGATATGTTGATGATATTCTCTTTAATACTTTGATGATATTCACTTGAATATTTTGATAATATTTTTTTATTCTAATGTTATTCCCTTTAATTAGTATGATCTTTGTTATCAAATACAGTTATCATAATCATGTTGTTTTTGTGGCACTTTTATGTTCATGTTTATTAGCATATTTAATCACTGTCATCATGGTAATTACCATATAACGTTTTTATCAATTATATATTATCAATTATCATTATCGTTATCATTTGGTTATTGATATGACATTACTAGCAACTAATTGTGTGATTTCGCAAATGTTATAGCAGTTTCAAGTAGTTATTGTTGTTGCAATTATAAAATCAGAATGTGATTGTAACGAATTTAGCTGTTTCAGTGATTGCGACACTTAATTAGTACAAATAATGATGTAATTTCGGTTATTTGATTAAGCCAAGCCTTTGCATAATGCATCGTGTTGAACCATCATAATGACTGCAATTACGATAACTTCATTAACATTCCCAATGATTAGGGTCATCTTCACTATCCCCCTCCCCCACCCTACCCCCCCCCCTTCTCCCTCCTCCCCATTTTCTCTTCTCTCTCTATCTCTATCACTTTCTTGTCTGTCTTCTCTCTCTCTCTCTCTCTCTCTCTTCCTTCTCTCTCTCTCTCTCTCTCCTTCTCTCTCTCTCTCTCTCTCTCTCTCTTCTCTCTCTCCCCCCCTCTCCTCCTCTCTTCTCTCCTCTCTCCTCTCGTCTCTCTCTCTCTCTCTCTCTCTCTCTCCTCTCTCTCTCTCTCTCTTTCCTCTCTCTTCCCCCTCTCTTCTCTTCTCTCTCTCTCTCTCTCTCTCCTCTCTCCTCTCTCTCTCTCTCTCTCTCTCTCTCTCTCTCTCTCTCTCTCTCTCTCTCTCTCTCTCTCTCTCTCTTCTCTCTCTCTCTCTCTCTCTCTCTCTCTCTCTCTCTCTCTCTCTCTCTCTCTCTCTCTCTCTCTCTCTCCCTTCTCTACCAATCTATCTATCTATCTATCTATCTATCTATCTATCTACCTATCTATCTATCTTCCGCGTCCCCTCCCTGCTCTTTGCTCCTGTTCATCTCTTTCTCTCCTTCTTTATCAAACTTATTTCCATTTCTCTAACTCTTCTTCCTATTCTCCCTAACCCAACTCCCTGTCTTCATTCTCCTCTTTCCTATCCCTCTCTTCCTATGTCGCTCACTCTCTCTTTTCGCTTGTACTCTCTCCCTTTCTCTCCTTCCTCCACTGCAATTCCTCAATCTCTCCCTCACTCTCCCGTACCCCAACATCCACTTCTCTCTTTCCCTTAGCCACTTCTTTCTCCCTCCTTCCACACATCACCCTCCCCCACCACTTCCATCCCCTCCTTCCGACACCATCACCACCCCTTCCCTTACCTCCTCCCCTCATCCCATTCTTCCTCTCCCTTCTCTTCTCTCCCTTCCCTCCTTCCCCCCTCCTCCTCTCTCTCCCCCACCACCACCACTCTTTCCCTTCCCTCCTCCACCCCCTCCCTTCTCTCCCTCCTCCCCTTCCCTTCCCTCCTTCCCCCTCCTTCCTCCTCTCCCCCACCACCACCACATTTCCCTCCCTCCTCTCCCTCCTCCTTCCCTCTCCCGTCCTCTACCTCCCCTCCTCCTCTCCCCCCTCCCTTCAACCTCCCCCCTCCCTCCTTCCCCCCCCTCAATTCCCGTCCTCTCCCCCCTTCCCTCCCCCTCCTCCTACCCCCTCCCTTCCCTCCTCCCTCCTCCCCTCCTTCCTTCCTCCCCCCTCCCTCCACTCCTCCAATCCTCCCCTCCCTCCTCCACCCCCCCCTCCCTTCAATCCTCCACCCCCTCCCTCCCTCCCCTCCTTCCCTCCTGTACCCCCTCCCTTCAATCCTCCACCCCTCCCATCCTCCACCCCTCCCCCTCCCCCCTCCCTTCAATCCTCCACACTTCCCTCCCCTCCTTCCCTTCCCTCCCTTCCCTCCCTTCTCCCCCCACCCCCTTCCTGTCAATACTACCCCCCATGCATTCACTCTCAACTCCATTATCATTACACTTCTTTAAGGATGTCACCCACGTGTCCGTCGGAACAGATGCTCAAAAACACGCACTTGTCTTTCTTATTATAATCGTTTTTTTTTTGTGTCCATTCCCTCGTCCATATCCGTACGGCGAAGGGGGAGAGGGAGAAAGAAAGATGAAAAATGAATATACACAAAACGATACAAAAAAAGAGAGAAAGAACGCACCATAAGTCTTCTCTGAATGGAGAATAAAAGTGAAAATAATCGTTGAATAAGACGAAACAATTTAGCATTTTAGAGTCCTCCTCCCTTCTTCCTCTTTTTTTTTTATTATTATTATTGTTATCAACATAAGCTAAACGGTGCGAGGATATGATAGGCCATATGCCACCATTATATTTCCTTTGTCCTCTCTAACTTCCGCGGCAGACACTGGGTACATTAGGCTTTAGGGCCCATCTTCCCGTCGGCGCACCACGGCACTCTCGCCCTTACAGCTCCGGCGCTTAGAGGCGGAGCGTTTCCCTCGCCGTTCCCGTCACTCCTCCCCCTCCCCTCTCGCCCCGACGGGACAATCGACTTTGGTCTCTACGCTCCCCTGGCCATAAGGGTCACTGAGGGTGGCAGCCAATTTGGGGCTTAATCCGGAATGAATGAATGCGTTAGATCTGAATTAAAACGCGTTGGTACAATAAAGTGTGATATCATAGGGGTGATTTATCAGGGGTGATTGGTGTCCTCGGTGGTAAGGGGGAGGGGGGGGGGGGGAGGGGGAAGAAGGAGGGCGAGAGACTAAATGTTTCACTCATTATCGGACATTTTTTCCCCCACATGTTTATATTTACGTACCATCTATGCTTCTTCTGACATCTGTTATGATATCCCTTTTTTTTCTTCAATTAGTAAATAAATTCCTTCACTTTCTTCAAATTGAAAAGCTGTTGAACGCAGACTCAGATTTCCATTAAACACAAAAAACGAAAAACAAAAACAAACAAAAAACAAAGATTAAACAAAACAAAAGAAAACAAATGACGGTTGACAAAAAATCAAAATCGTTTGTTTTCAAAGTTGACTGATTTAGTCTCGAACGAACGAGAAGTGGGAGAGAGTGAGAGAAGAAGAAGAAGAAGAGAGAGATAATGTAGAGACTAGGATTGAAGGAGAGAGATGGGCAGTGAGTGAGGGAGAGTGAAAATGAGAGAGAGATGGGAGAGAAAGAGGATATAGAAGAGAAAGAAGAGAGAGGTGAAAAGAGAGGAGGGGAGGGAAAGAATGAGGAGAGAGAGAGAGAGAGAGAGAGAGAGAGGGTAGATGAATAAAGAGAAAGAAGAGAGAGATGGAGAATAAGAAAATAAAAGAGAAAGAAAGAGTAAATAGAAGAAGAATAAAAGACAGACAAAGCGAAAAAGCCAGACTCTTCCTCCCTCCCCTCCTTCCCCCGACTTCCCTCCCTCCCTCCACCTAACCCATGACCATACCCCCCTCCCTACCCCCCAACCCCACCCTCCCTCCCCCCCTCCCATCCCTCCCCCACCCCCCCCCCAAGCCCTCCCCCCTCCCTCCCCCACCCTCCCAAGCCCTCCCACCCTCCCCTAACCCCCCGCCCAAGCCCTCCCCCCACCCCCACCCCCATCCAACCCTCCCCCCACTCTCCCACCCTCCCCCACCCCCACCCCCCCTCCCCCCCTTCTTCGATTTGTAAGCCGCCAAATATCGACTACTGATCGCTACCCCTAATGTTGACTTTTGCGGGAGATAAAAGGAATAAAAAATTTTCAGCCCCATTGCCTCCCTTTGACTCATCCTTTGTATCAGGTATCAGGATCTGGGGCCCGTGGGGGGGAACGAGGGGGAGGAGAGGGGAAGGGAGGGGTAAAAGAGGAGGAGATGGGAAGGGAAGGGGGAGAGTGGGTAAAGAGGAGGGAATGGAGGGGAAGGGGAAGGGAGAGGAGGGAAGGGAAGGAAGGAAGGGAAGAGGAGGAAGAAGGGGAAGGAAGGGGTGGAGGTAAGGGAATAGAGGAGAGAGGAGGTAAGGGGAAAGAAGGTAGGGAGGAGAAGAGACAAAGGGTAAAGTAGCGGGTAAGAAGAGAGGAGGGAGGAGGTAAGTGGTAAGGGTAAGGACAGATTATGGAGATGTATGCCGTCAGATTTAGAAGATATTTAGCCACGGTCCCGCGGCATAACATGTGTGTATTGTGTGTCGTGGTGGGAGCTGTTTACATTATAGTATATGTAATACATACTCAGATCAGGGCTATCCTCCCCACAGCATGCACAGTCAGCCCCGCCTTCCATCTCCCCGTCAGCCTCTCCCTCACCCGCGGCACCTTCAGAAATCAGAGGGCTGTCTTTGACGAAATCCACCAGGGAATTATCCACACACTGCCCGCTTATCCTTGGGCAAAGGGCGTCCTGGTGGCTTGGATTAAAGGATATCTCAATGACAGAACGGCGTGGTTGTATTCTAAGTGAAATGCGTATTGGTGTAAAATGTAGGAGTGTTACTGGACTCGATAACGGTGTTCCATAAGGGGTATACCATTAAATGTGGACTTCAGTGCAATTTATAGGGAGGTTACCGTATTTTATAAAGGTGTTCCTGCACATATCAGAGGTATTACTGCACATTATACAGGTATTACTGCACATAATAAGGGTACTATTTTATTCCATGAAGCTGGTACTGCGCATTACATGGTTGTTCTTGTACTCTATTAACAGTGTTACTTCACGCTTTAGGTTTGTACCGTACTGAGAGGATGTTCCGGTATTTTTAAACATTAGTAATTTTCTATTAAATAGGTTTATGGTCACCTTTGCAAACATAATTAACAGCAAATCTCTCTAATGTCAAGTTGATGATGAATGTTCCCAGTGGATGTAGCTCTCAAATACTTCTAAATAATTATGATTTATATTTGTTCAGTGTTTCTTGATAGGATCTGAAATTCACTTGGTGATGTGCATCTGCGCAATTAGGGTGAAAATAGGAATTGGGTAAAATGAGGAAATGATTAGCGAAGTTGTGAAAAGTTTGTTTATTTACTGTAATTTCCAAAATACAAAAACGCTAAAGGTTTAATCATCATATACAATTTTAAGCAGAGAAATATATGTGATATGAAGTGAGATTGATATTAAACCAAATTGAAAATCTGCAGAAAATAGATTTAACTTTATTACAACCGCTAATTCCAATTTTTAGTTAGATAAAACATATATGTACATATATATATATATATATATATATATATATATATATATATATATATATATATATATATATATATATATATATATATATATATATTATTAAATTTTTTATCTATAAATCTATACTATCTATCATATATACTATAATATCAACTATTATATATTTATATAATANGAGAGGAGAACAGACAGACAGAGACTGAGACACAGAGAGAGAGAGAGAGAGAGAAACAGCAGACGGAGACAGACGACAGTGACAGAAGAGACAGTGAACAGAGAGAGAGAGAGAGAGAGAGAATGAGTGCCAGAGGAGAGCGAGCGAGCAAACGTTAGAAAAAAAACAGATCATCATTCCTGAACAGTAGTCAATTTCGGTGATCTGCCTAGCATCCGCACAAATTTTCCAACTGGGCTGCTGTTCTGGGATAAATGGTTATGAAATACACTATACATTACCCTACATGCCCGCGCTCGTCCCTTGGTGGGAATTCCAGCTTCTGATATATTATTTCATAATATTAGTGAACAGATATATATATATAATAGAGATGTGTGATTCAAGATCTAGTACAAAGATAAAATTATGTTGACTTGTCATTAATGTAACTTGATATATGGACGATTAATTCGTGAATGCAATGTGCAAAACCCTTCTCTAGGGAATAATATTTTTTCTTTCCTTTTCTTTCCTTTTCAACACGCGAAAGGACCTCAATTTTCAGGTAACATGCATATAATTATCTCCTGAAACTTCGGATTGAGATAGGGCTCTGATATGCGTAACAGGAGTTCTAATTTTGAACAATATGTTTTCTGCTCTTGTGGAATACAACGGTTGAAATTATGACACGTGTTCTTGCGCAGTGCGGCGAGTCATCAAGTTTACGTTTATTTTCTTCAAGGTTTTCGACGTCATCGTTTATACTCTCGAGGCAATTCGAGTTTCAATCGTTGCATTTAAATTCAGATACTTGTGGGAAATTATTTTAGGACAAGGACTTTACAGTGCATTATACCTTGAATGATTGTTAAGGATACTTATTCATTCCGTTATGAGAGTATGTGCATGTAGAGCGATCTATTCTTATCCACATAATAATAAATACAATTTTCCAATATTGGGTAGATGATTCGAACGCGAGAATTCTTACATGACCAACAGATGGCAGCACCAACTCACTATTTTGGCTTCGTTCATAAAGAGCAAGAGGTTCCGACTCTAGTCCAGATCCCGTCTCCTGATTGGCTGTTACCTCCCTCAAGCCCGTGCTGATTGGCCGGAGACCGATATATGTCAGAATCCGAACACATTCCCCTCCTTGAACGCGGCTGTATTTTGTTTCCGGCCACGTATTTTAGCAGAAGACGCGGGTCGACTGTCAAAGTCCCAATAGACGGGATTGTGCGCGGATTTCGCGTTATTACTGACCCAGTCCGGACCTAATTATGTCCAGTTGATGCTGGCCAAGTGACGAAAGTGTTAGCGAGACGGACAACATGGAGAAGTGTGGTTGCTGGTGGCTGTGGCGGCGAGTGTGTGGCCAGGGCGGCTGCGGTCGAGCTGACTTTCGAACTCCCTGACAACGCCAAGGAGTGCTTTTACGAGGAGATCGAGAAGGGACGGAGTGCACGTCGAGTATCAGGTAGGACAGGAGGACTCGGTTCGTGTGGCGTGGGCGGGAGAGAGAAGGACGATTAGGCTTAGGGTCCGGGTCGGGGTTCCTCAGGTAATCGTGTATTGACATTCGAGGGAATTACAGATCGGGATGGTTTTCTTTCCTTCGGTGGTGTCTGTGATTTTGACAATGGAATAGGAGGTGGAAGAGTTATGAAGGTTTAATTATTTATGTGGAAAGAAGAGTGAATTGCTGTCTACTGGTAGTTTGCAGTGGTTGTACTGAACAGGCAAATAAATAGCCTGGGTGATTTATTATCATGTTAGGAACCAGTCCAAGTTTTATCTTGCCTGAATAGAATGTTTTGGTATTACATTGTAGAATCGGGTTTCCCTCAATGGTATAGTTTGTTCGAAGCAAACGCATGCCTGCAATGTGTTCAGCAGGGTATATGTGAAATCTATTAACTGCAAAGAAATAGTTTGTTCTGCACAGCCATATGGTACAAGGTACACTATGCTGTAATAAAGAATAAAGTGCTGATAGTAACAACTTGTGGAGCACATTCCAGTTCTTAGAAAGGGAAAATCAGTTCTTTTGCACAGAGAGGAAGTCCCCCAACTCACTGTTACAAAATTTATTCAGTAATCGAAGTTGCTGTGACTACTTTGACTAAGCATTACTGCCTGAGGAGAGTGTTGACCTAACACCCTCATGCAAACATTGTCTTTATGGTTTGCATGCCAAGATAGACCTGAAACATGAGCACACCATGTGGACATAGGCTGTGAGCAGCACTTTCTGCTTTTTTTTCCATTAAAGTTTTGCAAATTATTACTAACAGCATATTTCTCTCCTTCACAAGAATATCATCTGCATCTTGTATTAGTGTATCCAATTCATGAAGATTAACCAGTAAATCTACTGATACTGTTATAACATTAGGGAAAAACTGCACTCCCTTATACATGAAATATTATGCTCGGGCAAAAAATAATGTTAGACATTTTAAGGTTGCTGTAAGTGTTACCGAGAATGATGTGCCAACTAGAGACAAAGTCCCAAGATAATTTTTTCTAATACGTCTACATATCAGATAGCAAAGATTTTAGTATCGTTGGATTTCTCCCACTGTCTAAATGCAACCGTATGTTTCATTGTGCTGAAGCCCCCAACCCCACATTCTTGGCACAATAGGAAGGGAGGGCATGAAAGGTACCAGGAAAAACAAAAAATCGTACTCCTATTCATGGCAGGAGAGAGCGTCGGACAGACTTGGCAATGCTGCTCCTGCATGGCAGTCGTATTCTCTCTCCTGCTGTGAATAAGTGGAGGTTTTGTTTTCCTGGTGGGGGTTAGGGGCAGCAGCCCCACGTGAAGAGGTTGAAGGGGGAACAGCCCCCTCCATCAGCCAATATAGTGACTTATTTGTGGTATATTATTTACATTTTACCCTATATTCCCGGTAGCTTTAATACCCTCTTCTGCTATTGGGGCCAAGAATATGGGGTTCAGTAGGTTTCCGCACAATAATTTTTGTATATTTGGAAACTAGAAAGTATGTTGCTCTCAGTAACTTGTACTGAGGTTACAACAAATACTATAAGAAACCAAATGTTCCATAGTCGGGTGGGGTTTAGGAAGAATTTTGGTGCAAATGGAGATGTGTGTAACTTCTAAAGGTGCACCTTCAATGTTCTTGGCAGGAGTAATAGTATTCATTACTGTTTACGAAATATGGTCACTTCAAAAGTAATTACCAAGACTTTCACATATTTCCTGAACTGAGCATTTGCAATGGAAAACAGAAAATTCACACACATTACACTGTGAACAATTTGAACCAAAGACTATAATTGCAAGCTTGGTTGGCTCTGTGAACCAAACTATTTTCCACTGCAAACTATTTATAGCTATACTGAACAGTCAAAATTTTGTTACTGCTTTTTTTTTTTGATTGTGGAATTTTAGATGATCAGCTTTAATGTAATCAACTACAAGAAAATAATAAATTGTGTTCATTTAATAGCAAAGATGTTTGACCTTCATTTAACTAGATTCAGAATTTTTATGTAGGTTGTAGTGGTAACAATGGGCTGCTTTCTTGGAATTGTGCGAGGCCCGACCCAATGAATATTTGTGTACACAGACATGCATATACGCAGAAATAAATACATATCTGTCTATCTATCAGATATATTCTATATGTTAGATACCCATGTCTATACTGATGGATATGTTTTTATTTTAGTATATATGTATGTCTGAATAATGAATATTCATTGGGTCGGGCCTTGCAACTTTTAACAAACCAGCCAGTGACTCCTGTGTCAAAGCCTATGATGTCAGAGTTGATAATCCCACACTCCTCCGCATCCAACATGCCTGAGTGATCTGTGAGAAATCAAGGTTTGGGTTGAAAAGTTATGATTTTTATAAAACCTTTTTGGTTTCTGCCAAATATCTAATTGAAATTGCTGGCGATGATTTGTTAGTTAACTTAATACAACGTGCACAGAGATAGCAGTGGCTTCTGTGCCCATGATGTTTGGGGTTAGTCAAGAATCCTCCTCCATGAATATTGTGGCAGGATAAAACTTGAGTGGTTTCTTTTTATGATGGAAAACTACCTTTTAGTATTGTTAATTTGTATCATATGGAAGCTAATCAACAATCACATTCATATTTGCACGACACAGAACTGGCGCTGAACTGCTTCCAGTATTCAAAGTTCACAATAAAACTAATCTTGTGAACAATTTACCTGTCTGTTTGTGGCTACTTTCATTGGTTAATCTCTAGACAAATTTAATGTAAAGAGTTATTTTCAAGCTGCCCGGAAACTATTATTTTCGGCTTCAAAATATACCGGCGTTAGTGGGTTAACTAAAAATATACCACGACTGAATGCATTAACCCCATTCTCCATTTGTTATGCTGTCAGGAAATCTGTCGAAACTGAATCTATCTCACATGTATAAATGAATGCAAGACATGGCTAATGCCGTTTTAGATACGACTTGTGTCTCATAATTTATGGTCATATTTATTCAGGCCAGGGTCTTGTGATCTAGTAATGGAAGGCCAACAGTAGTAAACCACTGAATCAATTAGTAGGGCCTAGTGCTGCACTGATCTCCCCATTACTTGAATATTGGAAGAATTATATTTTTGTAATGCAGTTCATGTTCAAACTGTTATTATTGTAGACATTGATTAATATAATGCCATTACAATATTAATAATGGTAAGAAAGAAAATTATTAAAAAGAACCTATCAAACTTAAAGGAAATGTTAGACAGAGACATAGGTATGACTGATAATTTGAGTTCCTTGTGACTAATCACTAGTTTATTATAGTTTCACAGTTGTGGCTCACGTGTGGAGCCATATCTGTGTAACTACAAATATGAAAATTACAATAGAAATGGCATGTAGTTTTCCATACATGGCCATAGGGTTGAGTCCAAGCTGATGGTGATGCATTATCAAGCAATAGCAGCCTCAGTTATTTTGTTGATATGGCAATTTTTATTTACATATTCTAGATTAGACTGATTTCTTTTTAGACAATACTGTTGTAAGTGAAGTCATAATTCTCATTTATTGCATGGATGAATATATCAGTTTGTTGGGTCTTTGCCAGTGTGTTAAAGGCACAGTGCTCAGCATTTTTTGTATCACATGATTATACAGGTAGTATGCTTTGTAGATTTAGATTTTCTAGTGTGAATTGGGTGGTATTTTCAACCAGTGCCAGTTTGTATGCCTCCATTCTAAGGTTTCTAGGCTTTTGCCAGAATTCGAATATGATTGAGAAAATCCCCATTTCAAAAACCACATGATTAATAGTTTAGTATATATGAATAATATATATAAATGAAAAGTTATGATAATAAATAAATAAGTCACACGAACGCATGCAAAATGCAAAATATCTTGTCAGCAAAATAGGGACTTGCTTCATATCCTGTTATAAACAAGTATTAATAGTATGTAAATTTTTAAAAATTAGAATGGTGTTCAAGTTACTAGCATGCCAATTAACTAAGATACTCATTATTACTCATTTATGAATGAATTACATCTTCTCTTTTGGAATCTAACATTATATCCTAGGATGCAGCTTTGATTTCGAGTGCTATAGAAACATTCGATTAGGTCTCTCATTCTCGTCATATTAGACCCTTACAATAGCCTTGTTCAATAGAATTAGAATGTTAGGCCTTTTTCAGTCATGCCTATATTTTCTTCACAACCCTGCTCACTCCTAGCTTCTGTGATACTATTTGTTTGTTATTTTTTAACCTTTTTATCATTGCTGCTTACATTGTTTATATTTTTATATTGTTAATATATATATATATATTGTTAATATTATATTATATATTGTTATATATTATATAATTATATATTATATATAATTATATAATTATATAATATAATATTACATATTATATTATATATATTGTTAATAATATGTATAGTTATGTGGGTTGTTTATATAAGTTTGTGTAGGGTAATTCTGTATCTTTTTTTTAGATTTGAGATGGATTTCGTGAAATTGTTTGCAATCATTTCTCTGAATTGTTTTTGTCCACATTTAATTGTTTATTCAACAGATTTGCAAGCCTTTAGGGGGCATGTTAGCACAGAAAGTTATTGAAGATTGATTATGAAAAGAGCCAAGAATGAATACCAGAGCATATTAGAACAAATATTAATTTTCGTAATTCTATTATGGTACTATGATTATATATCCTGAGTGAAGACATTTTATACAACTTACCTGTGATTGAGGCCATACTAAGTGCTTTTGTTTGTGTAATAACTGTAATTTTATTTCGTAAGGTTTAGAAGATATAAAGACTTGCTGTTTAAAATGAAAGATGACATATCGGTTCTAGAGAGAAAGCCAGAATCAACACTATGGCCTTGTAGGTGTTGTCAACCTCACAGTGAAATTTCTAAATTATTACCGTGGCATATGAAGGTCAGATATAAAAAGGAAAGCTATCGTAAGACAAAAGTTTTAGGAATATTTTCTCTGATGTTTTACATAATTAATCAAGAGCGCTGACAGGTTTGGAAAGAAGTGCAACAAATTAATCTTTATTTATTTTTTTTTATGAATTAAAACACAAGCATAATAAATCTGATCTTGTGCACAGGATGGATGGAACTTCTTGTATATCATGAATATTTTAAAGAATATACTATTGTTTCTTGTATGAAATTAGTTAAATTGGTCTCCTTAGCATATCCTTGGCATGAAGTATGCTTCAGTATTATTACTTCACCACACTACATGCAAGCAGCCATTGGTGTTACAGGAGCAGATCCTTATACTGAAGGAAGGGGACAGAGAGAGTAAGAGAATGTTAGTGAGTGAGTGAATGAATGAATGTATGAGTGAATGAATGAATGAATGAAAGAATGTGAGTGAGTGAGGGAGTGTGTGAGTGAGTGAATGAGAAAGTTAGTGAGTAAATGAGTTAGTGAATGCATGAATGGAAGAGTTAGTGAATGAAAGAATTAGTGAATGAGTGAATGAAAGAGTTAGTGAATGAGTGAATGAAAGAGTTAGTGAATGAGTGAATGAAAGAGTTAGTGAATGAGTGAATGAAAGAGTTAGTGAATGAGTGAATGAAAGAGTTAGTGAATGAGTGAATGAAAGAGTTAGTGAATGAGTGAATGAAAGAGTTAGTGAATGAGCGAATGAAAGAGTTAGTGAATGAGCGAATGAAAGAGTTAGTGAATGAGCGAATGAAAGAGTTAGTGAATGAGCGAATGAAAGAGTTAGTGAATGAGCGAATGAAAGAGTTAGTGAATGAGCGAATGAAAGAGTTAGTGAATGAGCGAATGAAAGAGTTAGTGAATGAGAATGAAAGAGTTAGTGAATGAGCGAATGAAAGAGTTAGTGAATGAGCGAATGAAAGAGTTAGTGAATGAGCGAATGAAAGAGTTAGTGAATGAGCGAATGAAAGAGTTAGTGAATGAGCGAATGGAAGAGTTAGTGAATGAGCGAATGGAAGAGTTAGTGAATGAGCGAATGGAAGAGTTAGTGAATGAGCGAATGGAAGAGTTAGTGAATGAGCGAATGGAAGAGTTAGTGAATGAGCGAATGGAAGAGTTAGTGAATGAGCGAATGGAAGAGTTAGTGAAAGAGCGAATGGAAGAGTTAGTGAAAGAGCGAATGGAAGAGTTAGTGAAAGAGCGAATGGAAGTTAGTGAAAGAGCGAATGGAAGAGTTAGTGAAAGAGCGAATGGAAGAGTTAGTGAAAGAGCGAATGGAAGAGTTAGTGAAAGAGCGAATGGAAGAGTTAGTGAAAGAGCGAATGGAAGAGTTAGTGAAAGAGCGAATGGAAGAGTTAGTGAAAGAGCGAATGGAAGAGTTAGTGAAAGAGCGAATGGAAGAGTTAGTGAAAGAGCGAATGGAAGAGTTAGTGAAAGAGCGAATGGAAGAGTTAGTGAAAGAGCGAATGGAAGAGTTAGTGAGAAGAGCGAATGGAAGAGTTAGTGAAAGAGCGAATGGAAGAGTTAGTGAAAGAGCGAATGGAAGAGTTAGTGAAAGAGCGAATGGAAGAGTTAGTGAAAGAGCGAATGGAAGAGTTAGTGAAAGAGCGAATGGAAGAGTTAGTGAAAGAGCGAATGGAAGAGTTAGTGAAAGAGCGAATGGAAGAGTTAGTGAAAGAGCGAATGGAAGAGTTAGTGAAAGAGCGAATGGAAGAGTTAGTGAAAGAGCGAATGGAAGAGTTAGTGAAAGAGCGAATGGAAGAGTTAGTGAAAGAGCGAATGGAAGAGTTAGTGAAAGAGCGAATGGAAGAGTTAGTGAAAGAGCGAATGGAAGAGTTAGTGAAAGAGCGAATGGAAGAGTTAGTGAAAGAGCGAATGGAAGAGTTAGTGAAAGAGCGAATGGAAGAGTTAGTGAAAGAGCGAATGGAAGAGTTAGTGAAAGAGCGAATGGAAGAGTTAGTGAAAGAGCGAATGGAAGAGTTAGTGAAAGAGCGAATGGAAGAGTTAGTGAAAGAGCGAATGGAAGAGTTAGTGAAAGAGCGAATGGAAGAGTTAGTGAAAGAGCGAATGGAAGAGTTAGTGAAAGAGCGAATGGAAGAGTTAGTGAAAGAGCGAATGGAAGAGTTAGTGAAAGAGCGAATGGAAGAGTTAGTGAAAGAGCGAATGGAAGAGTTAGTGAAAGAGCGAATGGAAGAGTTAGTGAAGAGCGAATGGAAGAGTTAGTGAAAGAGCGAATGGAAGAGTTAGTGAAAGAGCGAATGGAAGAGTTAGTGAAAGAGCGAATGGAAGAGTTAGTGAAAGAGCGAATGGAAGAGTTAGTGAAAGAGCGAATGGAAGAGTTAGTGAAAGAGCGAATGGAAGAGTTAGTGAAAGAGCGAATGGAAGAGTTAGTGAAAGAGCGAATGGAAGAGTTAGTGAAAGAGCGAATGGAAGAGTTAGTGAAAGAGCGAATGGAAGAGTTAGTGAAAGAGCGAATGGAAGAGTTAGTGAAAGAGCGAATGGAAGAGTTAGTGAAAGAGCGAATGGAAGAGTTAGTGAAAGAGCGAATGGAAGAGTTAGTGAAAGAGCGAATGGAAGAGTTAGTGAAAGAGCGAATGGAAGAGTTAGTGAATGAGCGAATGGAAGAGTTAGTGAGTGGGCGAATGAAAGAGTTAGTGAGTGGGCGAATGAAAGAGTTAGTGAGTGGGCGAATGAAAGAGTTAGTGAGTGGGCGAATGAAAGAGTTAGTGAGTGGGCGAATGAAAGAGTTAGTGAGTGGCGAATGAAAGAGTTAGTGAGTGGGCGAATGAAAGAGTTAGTGAGTGGGCGAATGAAAGAGTTAGTGAGTGGGCGAATGAAAGAGTTAGTGAGTGGGCGAATGAAAGAGTTAGTGAGTGGGCGAATGAAAGAGTTAGTGAGTGGGCGAATGAAAGAGTTAGTGAGTGGGCGAATGGAAGAGTTAGTGAGTGGGCGAATGGAAGAGTTAGTGAGTGGGCGAATGGAAGAGTTAGTGAGTGGGCGAATGGAAGAGTTATGAGTGGCGAATGGAAGAGTTAGTGAGTGGGCGAATGGAAGAGTTAGTGAGTGGGCGAATGGAAGAGTTAGTGAGTGGGCGAATGGAAGAGTTAGTGAGTGGGCGAATGGAAGAGTTAGTGAGTGGGTGAATGAAAGAGTTAGTGAGTGGGTGAATGAAAGAGTTAGTGAGTGGGTGAATGAAAGAGTTAGTGAGTGGGTGAATGAAAGAGTTAGTGAGTGGGTGAGATCTAATGAATGAATGAGTTAGTGGATGAAGAGCGTGTTTTGTCAGCCCTCTGCTGTGCAAACATAATTATAAGGGTTCTTAACCTGTGTAAATGGGTATATTTAGTCTACTGTCCACTGTGAATTTTGTCGCACAAATGGCTCCACAGCTACTTATGTTACGAGTTCATTAGTAACCTTGTGGAAGCTGATTTCCCAATTCCTTGAATATTCTTTTCTGTTTTTCTGATACTTTTAGATCTTATACCATTATCATTATGATGATGATTATTAAGATTATTATTATTATTATTATAATTATTGACATGGTGATTATATAATCTTTAGAAGTCATTATTGAAATACTATATGATAGCAATAAAGATTAACAGAATCTTTGAAAATATCAAGGAAAAGGGTAAACATGTGAGATAGGTAGGGCTAGTAATTGACTCCTTGGTGACTAAGTAATTGTGGAGCCAATTAGGTGTAAAGGCAATCAATTAATATGAATCACTGGCATGGTGTGTAAGTCCTGCCATCCCAGCACAAAGGTTTAAAGGTTTTGATGTAATGTTATGTCTTTATGTATTGAATTTGAGAAACGTAGATTAGATTAGTAAACTTCCGTGAAGCTAAAATAGATACAGAGGCTAAAATAGATACAATGTCAGCTGTTGGTGCGTAAGGGTTATGTAAGCAAGTATAAGCGTATGTATATGATTACATGTATAATGGCCCTTTATTAAAGAGAGAAAACTTTCTTTCTGTAGGTTGTCACAGGTGGACACTATGATGTCGATGTCCTTGTTGAGGGACCTGCACGACAAATTTTGTACCGTGAAATCAAGCAACAGTATGGACAGTTCCAGTTTACTCCAGACCATACTGGGACGTATCAGGTATGGTATTAATAATTATTGAATTACTTGTCAGAATTATGAGCTAATATAGGGTAACTTTTTTTTTCATCATCTTCAATAAAATTACAACTATGTGTGTTATAACAGTTGAAAGTTTTCATAAAATCTTCCAATTGAATTAGTTCAGTAATACCCAGCTAGTTATATATATATATATATAATATATATATATAATTATATATATATATATATATAATATATATATATATATAATATATAATATATATACATACATATACATATACGTATACATATACATATACATATACATATACATATATACACACACAACACACACACACATATGTATGTATTTTTATTTTATTTTTATTTTTTTCCCTTGTCACTAATTGCATCTTTTTGTTATTAATTTCACAGGTGTGCTTCAGTAATGAGTTTTCAACCTTTAGTCACAAACTCATCTACGTAGATTTTCAAGTAGGCGATGAGCCACAGCTACCAGGTGTTGGGGATTTCACAGCAATGACCCAGGTGAGTAATACCTTATCTTCTCAGTGGTTTCTCTTTTGTGTAACTCCGTGGAATTTGTAAATTTGTATTATAAATGCTCGTATTTCTCTGATTAACGTCTGTTCTCTGAAAGTTGTTGTTATTTATAATGTATTTATATAATTATTATCATTATTAATTCATTATTCTTAATTTGTAGTTTTTATTTATTATCTAGTATATTTTTCTCTGCGTTTCATCTCTTTATTATAATAGTAAGTCTGGAATCACAGGGTATACTCATGTTGGTTGTTCGACACTTTTTTTTCGTACGTGGAGAAAAAAATGCATACCATTTCCTTTTGCAGATGGAGTCATCATCACAAAAAGGTTCACGAGAACCTAAACTCTATAATAGATTATCAGACCCACCACCGACTACAGGAGGCCCAGTCACGGAAAAGAGCCGAGGACCTCAACGAACGCGTCCTCTTCTGGGCTGTGGGGAGACTTTGGGTATTCTGGTCATTGCGGTCGGCCAGGTCATGATACTGAAGAACTTCTTTGCAGACAAGAAGAGCAATCAAGCTGCCTATTAAGCCGACTGCATTTATCAGCAGTTTGTCTCCTTGCCACTTTGAAGAGATCAGATCCCTTATCATCATCAGGAAAGAACAAATTGTTTGTATATTAACGGTTTATAACGATTTATTTTTATGAAAGGATTTGTCAGTTATGATGGAGCACATACTTCTGTCAGCCCAAATGGTCTTTAAGTTGTCTTCACGAAGAGGGAAAAAAAGAGAAAAGTATGGGTTCACTGAATTACATGTTTCTAAATAATGAAAAATTTAAGTATCAGCAGTATTGTGAACTTAGTACATGTGAGCATTTAGTCATTGTTATCGAGGCATTTTATTATTCATCGTTTTATGCTGGAAATTTTGACGTTTTTGAACACAGATATGGATATTGTAACTCTTCTGTTCTGGAAAGTCTAAAGCGTTCGGGTCTAATTTCATTTAATTTCAGATATTTTAAAATGTAACCATTGTATAATAAGATTTTTGAGGAATGACTTAGTCTTTTTGTTTTGCAAATTTTATTTTATTTTATTTTTAGCTGTTGAGTGTTTATAGAATTATATGTTATAGGTAAAAATGAATCTGCAAATAAATTAAAAATTAACACATCTACTGCCACAAATTTCTTTAGATTTAGATTAATGGCATGAGGTTAGATACGCTCCGGAATGATCAGTTGCATCAACTGTTACCATCTCATGTTAATGCAAAAAATAAACTTTAATCTCTTTTTATGCTAGTTAATTTTTTAAAAATCATTCATTGCAGTCACCTTCAGAATAGATCTCAAAATACAGCAAAAAAAAAAGTCTTAAGTATATAATTAAAATCTGTATAGGGAAATGCTTGAGTATGGCAGAAATAGCTTGTGTTTAGTTTGTCATTTTGAGAGTTTACACTTATTTAGATGCTTTCAGATTAACAATTTAGGTTTTGTCTATCTGGATGCACGAGATCTGTATATACAGAGTCAAAGTTATATTTGAATGACAGGTTGAGCTGAATGGGATGACTGTTTTCTGTGCATTTTGTAGGCACTGTTAAATGCCAGACTCGGAATCTGGTGTCATGGAAGGTCTTTGCAATCTTCCCTCTTTGCTGAAGAAATGCAAGAGCACAAGGTAACTTCACAGGCATTATTTGAGTACTTTATTTATTTTTTTTATTTATTTATTTTTTTTTTTTTTAAGTCATGAAATTGCATTTTTTACTTTCTAGGGTTTTCAAAATTTAACGGCAAGATGTTGCATTGTATTCCAGATATGTGACACATGCTTAAGAATGAAAAGACTTGCATATTGTGTGGCTTTAGAGTGTGATGGTAAATTATTGTTTTTGTATGTACTATCTTAATAAAAAGGAGTATAAATGTATTTGCTTGTCACTAGTTCTCCTTTTAAATCTTGCCTTTAATGTAACCAGATGATTTGCCATTCACAGGAAAAGATTGAAGGCAAAACCTCTATGATCAGATAAATTAATCTTACAGACATTGAAGTATATGATGCACATAAATTTCACTCCAACAAATTTCACACCAACAAATCCTATTGTATTTAAAGTTGGAATTTTTGCTTTAACATTTTCTATTAAAGTTTAAAAAACCCTTGAAGTGATGTTGAATACATACTACCCATGCAATTATATTGCCTTAAATTTATTATCTAGTTGTTAATAATATTTTCATCATATTTAAACTAAAACTAGAATTTGTGTTGAGAAGTAGTTACTATCTTCATTCTATAGTAGTACCACAAAATGCCTGGTATATTCTTCATACACTAAAAAATGAGAATTTTCATGTACATATCTAGCTTACTCACTATCAGTATCATAATTACTGAACCAGTCACTTACTCTTGAATCTACAATACTGTAGACCCTCTATTTCAAATCACTTTTAATTTCCTGGTATTATGCAATAAGAAAATGAGGCATTCTACTCACAAGTAATTAAAAAACAACTTTAATATCTTTTCTTTAGACAGCGATACAAACTAGTTTAATTAAACTATTTGATGTATCATAAGTTCATTATCAATAGTGAGAAGAATAAAACTGATACAACATATATCACAGACTTATTTTCTTTTGTTTTTATTTTGAGTAACAGAAATAATAACTTGTGTGTGAATACTTTCAGTAAAAAACTGTTGCATGAAGGCTTAAACATTAAGAAAGAAAATCCTTACATTTCAGCAATTCATTATTCACAACAACAAAAAAAAGAAGAAAAAAAATCACTGCACATCACATTATTACTGAATTTCTCGCTTCTTGAAATAACAATATTGAGAGAAAGATAAGAAAAAACAAAATGCTAACAAATTAGGAACTTTTCAACAAGAAAACATATCTTTTCTGGCTCTAGTTCTTGGTCATTTTATGCTGGTTTTGTTTAATCTATATACCATACAAAAGTACATAATGACTTCTATGGAAGCATATCTTTATTCTAAATTCATTCAAGTACACTGTTTCACATAATATCCAGAAATGCTGACACCCCAGCTATCCATATGCTTAGGTGATAACTGTAGGCTCCTGGCGACCTGTGCGTTCACGTAGCTGGGACAAATTAATTGTAATTTCTACTAGTGGTTTGAGGACTTCCTGCAAGGTAAGGAAAATATGGTAAATATACTTTCAATTTATGGAAAAAACACAAATACATAAGCAATTTATCACCAAATATTTTTGCATTACTACACTGACATGCAACTTCAACGAATGGTTCGTAATTTCTCTCCTGAATTCATTCAACCCCATTCTCTCAAGGAGACTACTCCCTCTAAACGACTCATGCCTACCTCTCCTAGAGATATCATAACTACCCTACCTACTTCTCGCATCCATAATTCTAATATCTTTACACTAATTCTTCTGGTTCCTATCATTGTTCCACTTATTTACATGTTGATGCAGCAGAAAATTTTCCATAAATAAAAATGTTACACCAATTCTCCCCGTTGACGTCAACTAAAGGAGAAATATCGTGCAGCCATACCTGAGCATCCTTTGTGTACGTAGAGGGATCAGATTCGTAGCTCTCAATGTACATGCGGACAGTTGCACCTGAGCTTCCTGTGCCACTGAGTCGCATTACAGCACGAGATCCGTCACTCATGAGAATACGCACTCCCTGGAATGACGTGATCACATTAGTTCTCATTTTTCATGGACTAAATACCATTTACAAAAAAAAAAAAAAAAAAAAAATCATACTTCTAATCAACTTTTTTTTTTTTTTCTACATCAGATATACAATTAGAGATTAAAGTGCATTTTTCAGATTCATTTTTATGATCTACTACTCATTCTTTAAATAGGATTAAATACTGCTTTTGCTATATTACTTGATATTAATAACTAAAGACCCCCACTGCAGTACCAAAAGAACCTAGAATGAATTACTTTTAAAGCTATGGTGTCTTATAAAAAAATAAGATATAGTGTAAACAAGAAACTCGATAGTGTAAACATGTAAAATCGATACAAACTTATCTTCTGCAAACACACTTCATAAAAAAGAAAAAAAAAAAGAAAAGAAAAATGAAATAAATGCAAAAAAACACGCAGCGAGAAACTGACCTGTTTCTTTGCCACAGCTCCATCAATGGGGTCAGTGTACTCGAAGTTGTCAATCTTGGCAATCTTGTACGTCTTTCCCCCATGCGACAGCTCCTTCCCAACCATGGCAGCATCACCACTCATGGCATCCAGAGCAGCCATCATAGCATTGCATGGATCACTCTCACAATTTTCATAGTCATATCTGTGAAGACAAACTGATTAGTAAAGCTCATGAAATCTTTAACTACAACATGACAAGGTAGACATCCATTTATACATTTTGCTACTTTTACACAATGCAGAATGTGAAAGTATCACCTAAGAGTACTACTGCTTTTTATCAATTCTATATCACTATATAGTATACATATACATTATTGCAGTCTCTACTTTTCATACAATTTCATTACATACCTAGTAAAGAAGTTCCTTCCATAAGTCTGCCAGTGATTTAGCAGAACCTTTTCAACTGTAGTTTTGCGGACAGCGAGGATGGACAACCATGCAAGCACGGCCCATATACCATCTTTCTCTCGAATGTGATCACTTCCAGTACTGAAAATAAAAAGATTTTTGAACAAGTTTACGAACTGAACCTAAGTGGATTCTTTAAATGAGCTTCACTGAGTCTCATATTATTTTCCACCACACTGTTTCCATATATCATAAAGCTACAAGGGCTAACACTCAGTATCATCCTGTGCAGATATCAAAAGAATCTGATGACTCCACTTCACCCCGAACTTCGGTACAGAACGAAGACTACTACAAAATATCACTATATCAAAAGTTTACTATTATTATTACATTTTTAAATTTACAAAGCAGTTGTGTTTCAGCAGCAGCCATCCTTTCCCTCTTACTAGTCTATTAAATTGGGATCTACAATCTAATAAATCAATTTCCAGTTGGCTTGTATCCTGAATCATTATTTTCAAAAACTGAAAATATTCTGGTTTTTAGTTTACCATTAAAAATTTCCATAAAGAAACATCACTACCAGTTAAACAAATAATAACAATAAAAAACAATAATAATAATAATTAAAAGCTTCAGACAACATACCAAACATGAACTGGATCATTCTGCTTACATACAATGTTAACATGACACAGATTATAAATTTATAACAACAACAACAATAATAATAATAACAATAAATCAATTCCTTTTTTCATTACAAGTCACCATGCTAGCCAATTTCATTATCTAGCCTAAACAGTTAAATGTCATACTTCAGATGGTCATAAAAGGTGAAATATATTTAGCTCTTGTCACTATGCATATAAATAAAGTAACTAAGGGTTTCTTTCACCAACTAAGTGTTACACTTTTTTAAGATATACTAAAAAAATCAAAATGTATCTTACCAGTGAAAGCAGCCTTTGCAGAATAAAAATGCGTAATAAGAAACAATAAGAAAACAAACCGCACACACGTGACAAATACTTTCGAGCAAATTCTAAAATATACGATACATAAACAATTCATTTATGGGTTTTTTCACTCAATGCAGCTCCAAGCTTTTCAAAGATACACCTACAGTTTTGCAGGGGAATATGATGGGTAAATTAGGAATCCAATAAACTAAAATATATGACTGAATACGCGGAAGAAAAAGTTATTTTGATCTAAAAATCCTTTCTTATATTTGCAATATAAGTAAGTTACATTTAGTAACACATCTTGAACCATATAACATACTGTACAGAACATCTTTTCTACTTGTTTGCGTCTGTCTGTAAGTGAGTGCGAGTGATCCGGCCGTGTGAATTTTGTTCACTTACCCAAAGCTCTCTTCACCACAAATGGACAACCTTCCAGCATCCATGAGGTTTCCAAAGTATTTCCAGCCAGTAGGAACCTCAAATATTTCCATTCCTTTCTTGGCAGCAACTCTATGGAGACCAGAACAATCCTCATTACCAATAAACCACATTTGAAGCAAATTGCAATCTTTGACAGCACACTAAATACCGACTAGTTTATTCTGCTTTTGTTTTTTTTTACACAAAGACTATTGTAATGAAGTTGCTTGGAGACTAATATTTAATACTGTCACATTGTACTGTCAATGAAATATACAATTCATGGCCTATGAATTTTACAATATTAAAGTAAGAAGTATGCAAGATTATGCTTCATATAAATAAAAAATAGTGATCGGTGTTCTTTTCTCCTTATCAGTACATTACCTGTCAATGGCACATCCTGTGGGCATACTGCGTGCTAAGCCCTTGACTCCATTTTTCTTGAAGTATGGGATGCAGTCAGTGTTGTCGGCTATAACTGCCACAGAGTCAGATGGAGTCACAAAGAATGCCTTGTAGCCGAGGATCATGTTGCGATCCTGTAAAATTACAATAGTTGTCAGCTCATGGATTGTAGAACCATTGTCAAACAGATTTACAAGAAATTATGAGTATATTTGATAAATAGGTATACATATTTGTTTTACTTACAAATATCATACCTAACTTAAAAAAAAAAAAAAAAAAAAAAAAAAAAAAACACACAGAAAAACTTGAAGAGCAAACACATATACGTTTTCTTCAGAATTGTGTTGCTAACTCAGGAACTAAGGCTTATAAACTAGTTACAGAAAGTACTTCCATAATTTGGGGGCCTTTAGTTACAAGTCTTCTAAAGGCAATAGGTTTAAATCTGTCAAAGTTATGCAAGACATTTTACTTACACCGTCTCCATCGAAGGCAGCACCAAACCCAAATTCTCCTTCTTTCATTGCCTTAACAAGGTCAGCCGCATATGTAAGATTAGGGTCAGGATGATGACCTGGACAAATAAAGTTGAAATTATTAACTGGAGGTATTATATCATTAAACATAATATATGAAATGAATATTACCTTTTAAGAAATCTTCAATACATCCATATCCCTAAAAACACAGTTATGACTCATGAACAAACAGTATATATACACTACATACCTCCAAAGTCTTCCAATGGGACGATGTTAACAGCACTATCTGGACTAGCCCCGAGTTCCTCCAGGAAAATGCGACGAACATATGGTCCCGTAACTGGATAATTCAACATATATTAAAGATAAGTTATACACCACTAAAGCAAAACCAATGTCGCACAAATACACAGCCTTTGATGAAATAGGAAAACAATTTCTAGCGTCGTCTTGCTTTTACCTCCATGCATAGCGTTGATGAGGACTTTGAGAGGTGGGTTTCCGTCAGCTCCATGCAGGAGTCCCTTGATTGCATTGAAGTCAAAGATCTCCTTCATGTATGCCACATAGTCTGCCACCGAGTCAACAACTTCAACGGTAAATGGCTTTCCATCAACCTACAAGGAAAATTTATTGATTATGAATTACCTTTTGTTTCAATTTTTATAAGATCCTTTCAAATTCGATATAATAATCAGTCTAGCTTCTAAAAGAGATGTAACAAATCTGAATGAGCATCTTTGGATTCTAATTCACTTCACACTAAATAGTAGCTGTTAATTATTCACCTGAAATTCCTGTGTGCCAATGGTTGCAATGTCGCATTTCAGGTCAGGGCAAATCTTGTACTCGGCCAGGGACTGGGTCAAGCTGTAGATCTTGTTTGTCACACCATCTGGAGCAGGTCCTAGAGCAAGCAAGTACCAATATTTACACGACAACTGGATTGGATTTAGATTAAACACTGATGTATGCAATGTCCATGAAAATAATTTGGTTTGGGCATCACTGCATGCTCATCAGACTACATATGTGGCTCAAGCAAACAAATCTATATATGAAAAAAAATCAATGAATCAAACAAACTAATAATAAGCTCAAATATTCTAAGGATATTAATTTACAGAAATCATATTTTAGCATTATTACACAAATCTTCAAAACTGCAGACACAGAAAAGATGAAGAAATAAAGATAGTAACTAACACAAAATAGAAAAAGAAAAAAAGAAAAAATAAAGACAGAAAAGACTTTAAAATTTGCCTCAGACTACTCAGACTCTAACCTCCATTCGAGATATTAAACTTGATGCCAAAGTCAGCGTCAGGTCCACCAGGGTTGTGGCTGGCTGTAAGCACAATGCCACCAGCAGTCTTGTACTTTCTGATGATGCATGACACGCAAGGGGTAGACAAGATGCCATTCTGACCAACCAAGCACTTGCGAACCTGAAGGAACATGAAGTAACTTGTCTTAGAAGAAACTCTTCTCATACAAGGGGTAAGGAAAGGACTGACAGAGAGAGAAAGGAAGAGAGGGAGGGAGAGAAGGGGAGAGGGAGGAAGAGGAGGAGGGGAAGGTGAGGAGGAGGAGGAGGAAGAGAAAGAGGAGGAAGAAGAGGAGGAAGAAAAAGAGGAGGAGGAAGAAGAGGAAGAAAAAGAGGAGGAAGAAGAGGAAGAAGAAGAAGAAGAAGAAGAAGAAGAAAGAAGAAGAAGAAGAAGAAGAGAAGAAGAAGAAGAAGAGAAGAAGAAGAAGAAGAAGAAGAAGAAGAGAAGAAGAAGAAGAAGAAGAAGAAGAAGAAAGAAGAAAGAAGAAAGAAGAAAGAAGAAAGAAGAAAGAAGAAAGAAGAAAGAAGAAAGAAGAAAGAAAAAGAAGAAAGAAGAAAGAAGAAAGAAGAAGAAGAAAGAAGAAAGAAGAAAGAAGAAAGAAGAAAGAGAAAGAAGAAAGAAGAGAAGAAGAAGAAGAAGAAAGAAGAAGAAGAAGAAGAAGAAGAAGAAGAAGAAGAAGAAGAAGAAGAAGAAGAAGAAGGAAGAAGAAGAAGAAGAAGAAGAAGAAGAAGAAGAAGAAGAAGAAGAAGAAGAAGAAGAAGAAGAAGAAGAAGAAGAAGAAGAAAAGAAGAAGAAGAAGAAAAAGAAGAAGAAGAAGAAGAAGAAGAAGAAGAAGAAGAAGAAGAAGAAGAAAGAAGAAAGAAGAAAGAAGAAGAAAAAGAAGAAGAAAGAAGAAGAAGAAGAAAGAAGAAAAAGAAAGAAGAACAAGAAAAAGAAAGAAGAAGAAGAAAGAAGAAGAAGAAAGAAGAAGAAAGAAGAAGAAAGAAGAAGGAGAAGAAGGAGCAAGAGCAAGAGCAGGAGAGAGAAAAAGAGAAAGAAAAAAGAAAAGAGAAGGAGAAAGAGAGAGGGAGAGAGGGAGAGAGAGAGAGAGAGAGAGAGAGAGAGAGAGATTGATTTAATATACTGAAAGGTGATTATCTAAATTGGAGCCAATCATGTATGTCTTTAAAGAAATATAGGTAATGTATTCATATCAATGGTATGGATTCCTGTAAAACATTTATATACAATTCAAAATATATTAATGAATTCTAACACTTAATCATAATGAAAACACATCCTATAAAGTGGGCTGATCCCATATAAAGTGACACCTGGTAAATTGTATGATATAAAATAAAAGACACTTGTGTACTATGAACAGGTGTGGTTAGTACCCTCAGTAGAACCAGAAAACAAATATAGATTACTACATACAACATTCTAGCAGGAAGATTGATCTATAACCTTTAAATAATCTCAAACCTTAAGTACTTTAACACAGACCTTTTTTAACATCCACAATAGAGAAATAAATGAGGAAAGCAACAATAACTTACCCCATTGGCAGCACACATCTTAACGATAATGTCAACAGCTTGCTTCCCGAAATACCGTCCATCACCTCCAACGACAAGGGTACAGCCAGGTAGGGCACCCTCCATGGCACTTAGGATACATTGTACAAAGTTTTCTGTGTAGTTTGGCTGCAAAGATAAAATAATTATAAATCTATCAAATACATAAGGATAATGTCAAACATTGTGAAGTGTAACATATTGAGATCTGAATCTATTTGGTATGACATATCATTTCTAGGATTATATGTATGTATTTAAGATAGATAATTCTTAGCTAAAATGAGTAAAGAATTCTGAAAATAATTCTTTACATTCAACTGCAAAATAATTCAGTGATGCCCTTATGCCTTCTTTAAGGTTTTTATGTTAAATAAATTCTTCATAAAAATCATTAGCTATACAAGCACAAAAAATATTTACCATGAAAGTACTAATGGAAAGTAAAATTTAACCGACACCCACCAGGTACCAGTTTCTATAAGATCATTCTTGAAATATAAAACCATTATTAAATACTATGCCTTCTTTCATGTAATAAGCAAAGACCATTTACTCTTTTTACAGAACCAGTCTACATCATCAATATGAGAAATATTTCTTATCTTTTTATCAATATCATTACCATTAATATTTCACAAAGTAATGATAGGAATCAAATGTGTTTGATGGCATGCTGTAATTAAGCAATGTCAGATATTGTCATAAATCAAGGTAGTTATTCATCGCAATGACATTTCCATGATTGAATTCCACGCATTCGCTCTTCTCTAGGGCAAAATTACCCAGACAGCGGAAACTACTGATAATGCCTGCAATACTACCACAGCAATCGTATGAAATCACAGTTCATGTAATGGATCTCAATTCATGTCATAAAAGCTATCTATGTATAAAATGTTTTCAACTTCCAAGGCTGAATCGACACGCTGAGGAGTACACGTAGTAAACACCTGTGTTACGCTGCACAGATTGCGTTTATTTACTCACCTGCTGAAACACTTTGACAGCCTTCCTCAGGCCGCTAGTCCCTGGTTTCTGGCCATCAAAAGGCTTGGTTGACTTGGTAACCGACGTCAGTGCCATGTTTATAGAGGGTGCCACACCGTGTCCGCCTTGCAATCGGGTGTCAGTCCTACCGCGCCCTGGCTGGCTCTGTCGTGGCCACAGACAACACTTGCGGCAGCCGGACACAATCAGCTGTTGTCGTCCGAATGCCTGCGCGAGGCTTCTCCAACCCTTGATCTTCACTTTTCTTTCCTTGTCATATGATGAATAGACAAGATATGATTAATATGAGTCATTTTATTTGGTTTATGATTACAATCGTTGCTCATGAATGTTATAATATTTGTTAAATGGATCTAAACGACCCGGTGTGATCTGTTCGCGTATCGGGACAAAGTGTAGCAGACGACGCGCCAGAGAACATTCAAGGTTATTCAGGGCAAATAGGATATTTTCTAAAATAAAGATCTGCTTTCGTTTGAGGACATGATACAACGTAAAGGTGATTATTAAAGGTGACATTTTGTATCACTTAGCTCTGTATTCCCTTAACCGCCTTTCGTACTCATTATTAACTCTACATTAAATGCTATAACTAATTCCCTATCTTCATATTAATCATGAGAGATGCATAACATTCAACATTCAATAACACACATACGAGAAAGTCAAAACAGCAAATCATCAATGAATACAACCACTCCTCCAATACACACAACACGTGCCCACAGCATAGCTCCCACCCCACTGAAACCCTTCTCATTAACATCTCTTGACTACGAATGTCTGTCTTAGCAACACGACAAGAAAACAGGACTAGGCGAATGTCCGACCGTCACAAGGTCGTCCAGAAACCTATTTTAATGTAGAAGGTGGGGGCAGAGGTAGGGGTGAGGGGGGGGGGAGTGCCAACTGGTGTCTGGATTATCTACAGTATGAATGCATGCAGGGTGACATGTAAAAGAGTGCCTTGTCGGTTTCCTTAAACTATGGTGTATCTCTGTTGCTTCTATCTCATGTCTGATGATGGTTAAATATATTGATTTTATCTTATTCCATTTCTTTATGCGCAGATTTATCAGTTATTATCAATAGTAGTGGCATCACTACTACTACAACAGTAGCAGCAGCAACACCATCAGCAGCAACAGCAGCAATAACAATAACAGCAGCAGTAGTAACAGTGGGAGTGGTAGTAGCAGCAGTAGTAGTAATGTTGAAACGGGACCGGAAAAGAATTTGTCGAATTAAGCACACATACCTCGTGATATAACCAATACTTCAACACGTTAACAAAAAAGAAAAGAAAAAAATATATATCCTTTTCAAGTATAGAATCCATCCCTCACACACACACATACGCACGCACACACACACATACGCACACACACACACACACACACACACACACACACACACACACACACACACACACACGCACACACACACACACACACACACACACACACACACACATACACACACACACAACACACACACAAAACAGAATAATAATGATAATAAATAAAAAATCCTGATTTCGACATGCATCTCCTCAAATTTCCCCAAAAACGACCCTTGTTCCGCGCAGAAAGATTCGATCTGAGATACCCACGCAGGATTAGGCTGAAGTCACGACTTCATCTGTTGCAAAATTCTCGTCATTGCCGTGGAGAATACCTTCTCAGAGAAGATATTTGGTTAAATATGTTGTAAAACTGAGTGATTTATGGATTATAATGTTACTGTTTCTTATTTTAATTGTAGTTATTTCATCATAACTGATCATTTAGCAATGTTATTGCGGCGAATCCGTGCTACACCTCTTCTCTGCAATAACAACCACGAACCACAATCATACAACCGAACGTATTTTCGATCTTGTAAGGAGAAAAATAAATAACCAACTTCACCGAAACTCGCCATAACAACCGCTCTCGTTTCAGGTTAGACGACCAGTAAATCTCATAAGATGGATGTTGCGCTGAAATGACATAGCCGCCAGTTATGTTATTATCGTTATCTTTAGCCTTTGCAGTGACTGAAGAGCAGGTCTGTCCTTGGCAGCGATAATCACGCGAGTATGTCTTGGATATGGAATGCGGTTTAGTGGGGTCAATGGACTATTAAACCGTGCATATACTGGCTAATGAATTAAAAATCTTGCCAGCCTATGGACCAGTTGCTTAGTTTACTTTGGTCGAATAACAGTGGAAGGAATGGGTGTTTATATACACGAAGTAATACTTTTTGCAGAGTATTGACTTTCGAAAGAAATTAGGTTAACAGCCATTCCTCCAAACTTTGAATCTGAACTTTAAAACTGAAAAAAAAAATCATATTATCGGGGTTCGAATGTTTAAATCGACAGTAATTTGTTGGCAGATGTTCAAAATTCAGTGGATAAATAAGCATTGAGCTGCTGACTCATTGTATAAACAATTGTCTTTTAACGTTTGTTACATATTGACAAGAAAGGAAGTGAATTCATTAGTGTAACACAGACGTAGGAAAGTACTTTGAAGTAGGGGGCAAAAATTAGCCCTGAGTTCTGCTCGATTTTTGCATTTTTAAAGACATAAAATCAATAATTTCAGCACTAAAACGATAGACATATGTTCATACGATACTTAACATCATGCTTTTTTCCATTTTAACCAGACTCAGTTGATAGCTTCCCTGTCAGTTGCAGGGGGTCAGTGTTCTCAACAACTGGGTAACCAAGGAATTGCACTGTTTGTTTACTTGCAATGTCCATGTTTTTTTTTTTTCAGCAGGATAGGAAAGAGAAGAGGCAGTGGAACAAGCTAGCTGGAGCTTAGGAAGAGAAGGTCGGCAAATGAAGCAGAGAGAGATGTAGACGTAGTAGGGTAGACCTACTTGCTGCTTATTTCAACTTTATTTACAAAAATATTTACAAAATAAAGGTTATAAATTCCTGATATGATGTCAGGTCTTCCTTTCCCTCTCGCACTTACGAAAGTGTCGAAGTCTGGTCCTAGGTGGGTGATTATGTCACGGTGTATAAAGTTGATCACTTCGATGCCCATTAGATTGTTGTTATGTTGTCCGAGTGAGCGATGTCGGGCATTTAAGTCAGCTATTATGTAGGCAGGAATGTTTCTTCTCGTGATTTCATGATGTCCGGGTATGGGAACTGGGGTCGTCTGGTGGCATGTATGCCGACCCGAGAACGAAGCTTCCTCGGTCTGTGTATAATTCTACCGCGAGAAAATCTTCGGTAAAATCATCAATGACTCGGTGTTTTAAGTTTCTTTTAACAGCAATAGCGACTCCTGCGTCCCCTTCATTCAAAAAGTTTCTTTGATAAACACTGTACCCAAACAGTTTGATAATTTCGTCATTCTGTAGACAGTGGGCATTAAGCATATTACGTCTGGGTTTTCTGTCAAATACAAGTTTGACAGTTCATGTTTCCTTGTGCGCCAGTTTAGTACATTGTGTTGAATAATTTTGTATCTATTTTTGGCCATAGTGTAGATTATATGATATCAGGATCTGTAGAGGATTTTCTGGCAGTCTGCTGCTCTGCTCTCGTTCCATTAACAATTCTGTCGAAGGCTTGATTACTGACGTATTGTATTCTGTATGCAGTGAGATCAATAGTCCTGTTTAGTATGTTATCCTTGATAAGTTGGTCATCAAAGATATCTTTGGAGGTATGTGTATTTAATTATATTTGACTGCATTAATTTTACCAGATCATTGTGTGTAGATCGTCTAGGTATGTATCCGATACTTTCCTCTCTTGCCCGAAGTCTTATCTCTGGCAATCTATGTATTCTGACCTCTTTAGCCTTTGCAACATCCGGTCTCTCTTGACGGTCCTCTTGATTTTGCTGTTGATGTGGATGCTGGTCGATTGGTGGCGGTAAGCGGTATTCCTCGTCGTTATTAATTTCCTCCTGTTGTGTGTGTTTATTTGTTGCAAACTTTTTCGTTCTTGATAACGTTTCTTGGGTTGGAGTAGTTTCTCTATTCTCTTGTTGTTTCCTTCCTCTTGTTCCATCTCAGTTTCGTCTCCTTTTGCCATTGTCGGTACATTGTTATTTGTACTTATTAATACACCAAGTGTTTCAGTTGCATGTACTTGATCAGGGAATCTGACCTTGGGCAGATTGTTTAGGGCGTACATCTTATCTATTGTTTCTTGAAAACTGCCTGGCTCTCTGGCTTCCTGAGTATATGCAAATAGTATGGCACTCATAATGCAAGCACCTGCATTCGGTGGAAGAGAATTTAACATCGTTTCCGCGTTAAAGGTGGTCGTTACTCTGCTTTTGTTCCATTATAATTGGTTGTTAGTGCCGTTGCCCCCGCGTAGGTTGTTTGATGGGATGTGTCAGCAGAGATCTGTCTTCTCTCTGATTGCCTTTGCTCTTTCGAGCGTTCTTTGATAATCTTTTTCCGTGTTGGACATTTTGCTGCAAGTGTTCGGTGGTTACCGTTGCAGTTTAGGCATTTCTTTGCGTTTTCCCTGCAATCCTTGTAAGTGTGATCTTTGGAGGCACTTTCGGAACAAGCTTTGTAAGTGTCATCTTCCTTACAATCTTTGACTAGATGATCGTACTTGTAACATCTGTAACATGGAACAAGGTTGATGAAGATGTCCTTTTCAACGAATCTAGGAGGCATAGATTGGAATAGAATTAACATTCCATTTTCTAGTGATCGTTTTGCCATTTGGGTGGTTTCAAATCTGATTTTTAAGATAGAAGCATTTGGTATTTTAATCCCTGTTCTATCTTTGCCCAAGCATTCTCATTTTCTATGCTCTCCTTAAGTTCTTCATCACTGAACTCAGTGATTTGTTTGTCAACGTTCCTTATTACGACCGTTCTCATTGCATCATATTCGGGTGGGTCTTGAATCTCGAAGTGATGTTCAGGAAGGTGGCTTTGCATTCCTTCGACACCATCAACTCGATGGTTTGCTCGTTAGCGATCACAAAGTAGGCATTTTGTAATCGTCTACTTTGGCAACGGTTATTTTTGATTGACCGATGCATTGCCATAGCTGTGCTCTCCATTTGGATTAGCAGGTTTTTATCTTTGATTCTGATTCTGGCATTGTGAATCAGTTAAGAGTTGTGTAATGGCAGTTCATGTTGCCTTACGGTTGTTTGGCTGAGCTTCTCTCGCCCAGAGAGGGCAGTGCTGCCTCGGTTGTTTGCGGGCAGTTTGGCAATTAGCCTTCCGTGTAAGCTCGCCGTTTCTGTACAACTCTTTGTTTATGCCAACTTATTTAGGATGGCTAATTAAATTCAATTTCCTATCTATGCCGGCACTGAACAGGTGTCATGAGCCGGGACGGTGACGGCGACCTTACACCTAGGAAGGAGTTTTCAGACCACAAGGGCTACCTCCCTAAAATGCAAGGCGGGTCATAGCGTACAGGAGCACCAGTAGGAACGTGTTACCGGTCCGGGTACCCTGAGCTGTCTGCGGGAATGTCCACGAAAGTTAGGGAGTGGGGGGGAGAAGTTGAGATCCCACCCCCTCCATTTTTGAGTGACTGAGATAGCGACAATGAGTCTTCACACTATCTCATTCAATTATTCATTCCAATCATGTTCAGATTCAATTTGCTATCCTCTAACTCTATCGCGATATATGATACACAGTTCACATTTCTATGATTTAAGCGCTTATGTACTGTATAACCAAAAACAGGTTTGAATAGGCCTGCTTCCTGCTACGTCACGGTGTATAAGAGGGGTGCAGGTATAATTTTTTCTTACTGTGTTATTGTTATTATGGTTATTAATATTATATGGTATTAGGCCTATAATGATGGCGATGATGATGATGATGGTGGTGGTGATGATGATGGTGATGACATGACCAATGGAAATGACATTATTTGTTACAATACCAGAGATAGTAATGGAAATGATAACTGGAATAACAATGATGATAATAATTAATATAACACAAGTTATAACAATGATTATAAAAACGATGGTGATAGAATCAAAGATATAATAATAATAACGAAGATAATGATGATAATGATAACGATTATGATGATAATAATGATACTGGTAATGGAAATAATTATCATAGTACTACTACTAATAATAGTAATAATGGCAATACTACTAATAATTATCATCATAATGAGGATAGGAATAATGATGACACTACTACTACCACTAATGATAATGAAAGTAATAATAGTAATAACAATCACTGTCTTATTGTTATCAATATTAATAACAATAATAATAATAATAATAATAATCTTTGTTTCAGCTGTAATGAGCCATACATTGTTAATATCATACAAACATATTAGTAATATATATATATATATATATATATATATATATAATATATATATACATATATATATTATATATATATATATATATTATATAAAACAATAAATATAACACACACAAATACAATAGCAGACAGATATAAAATACAATCATCCTACATCAATAAATAAAAGTTTTTCCCAATGGAACCACTGCTTTGAAAACACATTTTTCATCACTTCTCACAATACACATAATTCGTTCATTGCTAGTTTGTGAGACACTGTTCATGCAGTTCCATGAGGCATGTCTAAGAATCTCAGGGAAGCTTTTCACGCGAATACTAACAAACATATGTGTTGTACTTTCTCAGGGTGGCACAATGAACAATTTCCTCATGATGGTATTATACGTCACCCGTAATTCTGCAACTACAGCTACTAATGCTACTACTGATAATGATGATAAGAATAGCAATGATACCAATGACGGTGATGATAATTGTAATGAACCAAGAGTCCATTTCATCACTAATTAACTACTTCACTAAGGTCAGACACTAAGGCACTTGTGTTAGTTCTAGAAAGAGGTAAATTTCATGTTTTATAGATTACCTTTCACGTCCCGATGTTCCTAGAATTTGTTCACACCAAGAGTTCACACACTCGCCCTAATATCCATCTCGAACCTATTTTTTTCAAACGAGGACCAGGCAAAATCTCGGGCAAAATACCCATGTCGACGTGGGTATTCTGGCCTCTCTGGGTAACTACTGGGCAGGTTTCAGGAATACCCAAGGAAAGGGCAGTCAGGGTTTGTAACGGAAGGTTGAGGATCACTTCATACGGACACGGGTATGAGTGATCACAGAATTGCCATTGTACATAGCGTGCCACATTATCATGTATTTTCTTATGTTCCTGTTGTGCCAATAACCATAATAATAATAATACAAGGTCTGTATTTATATTGACCTTGATCATATAAAGGAATAACGCAACTACCCGTGTAAATTGTGAACCGTTTGTTTAGAGTTAGCGACAGGACGTAAATAAAGCCTCTGGGAATGTTTCGTATCATTTGCTTCTACCCAAACTACCTGGGTAGAAGGGGGCATGGACCTACTAAATATTTGCTACGCAGAAACAAGCTCTGTGGATCAACTACACACAGTTTCACATTGACAGAGAGAGAGAGAGTGGGGGAGGAATAGAGAGAGAGAGGGGGAGGAAGAGAGAGAGGGGGTGGGAGGGAGAGAGAGAGAGTGGGGAGGAAGAGAGAGAGGGGGTGGGAGGAGAGAGAGAGAGAGGGGGGGAGGAAGAGAGAGAGAGAGAGAGAGCGCATAGATTCGCCGTTGTGCAGAATATGTAGAGAAAGAGGAGATAGCGTAAATCAATTGGTTAGTGAAATATAGTAAATTGTCGCTTGGAAAAAACAGGAATATAAGAAAATACATGATAATGTGGCACGCTATATACATAGGCAACTCTGTGAAAAGGGGGGATTAGTAAGAGCAAGTAGGTGGTGTGACCAGAAACCAAAAGGAGTGGTGGAGAATGAAAACATTTAGTTATTGTGGGAATTCACTATACAATGTGACTGAATGGTAGAGGCAAGAAGACCACAGGCATTGTGTTTGTAGACAGAGGCGGGTCCAGAGAATTTTCTAGTGGGGGCACAGGGGGTAACAACAATAAATCGGGGGGGAGGGCGCCCAGAAGCAACAAATTTAAGGCTGCCCACTTCAGTACTCATATCCTTCAGTTACACATTTGTTTATGTTTTCACCTTGCTTTTCTTGGCCACATTAAATCTGCTAGGGGTACTTTTACTAAGTGGTAAGCTAACACACAGAACACTATGACGTTTGCTGTACAGTTAGTCAATGACCATTGGAGGGACACACGGGGTGGCCAATCAGAGTGGGTGCCCCCGTACCACCATGAAAGCCCAACAGTAATAATAAAACTGATAATAATATGATTATAATAATGATATTGATAATAGTACTATTACTACTACTATTACTATTGATTATCATTATCATGGTAGTAATGATAATGACAATTATGATAAGGATAATAATAACAATTATTATGATGAAAACAACAAAGAAATAAGAAATAATGATGATGATAATGTTGACTATGATAATCACAACAAAAATAGTAATGCCAATAATAATCATGCAATGAACGCGTAATATAAGAATATCCTTAAATCATATGACACTTATAATACATAGTATAATTTATCACATTTAAAAAAGATTCCCCTAAAGATATTTTCTATCAAAGGTTATGCGCCAGCTGGCATCATAGAAAACGTGTATATTGGTACAAGGGAGGGGACTAAAGAATAATTTTAATTCCAAAACGTGATCTCCCATGTGATCAAAGCAATGCCAACACTACCCATTATACAAACTAGTCGATCTTCCACTCAAAGTAACAGATTTAGTCACATTCATAGTTAAGGGCACCGCCATTTTTGCAATCAATCCTTGAGGTAAGCACTGTACACTGGTATCTATTAGAAATACGTTTTCCCAACGCCTGTGGTAAAATGTAATCTTTGGTACAATAGCAAATAAACATTTAAGGCATTTTCAAGAATTCCAGTATAATGCTGTTGTAGCCTTCCCGTCTAACAAACATTCCTTGCACACAGGGGGTAATTTAGAAATAAAAAATAAACAGATATCTTAACAAACAAGAATAATCATCATAACGAATAATGGTGATAATGAATGTAATATTATGTTACATGTGTGTTAATTACTAGTTTGCTCTGGGAAAAGCTTTCATCGTGGTATATCTTCCTAAGATCATGTAAAGATTAATGAAATGAGGTGTTGACTGCTTGGATTGATAACGTCCAAGCAGAGGGTCACTAATGCAATAAAAATATTCACACTTGAAGAATTTATTATTTTTTGAGTTATCCAAACAAACAAACGAACCGACGCTACCAAAATCATAACCTCCTTGGCGGAGATTAGAATGATAACAATAATAATAATAACCGTGGCCATTGGAACGTCCTCGTTTACATAGAATTAATTTGAAAATCGCAGGTGCTCTCGTTTATCATGATTTTTTTTCCTGAGAGGGAGGGAGAGAGAGAGAGAAAGAGAGAGAGAGAGAGAGAGAGAGAGAGAGAAGAGAGAGAGAGAGAGAGAGAGAGAGAGAGAGAGAGAGGAGTAGGAGGAGAAAGAGAAAGAGAGAGAGGAGTATGAGGAGAAAGAGAAAGAGAAAGAGAGAGAGGGGGCAGAGAGAAAGAGAGAGAGAATGAGAATGAGAAAGAAAAAACAGAAAGAGAGAGGGGGGGGGGGCAAAAAGAAAGAGAAATAGAGAGAGAGAATGAGAATGAGTTAGAAGAAAAAGAGAGAGGAAGAAAACGAAAGACAGAAAACCTTAAGTTGAATAACAAAGAAAGAACACACACACACAAAAAAAAACAAAAAAAAAACAAGAAGTGCTGAATGGACGAGTGCTTCATAAAATATTAGCATATCTAAAGAGCAACATGCGACGGAGAATCTTTTGAAAAAGCTCAGTCTGACAAAGTTCTTAGTGCACAATACACGTCCGCCTCAAGAGCTGCAGCCGATCACTAGGTCATATGATATTTATACTGCATTTAATAAATTCCAGTGCATCAAAATAACTATGAAATGGAATATGTGTTACGAAGATAATTAAAACTAGTTTACTCCACACCTGGTCGAAGATTTCCTAGCACAGTCTAGTGTTGTTGTTATTTTGTAATGTGAATGCATGTTATCTTTTCCTGAACTGTCAACATGAAAATGGATAACTATGATTTTTTTCATGAAAGAACACTGATTATGGGATGTGTTGCCAGTTGTATCCTTGACCATGTTGATAAAAAAATAATCAAAGAGAACTTTTTTCGTT
>NW_020869380.1:304555-309555 GCF_003789085.1 Penaeus vannamei | reverse complement strand
ATTCTTCAAGTTAACACAGGCTACTTTCCATGTCCAATCATAAATAAGAAAATAATGAAAAAAAATAAGAACGAGCCTGTATCATCCCACCAGGATTTCCACCAGGAAAGGGACTGTGATGGAGCCGATTTTAGCCACCATCGCGCACGTGCTCATGCCTCGCTGTCGGACCTCTGTCGGGAAGAGCTCGTTCGCGTGGAAGTAGAGAATCATGTAGGCTGCGGTGATGGCCAGTTTCCCAATCATGATCATCGTTGTCACCAGCCAGCTAATACCTGCGGGAAATATTCCAAGGTATGTGTCACATATATAGGTTATAAAACTATTTTTTTTTGTCTCATGTTTAATATATTAACTTAATTGGCGTGATAGTCAGTTCCCTTCATCCCTTCATATGATCATAGTTATCACCAAAGACAATATCTGCGAAAAATATCCCAAATTCAACGCATCACACACTCAGAATAGGTGCAAAGGCCGTCGAAGATCACATAAAAAAAAATCCTCCTTACCCATCTCTCCTAATTCACCACTTACCACTCCAACACACTCACCCGAGGGCGTCACTCCGAGAGCCAGCAGAGAAACGCCGCTGACCACAAAACACATGATATTCGAAGCTCTCCTCCCCAGTTTCCGGACCAGAGGAATCGTCAGGGTGTTTGCCGGAGTCTCCATCACGCCCCCGAGAGCCATGTAGGCGAAGGGGTCCACGCCGAACCTGTCGCCGCCCAGAGACAGGCCGTAGTACACCGAGTCCACCACCAGGAAGTTGGCGTAGAGACACAGCGTTATCATCCGGATCTTTTTGGTTCTGGAAGGATTCGTGGGTTTTTTAGTTGATTGTAATTGCTGTTGCTACTACAGATGGTGAAAGGATATCCATAACAACAAATACATTAATGAAATCAATAACAAATATAATGATATATATTATTACTATTATTTTCAATAATAAAACATTCGAATAATAATAGGTGTGATAATGATGATGGTGAAAATAATGATAATATTAACAATAACACTAATAAAAAATAATAAAAATGATAATAACAATAATAATACTGACAATATATATATTTATGTAAATACTATACACACATTAATATATATATATATATATATATATATATATATATATATATATATATACATACATACATACATACATATATATATATATATATATTATATATATATATATATATATATATGTGTGAATGTGCGTATGAATACAGGTTACATAAATAAATAAGCAAATAAACAAATCAAAATGAAATGCATAGAAATACCAGCACCCCAAGACCGAGGCGCCCACCGACCCGACCCCGACAGAGATCTTCCTAACCTCAACAAGACGACAGCTCCAGCGGCCACGTCTCTCAGGGTCGCCTTCAGTCCACGGGGAGAGTCTGCCTCGTGCCCCTGTGCTTCCTTTTCCTGGTCAGGGCATTGCGAATGGGTGTGATTTCAACCAGGGAATTGGTGGGTAATGGGATTTTAACCAGGGAATTGGTGGTAATGGGATGGATTTCAACCAGGGAATTGGTGGTAATGGGATTGGAATTAATTTTAACCAGGGAATTGGTGGTTAGTGTGATTTCAACCAGGGAATTGGTGGTTAATGGTTTGTGGTTGGAATAAATAAGTGCGTTTGACGTGTAATTTCATATAGCACCTAACCAGAGAATTACTAAATAGGTTTGTGAAGAGTTTAGATGAAAAAAAAAAAAAAAAAAAAATATATATATATACATATATATATATATATATATATATATATATATATATATATATACATACATACATACATACGTATATATATATATATATATATATATATATATATATATATATAGCATGTATTATTAACCTCTGTTAATAATACATGCTAATAATATTTTCTAGTTAATGCCTTTTGTTACTCAAATCATATTTTCAGTTAATTTCTCGTAATATACTATAATTGCTTTAATACAGTGGCCAGTGATTAATACTTGTTTACTAAATGAGTTTCAAACATTTGACGTAAACAATGGACAAACTTTTCTATAACTGTTTAAAATTCAAGAACAAGTATGAATTTCAGCCACCAGGTGTCTCTACTAGCCATGTGCAGCCAACCAGCCAGTCATATTTTTCTATTATAAGGTATCTGATGTAAACATACGTTAATGTATATGTTCATGTATGTGGTGTTTGTGTACATGAGTGACTTTCCGCCAGAATTTGGAGATCAGGAAATTATGATTATGATCAATGTTTTTTTTTTTTCTTTTTTGTTGTCAATCTGCAGGCGGTAAGGGATGTTCCTGTGAAAGTTTTAAAAATAAGTTTTATTTTGCGTTTACGATCTGCCCGACTACCGGGAAATGTGATTTCCGACAAAAATATGTGCTTAGGACATGTACTTTTTTTTTTTTTTTTTTTTTTTTTTTTTTTTTTTTTTTTACTAGGTCTATTTTCTTTCTTTGTCGAGTACACACACTAACAAATAAATAGACAGCATTCAACACTAAAAACATTTGAAAGTCCTGCTCTTCCCTTCAACCTATTTCTAAAGTCTTAACTCAGCCTCTGAAACCTATTTCTAAATTCTTAACTCACAATTTGAAATCCATTTCTTAATTCCTCAGAAACCTATTTCTTAAATTATCCTCTGAACCTAAATTCCTAAATTCTAAACCCCTCTGAAACTTATTTCTGAATTCTTAAGGCATCCACTCAAACCTATTTCAAAATTCCTTATTCAATTCTTAGGAACCTACTTCTGGATCCTTAAAAATGCATCACTCAAACCTATTTCAAAATTCCAAACTCATTTTTGGAACCTACTTCTCAATCCTTAAAAAATACATCCTCTCAAACCTATTCCAAAATCCCTAACTCACTTTTTCGAACCTATTTCTCAATCCTTAAAAATGCATCCTCTCAAACCTATTCCAAAATTCCTAACTCCTTCTCTGGAACCTATTTCTGGATCCTTAAAAATGCATCCCCTCAAACCTATTCCAAAATTCCTAACTCATTTTTGGAACCTATTTCTCAATCCTTAAAAATGCATCCTCTCAAACCTATTCCAAAATTCCCAACTCATTCTTTGGAACCTATTTCTGGATCCTTAAAAATGCATCACTCAAACCTATTTCAAAATTCCAAACTCATTTTTGGAACCTATTTCTCAATCCTTAAACATGCATCCTCTCAAACTTATACCAAAATTCCCAACTCACTCTCTGGAACCTATTTCTTAATCTATCTCTGAACCTAAATTCCTAAATTCTAAACCCCTCTGAGACCTATTTCTGAATTCTTAAATCCTAAATTCCTAAATCATTCTTTGGAACCTACTTCTCAATCCTTAAAAATGGCATCCTCTCAAACCTATTCCAAAATTCCTAACTCATTCTTTGGAACCTACTTCTGGATCCTCAAACCTATTCCAAAATTCCCAACTCATTCTTTGGAACCTACTTCTCAATCCTTAAAAATGCATCCTCTCAAACCTATTCCAAAATTCCTAACCTAAGCCTCTACCTCCGACTGCGTGTCCGCCATGATCTCGAACAGCTGATCGTCTGGCGGAAGCTCAACCTTATTCCAGCGTGAGGCTTTGCGGAGGACACGAAGGGCGTCGGCGTGGCGGCCTCGCACAATAAGCCATCTCGGTGATTCGTCCATTAGCCTGTTTGTCGAGGGATATGTTGGTGTTTAGAAATCATTTTGAGGGAAAATGGTGTTTATAATTTTTTTTTTTTTTTTCTAGGTGTTTTTGCTTGATTTTGTATTCTCCAAATGTTAAGGAATTTTCAGTTGGTGTTTACATTTTTTTTTTTTTTAGGATAAAGGTGTTTTTGCTTGATTTTGTATTCTCCAAATGTTAAAGAATTTTCAGTTGGTGTTTTACAAATGTTTTTTTTTCGGATAAAGGTCTTTTGCTAGATCTTATACTCTCTAAATAGTAAGGAATTTTGGTTTATTTTAAGGTCCGTCCCATACACGAAAAAAAATATATAATAATTCGTCCAACATCCATATAATTAAAATACCTAGAAGAAAAAAACCCACTAATTATTGTAGAAAAAAAACTAAACTGACCACAGCACGGGCAAATACAGAAGCCCCGGCATAGACACGGTGAACATAAGCCACCGCCAGTCCCTCAGCAGATAACCAAAGCCTCCAAGGGTGATGAGGGAGAAACACCAAGGTAAATAGACGATGATTCCGATGATGGACCTTAGGCGGGGTTCACAAGTCTCCATGACTGTTTGGGAGAGAGAGAGAGAGAGAGAGAGAGAGGAGAGAGAGAGAGAGAGAGAGAGAGAGAGAGAGAGAGAGAGAGAGAGAGAGAGAGAGAGAGAGAGAGAGAAAGTTAGTTTCACCGTGATTTTTTGTTCTTTTTCTGTTCTTTCGTTTGGATCGTTTTGTTTCAACTTGAAGTTCTAATTATTTCAATGTTTTTAATTTCATTTTATTTATCTGCATCTTGAGAGAAAGAGAAAGAAAATGACAATTAAAGGATTATTTCCCCCTTGCGGATTACTATTGCTTAACTTAAACTGATTTTCTGGATTTTTTCCCCTTTCTTTCTTTCTTTTAATTATATAAAATACCCTTTCCTTTCTTCCTCTCTCTCTCTCTTTCTTTTAAATACGTTGCAAAACCATCAACATACTCGCAAATAAATGACTTACCTAGACTGTACCCGGTCTCGGTGGAGGAAGGGTGACCGACGCCCATGAAAAAGCGCGCGAACAAGATGGCGGACATGTTGGGCAGCCAGGACAGGGCATTCCCCAGGATGACGAAGGTAAGTACGCCCGCCATGTGCATCGTCTTACGCCCATATCTGTGCATTTCGTTAATGGAGAGAGGTTAGGCAATCGGTCTGTATTTTCTACGGGAAGGTATGTGGAATTGAAGGTTGGTATTCAGTTTCGTAGACATCGTGTGTGTGTGTGTGTGTGTGTGTGTGTGTGTGTGTGTGTGTGTGTGTG
>NW_020869380.1:297055-299555 GCF_003789085.1 Penaeus vannamei | reverse complement strand
GAGAGAGAGAGAGAGAGAGAGAGAGAGAGAGAGAGAGAGAGAGAGAGAGAGAGAGAGAGAGATTATAAATAAATAGATAGAATGAAAATTTGTATTATGTCCCCCTACTGTAGATATAATAGACAATAGATTTTTTTGGATATTAAGACAACATATACACCAAAACAAAACAAAACAATAATAAATGAATAGATAAGAATAAAAATAGATATTATGTCCCCTACTGTAGATATAATAAACAATATATTTTTTTTTGGATATTAAGACAACCTATACACCTATGAGCAGAGTATTCCATTTTCTTTCTCCAAGATCAATATAATCACTAATACGAACAATTTCCCATGTGTTTGATACGAACAATAACTCATAGCGACGGCATAGAGCAGGTTCCATCTCCCAGTCCCGAGGTGTGCAAGAAGGTCGTCAAACTTAGGCATAGCAAGGGCAATCTAACCCTTACAGGTCATACGCTGGTTCAGGGACCAAACCTATAAACATTATTATTATGATAAAAGTGATGATACTAATTATAGTAATTATGACGGTGGGACTATTGATTATGGTTTTGTTCTTAATGATGGTAATGCTGATAATCATATAGAATTGGAGTAATTACTTAATGATGATGATAATGGTATGTATAATGATTAAATTTTATTACAAAAAACAATAATAATATCAATAAAAATTGATGATAATAATGGTGATGATAATGATAATATTGAAATAAAGATGGCCATGATAAGAATAATAATTATCACTATTGTTATTACTATCATAATGAGGTTAATGATATTAAAAATGATAATAATGATAGTAATGATAATAATAGTAATAATGAATAATAATGATAATAATTAATAATTAATGAATAATGATAATAATTGTAATAATATGGTATATCATGTGAGAGTGTAATAACACACTAAAGATAATAAATATAAGTGTCAAATAGATCCCAAGAAGAATGTAATAAATAATATTATGAAATGATAATAAATAAGAATAGTGAAACAATAGTATAATTTAATGACATATGAATAATTTAAGATGGATAAATAACTAAATAAGTATGAGTGAGCGGAAAGGTAAATAATAGCGTATGGATAATGAGAAAGTGATGGTTAACAATCATGGAATAGATAATAACAAAGGAGTAATAAAAATGATGAGCGAATAAATTTAATAGTAAGGATAATAAGATATAAGAAATAAATAGATGATAAACAATTATAAGTAGTAAAGACAGATAATATGAAGTAAAGTAGTATAAATGGAGTACGAGTAGAGATTAGATAAAATGATGATAATGGATTGATAGAGAGAGATGAGAGAAGAAAAAGAGAGCGACAGGAGAGGGAAGGAACCGGCACACATAATGAACAGATGAGTGACATTGAACAATCTAATAATCTAATTAACAATGACAAAAAAACATTAATTCATCATCATTCACCTCTAGTACATGCATGATAATATTTAAATAACAGGATGAAAAAGGAAATTGTGAGTGATCTAGTTGAAGTTAAGAGTACGACTTCGAGACGCGAATACACCGAATAACCATAGAAAACATCCGTGATAATATAGTGTGTGGATCGAAGCCGCACTCGGTGTCTAACGCGAGACATAAATAGAAAGACAGTAGTTATAAGAGAAGATGAGAGCAGAGCAAGAGGTAAACAAGGAGCCGGAAGTAGTGAGAAATAGATGGGGGAGAAGCAAATATGACCAGCGCAATTCTGATGGTGAAGATAAATAGAAGAGAATGAATGAGAGACATGACGGGATGTATGTATGAAGTTATAAAAACATAAGAGGAGAGTGGGAAATTAATGACAAGTGAAACTAGGAAAATCGATGTAACAGGTAGGACGAGAAAGGAACAAGAATGAGTTAATAATGGTAATGGATTTCCAAAGATAAAGATTGAATGAATATGATGAGTGATACAGAATGATAATCAATAAGTCGTCAAGATAAACAATAGAGGATGGAGACCTAATGGAGCTGATGAATTAAGAAAATATACGATAATAAATTATCTCAAATTATAATCGTAGCCTTTGAATTGATGAGTATAGAAATAATGATATATAAATATTAGATAGGTATGATAATTTAACTATATATTGGATAAATATATAACATAAGTATAAATTGATGTGTTAGTAATGGTTCATGATAATAATGATAATTCGATTGTCGTATTAGTTTAAAAATCATCCGATAAGATTACATGAGAATGTGATAATTACGAAAGTGCCTTTAGTATGCGTATTTTAATGGTATATATTGAACGATACTGCTGATTGTGTGGTATGCTTATTGCGCTCGGTATGATCTTCTACGCAGCAGTAAGGTCGCTCCAACTTCAATCGACTAACAAGATTATATAGATCGGACGAGTGAGATAATAAATCATAATATATATATCGATGATACTATCGATTAATGATAATAATAATTAGAATAAGTTAAAGATAATAATAAATTA
>NW_020869380.1:292055-294555 GCF_003789085.1 Penaeus vannamei | reverse complement strand
TAATAAGATAATAAAATGAGATAAAACAAAATAAAATAAGATAAAACAAAAATAAAAAATAAGATGATAAAAGATAATAAACAATAATAGGATAACAATAAGATAATAAAACAAAAATAAAAAATAAGATAATAAATCGACAGAAAACAAACAGCGATAAAAAAGGCATAACACACTAGGACAGAAGAGCCACGTAAAAAGACATGAATGAGACCGAATATCTTCACAATACAAGAGACGTATTTGACCGGTTTCGAGTATATCTTCGTCAGAATTTTTTTTTTTCTACATTTTTTCTTGTGAGGATATTCATTCTCACTCAAACTTCTACATTTGCCAACACGAATGCGGTTTAAAGAGGAGCTAACCTACACGAGCGCGGGAAACAACAATGGCGCCATCACACAGACACACGTGGTGAATATGTCGCTCGACCGGGTGTAAAAATGGGTAATTGATCAATGTAGTTGCTTCGAAATAATACAATAAATACAGGTAAGATAAAGGTGGATTTGTTTTTTCCAACAGACTTGTAACTGGATAGTTTCATAGCATGTTTGGAACATGTTGGGGATATCAGGATTTTTTTATATCAGGCAAGAACTTCGATGAGGACAATGCTAATATTAGGCGATAATACAAGGAATGGTGAATAACAATAATAATGATAGTGGATGTACTGGTAATAATAATAATAACAACAATAGTGAACCTGGTGATAACAACAGTGCACTTTTTACAACGAATAAGGTTGAAGCAACGGTTAACCTGGACCCCAAAAAAAAGCTATTTGATCCATTGATTTTGTTTGCGACATTCTTATTCTTATTTGGCGGTCACTATTCTTTAAACAGTAAAAATAATATCCCTCTTCAATTTCGTAGATAACTTAGTTCTAATCTCTAACCTTCAGCAGTATCTTATTTCATATATATATGTATGTGTGCATGCGTGCGTGCGTGCGTGTGTGTGTGTGTGTGTGTGTGTATGTGTGTGTGTGTGTGTGTGTGTGTGTGTGTGTGTGTGTATGTGTGTGTTCGTGTGTGTGTGTTTATATATGTATATATATATATATGTATATATTGTAGGCGTCTACGGTGCCGTCCACTGTAAATTACATGTAAAATGCTGCATGTAGACTGGCCAGCGTCTTCGGCCCCTCCACACACACACAAGGCTGCGTGTCCCCTGAGAACGCGTGTCTGTTAAGACTGAGCCTCTATTGTTCCCGTGATATACATTACTTGGTGGAACATTCTCCGTGAAAGTTCAAGTTGGTCGCGTTTTTTTTTTTTTTAGCCCTCGCGCAAAATGGCCCGAATTCATTTCTAAGAAAGTATTGGATATAATTAAGAAGAAGAAAAGACATTTCGTTTAGTTTCAGTGGAAAGCTGAAGGAATAAAGTGAGGTAAGCGAATGTGTCATCTTAATGCATCGTGTAAAAGATATGTTTTTAAATAATTTTCGTCCTTTTCGGAAATAACTTATCTTGTTACATAAAGGATCTTTGTAATGATTTTATAGGCTTGCATCTCAAAGAGAGAAAGAGCTGACTCAGAGTCTGTAGGAAGCTCTAGTCTTCCTGATCAAACTTACTGATAATGAGAGATTAATATCTGGGGTTATCCAAGGTAGAACTTTATGGGACACTTTTTTGATAGAGATTGTCTAGCCCAGGGGTTTCTAAGCTCAATTTCTAAGCTGAGGCTATGGAGCAACATAAAAATTATGACGTCGAGTTAAATTGAATTTGATCTCATCTACAGGTCGTGCATATAATTCTCTCTCACATATCAATAAATTAGAATCTTTCCATAAAGTGTTCTTGGCCAATAGCTATTAACACCACTGCACTATTCATGACTAATAATAACTAAATCTGAAAAGATAACAGATGGTGATTGGGGCCATGGAGATTATTAGAGAGAGACATTATTATTATTATTATTATTACTATTATTAGAGATTATTAGAGAGAGATTATTAGAGACAGAGGGCCATAGAATAATAAAGATTGGGAACCACTGATCAAGGCCATACCATGTAGATTAGTAGCGGTTAAAACATCGATCGTGACCCATAAAAGCATTATCCAGCTCGACTGTTTTACGTCTTCCATCATTTCAGTCCATTAGTTTCCGATTTTCGAGTTTTCATTCAATTAGTTTCCGATTTTTGTTTTCATTTAGTTTCGAGTTTTCATCCAATTAGTTTCCGATTTTTCGAGTTTTCATTCAATTAGTTTCCGATTTTTCGAGTTTATCCTTTCCGTCGACTAAGCCCTTGGTATACAGCAATAAATCCATCGTTTTAGATTCATAGACAGATAAGCAGGTGAACACAAACATTAGATAAAACACAATAGACAACCAAATACTCGTAAGACTTATTTTAGGCTCTCCACTAAGACGACCTTCGACTTTACGACCTCACGGACGCGAGACAAAGATTCTCACGTCCATGATATTGAGAGGAGGGTAAGTCCCGGCCGACACGCGT
>NW_020869380.1:249555-282055 GCF_003789085.1 Penaeus vannamei | reverse complement strand
TCATTCACAAAATACTGAATACTACTATTTTATTCCATAAAATATCGGTCCACCAAGTGTACATTTCTGTTACTGTCTTTTATTTAATCGTAATGGCGAATATCCGTTAGATTCCAAGAACAAAAAAAGGTAATTGTTCAGAATACCTTTGCAGTATGAAATTATCCCACTGAACTACCCCCCCCCCCTGCCTCCGACATATATGGAACCGATAGCAGGTAACAGGGATATTGTGAAATGTGAATAATAAACACGATAAACGTCACTACAGTGATAATAGACACTGAATAAGATCAGGTTAGGTTAGGTTTAGGTTAGGTTAGGTTAGGTTGGGTTGGGTTGGGTTGGGTTGGGTTGGGTTTAGGTTAGGTTTAGGTTGTTGGTTTAGGGGTTGGGTTAGGGGTTTAGGTTATTAGGTTAGGTTAGGTTTAGGTTAGGTTTGGGTTGGGTTGGGTTGGGTTGGGTTGGTTGGGTTGGGTTGGGGGTTAGGTTTTAGGTGGGTTGGGTTGGGTTTGGGTTGGGTTGGTTGGGTTGGGTTAGGTTAGGTTTAGGTTGTTGGGTTGGGTTGGGTTTGGGTTTGGTTAGGTTAGGTTAGGTTAGGTTAGGTTAGGTTTTAGGAGGTTGGGTTGGGTTGGGTTGGGTTGGGTTGGGTTGGGTTGGGTTGGTTGGGTTGGGGTTGGTTGGGTTGGTTGGGTTGGGTTGGGTGGGTGGGTTGGGTTGGGTTGGGTTGGGTTGGGTTTGGGTTGGGTTGGTTTTGGGTTGGGTTGGGGGTTAGGTTAGTTAGGTTAGGTTTAGGTTAGGTTAGGTTAGGTGGTTGGGTTGGGTTGGGTTGGGTTGGGTTAGGTTTAGGTTAGGTTAGGTTGGGTTGGGTTGGGTTGGGTTGGGTTAGGGTTTAGTTGGGTTGGGTTGGGTTGGGTTGGGTTGGGTTGGGTTGGTTTAGGTTAGGTTAGGTTTGGGTTGGGTTAGGTTGGGTTAGGTTTAGGTTAGGTTAGGTTAGGTTGGGTTGGGTTGGGTTGGGTTGGGGTTGGGTTGGGTTTAGGTTAGGTTAGGTTGGGTTAGGTTGGGTTGGGTTGGTTTAGGTTAGGTTAGGTTTAGGTTAAGGTTAGGTTAGGTTAGGTTTAGGTTAGGTTAGGTTAGGTAGGTTAGGTTAGGTTACTTAGGGTTACGGTTACGGTTAGGATTAGGTTAAGGTTAAGGTTAGGTTTAGGTTTAGGTTTGGTTAGATTAGGTTAGGTTAAGGATAGGTTAGGTTAGGTTAGGTTAGGCTAGGCTAGGTTAGGTAAGATAGGTAATTAAGTTCCTACATTTTCTTATGCAAGGGATATCCCCCCCCCCCCAGCCTCAGCCGTGAAAGACAAAGAATCCTCCATGTATTTTCAAGATGGAGCATACACCCGACATGTGGCGGATTCCCGCATTAGACTTACATACTGATCTATTCTCTATACGTTATTCGCATTTTATCTATTTTCGTGGTACCACCCATGCCCTCCCCTGCTATCGGCATTTTTTTCTATACATGTTGGTGGTAGAGAGCGAGAGGAATCCACCGAAGCCACAGTCGTAGTGATCGGTGATTACGGTGTTCTGAATGTTAAAAAAAGTAAAAGAAAAGAAAAGAAAAAAAATATATATGTGTTGTGTGTGTGTATATATATATATATATATATATATATATATATATATATATATATATATATATATATATATATATATATATATATATACTACTCGCCGGTATAGACGTAGCTCAGCCCGCGGAGGGTATGAGTGACGGCAGCGCACGCAGTTTCCGATGCCCTGAAGTACTCCGTCTGTGGGGCATCGGCGGGCACACACTCCTGCGACTTCTCCCGGCGTACCATCAGGTGCTGAGCGCGAGTGCCAAGGGCCGCGGGTGCCAATATCAGGGCCAATACGCAGGCGCGATAACCCATTGTAGAGGGTCGTGGCTGTGGGAGTACAGACTATCGGCTAGGTTATACTTTTCAGGTAATCATTTATTATAACGATCATTAGAATGATGATACTGACGATGATATAACCATAAAGTAATCACTTATTATGATCATGATTAGAATGATGATACTGACGATGATATAACCATAAAGTAATCATTTATTATAACGATCATGATTAGAATGATGATGATATTAACGGTGATATAACCATAGCAACGATAATAATGTAAACCCAATAACATTACTGATAATCTCAACTGAAATGCCTATGTAACGACCTTTACTTACAGTGATAATGGTAACACTGTGAAAGAGAGAGAAATAATATAAGATTCACAAATTTGAAAGGATTTCAAAACAGTAATAAACTTAATAACAAAACCTAAATAAAACATACAAATATGTATAAGATAACAATGATTCCCTAACGAAAAAAAGTTCTCTTTGATTATTTTTTTTATCAACATGGTCAAGGATACAACTGGCCATAATCAGTGTTCTTTCCTGAAAAAAATCTTAGTTATCCATTTCATGTTGACAGTTCAGGAAAAGATAACCATGCATTCACATTACAAAATAACAACAACACTAGGCTATGCTGGGAAATCTTCGACCAGGTGTGGAGTAAACTAGTTTTAATTATCTTCGTAACACATATTCCATTTCATAGTTATTTTGATGCACTGGAATTTATTAAATGCAGTATAAATATCATATGACCTAGTGATCGGCTGCAGCTCTTGAGGCGGACGTGTATTGTGCACTAAGAACTTTGTCAGACTGAGCTTTTTCAAAAGATTCTCCGTCGCATGTCGCTCTTTAGATGTGCTAATATTTTATGAAGCACTCGTCCATTCAGCACTCTCTTGTTTTTTTTGTTTTTTTTGTGTGTGTGTGTGTTCTTTCTTTGTTATTCAACTTAAGGTTTTCTGTCTTTCGTTTTCTTTCTCTCTCTTTCTCATTCTCAGTCTTTCTCTCTATTTCTCTCTCTCTCTCTTTTCTCCCCCCCCTCTCTCTTTTCTCTTTTCTTTCTCATTCTCATTCTCTCTGCCCCCCTCTCTCTCTTTCTCTTTCTCTCCTCTCCTCTCTCTCTCTCCTCTTCTCTCTCTTTCTCCTCCTACTCCTCTCTCTCTCTTCTCTCTCTCTCTCTCTCTCTCTCTCTCTCTCTCTCTCTCTCTCTCTCTCTCTCTCTCTCTCTCTCTCTCTCTCTCTCTCTCTCTCTCTCTCTCTCTCTCTCTCCCTCTCAGGAAAAAAAATCATGATAAACGAGAGCACCTGTGATTTAAAATGATTCGAAACTGAGGACGTCCAATGGCCACGGTTATTATTATTATTATTATCATTCTAATCTCCGCCAAGGAGGTTATGATTTCGGTAGCGTTGGTTCGTTTGTTTGTTTGGATAACTCAAAAAATTATAAATTCTTCAAGTGTGAATATTTTTATTGCATTAGTGACCCTCTTGCATGGACGTTATCAATCCAAGCAGTCAACACCTCATTTCATTAATCTTTACATGATCTTAGGAAGATATACCACAATGAAAGCTTTTCCCAGAGCAAACTAGTAATTAACACACATGAAACATAATAATTACATTCATTATCATCATTATTCGTTTAGATGATTATTCTTAAGTTAAGATTATTCTTGTTTGTTAAGGTGTTTCTTTATTTTTTATTCTATATTACCCCCTGTGTACAAGGAATGTTTGTTAGACGGGAAGGCTACCCCAGCATTATACTGGAATTCTTGAAAATGCCTTAAATTTTCATTTGCTATTGTACCAAAGATTACATTTTACCACAGGCGTTGGGAAAACGTATTTCTAATAGATACCAGTGGTACAGTGCTTACCTCAAGGATTGATTGCAAAAAAAGGCGGTGCTCTTAACGATGATAACTATGAATGTGACTAAATCTGTTACTTTGAGTTGAAGATCGACTAGTTTGTATAATGGGTAGTGTTGGCATTGCTTTGGTCACATGGGAGATCACGTTTTGGAATTAAAATTATATCTTTAGTCCCCCTCCCTTGTATCAATATACACGTTTTCTATGATGCCAGCTGGCGCATAACCTTTGATAGAAAATATCTTTAGGGGATTCTTTTTTTTTTAAGTATGATAAAATATACTATGTATTAATAAGAGTCATATGATTTAAGGATATTCTTATATCACGCGTTCATCGCATGATTATTATTGGCATTACTATTTTTGTTGTGATTATCATAGTCAACATTATCATCATCATTATTTCTTATTTCTTTGTTGTTTTCATCATAATAATTGTTATTATTATCCTTATCATAATTGTCATTATCATTACTACCATGATAATGATAATCAATAGTAATAGTAGTAGTAATAGTACTATTATCAATATCATTATTATAATCATATTATTATCAGTTTTATTATTACTGTTGGGCTTTCATGGTGGTACGGGGGGCACCCACTCTGATTGGCCATCCCGTGTGCCCCCTCCAATGGTCATTGACTACCTGTACAACAAACGTCATAGTGTTCTGTGTGTTAGATTACCACTTGGTAAAAGTACCCCTAGCAGATTTAATGTGGCCAAGAAAAGCAAGATGAAAACATAAACAATGTGTAACTGAAGGATATGAGTACTGAAGTGGGCAGCCTTAAATTTTGTTGCTTGTGGGCGCCCCCCCCCCGGATTTATTGTTGAAACATGAAATTTACCTCTTTCTAGAACACAGTACCTTACTGTGTCTGACTTTAGTGAAGTAGTTAATTAGTGATTAAGTGGACTCTTGGCTCATTACAGTTATCATCACCGTCATTGGTATCATTGTTATTCTTATCATCATTATCAGTAGCAACATAGTAGTGGTAGTTGCAGAATTACGGTGACGTATAATACCATCATGAGGAATTGTTCATTGTGCCACCCTGAGAAAGTACAACACATATGTTTTGTTAGTGTTCGTGTGAAAGCTTCCCTGAGATTCTTTAGACATGCCTCATGGAATGCATGAACAGTGTCTCACAAACTAGCAATGAATGTATATGTGTATTGTGAGAAGTGATAAAAATGTTTCGAAGCAGTGTCCCATTGGAAAAAACTTTATATTATTGATGTAGGATAACTGTATTTTATATCTGTCTGCATATCTGTGTGAAGTCTATTTCTGTTGATATTTTACTTTCTATATATATATATATATATATATATATATATATATTTATAATAATATATTAATATATATATATATAATATATATATATATTAATATATGGTTGTATGATATTAACAATGTATGGCTCATTACAGCTGAAATAATTATTATTATTATTATTGATAACAATAAGACAGTGATTGTTATTACTATTATTTTTCATTATCATTAGTGGTAGTAGTAGTGTCACCTTATTCCTATCCTCATTATGATGATAATTATTAGTAGTATTGCCATATTACTATTATTAGTAGTAGTACTATGATATTATTTCCATTACCAGTATCATTATTATCATCATAATCGTTATCATTATCATCATTATCTTCGTTATTATTATTATTATATCTTTGATTCTATCACCATCGTTTTTATAATCATTGTTATAACATGTGTTATATTAACTATTATCATTGTTACTCCAGTTATCATTTCCATTACTATCTCTGGTATTGTAACAAATAATGTCATTTCCATTGGTCATGTCATCACCATCATCATCATCATCATTATAGACCTAATGCCATATATAATATTAATAACCATAATAACAATAACACAGTAAGAAAAAATTATACCTGCACCCCTCTTAATACACCGTGACGTAGCAGGAAGTAGGCCTATTCAAACCTGTTTTTGGTTATACAGTACATAAGCGCTTAAATCATAGAAATGTGAACTGTGTATCATATATGAATTGAATCATGATTGGAATGAATAATTGAATGAGATAGTGTGAAGGCTCATTGTCGCTATCTCAGTCACTCAAAAATGGAGGGGGTGGGGTCTCAACTTCTCCCCACCCCCCCACTCCCTAACTTTCATGGACATTCCCGCAGACAGCTCAGGGTACCCGGACCGGTAACACGTTCCTACTGGTGCTCCTGTACGCTATGACCCGCCTTGCATTTTAGGGAGGTAGCCCTTGTGGTCTGAAAACTCCTTCCTAGGTGTAAGGTCGCCGTCACCGTCCCGGCTCATGACACCTGTTCAGTGCCGGCATAGATAGGAAATTGAATTTAATTAGCCATCCTAAATAAGCTGGCATAAACAAAGAGTTGTACAGAAACGGCGAGCTTACACGGAAGGCTAATTGCCAAACTGCCCGCAAACAACCGAGGCAGCACTGCCCTCTCTGGGCGAGAGAAGCTCAGCCAAACAACCGTAAGGCAACATGAACTGCCATTACAGCAACTCTTAACTGATTCACAATGCCCAGAATCAGAATCAAAGATTAAAAACCTGCCAATCCAAATGGGAGAGCACAGCTATGGCAATGCATCGGTCAATCAAAAATAACCGTTGCCAAAGTAGACGATTACAAAAATGCCTACTTTGTGATCGCTAACGAGCAAACCATCGAGTTGATGGTGTCGAAGGAATGCAAAGCCACCTTCCTGAAGCATCACTTCGAGATTCAAGACCCACCCGAATATGATGCAATGAGAACGGTCGTAATAAGGAACGTTAACAAACAAATCACTGAGTTCAGTGATGAAGAACTTAAGGAGAGCATAGAAAATGAGAATGCTTGGGCAAAGATAGAACAGGTGATTAAAATACCAAATGGTGCTTCTATCTTAAAAATCAGATTTGAAACCACCCAAATGGCAAAACGATCACTAGAAAATAGAATGTTAATTCTATTCCAATCTATGCCTCCTAGATTCGTTGAAAAGGACATCTTCATCAACCTTGTTCCATGTTACAGATGTTACAAGTACGATCATCTAGTCAAAGATTGTAAGGAAAATGACACTTACAAAGCTTGTTCTGAATGTGCCTCCAAAGATCACACCTATAAGGATTGCAGGGAAAACACCAAGCAATGCCTGAACTGTAACGGTAACCACCGAACACTTGCCGCAAAATGTCCGATACAAAAAGAATTATCAAAGAACGCACGAAAGAGCAGAGACAATCAGAGAGAAGACAAACCACCGCAGACACATCCCGCCAAACAACCTACGCGGGGGCAACAGCAGCAACGACCAATTATAGTGGAACAAAAAGCAGAGTAACTACCACCTTCAACGCGGAAACGATGTTGAGTTCTCTCCCACCGAACGCAGCTGCCTGCATAATGAGTGCCATACTATTTGCATATACTCAGGAAGCCAGAGAGCCAGGCAGTTTTCAAGAAACAATAGATAAGATGTACGCCCTAAACAATCTGCCCAAGGTCAGATTCCCTGATCAAGTACATGCAACTGAAACACTTGGTGTATTAATAAGTACAAATAACAATGTACCGACAATGGCAAAAGGAGACGAAACTGAGATGGAACAAGAGGAAGGAAACAACAAGAGGAATAGAGAAACTACCCCAACCCAAGAAACGTTATCAAGAACGAAAAAGTTTGCAACAAATAATCACACACAACAGGAGGAAATTAAAAACGAAGAGGAATACCGCTTACCACCACCAATCGACCAGCATCCACTTCAACAGCAAAATCAAGAGGACCGCCAAGAGAGACCGGATGTTGCAAAGGCTAAAGAGGTCAGAATACATAGATTGCCAGAGATAAGACTTCGGGCAAGAGAGGAAAGTATCGGATACATACCTAGACGATCTACACACAATGATCTCGTAAAATTAATGCAGTCAAATATAATTAAATACACATACCTCCAAGATATCTTTGATGACCAACTTATCAAGGATAACATACTAAACAGGACTATTGATCTCACTGCATACAGAATACAAAGCGTCAGTAATCAAGCCTTCGACAGAATTGTTAATGGAACGAGAGCAGAGCAGCAGACTGCCAGAAAATCCTCTACATATCCTGATATCATATAATCTACACTATGGCCAAAAATAGATACAAAATTATTCATCACAATGTACTAAACTGGCGCACAAGGAAACATGAACTGTCAAACATGTATTTGACAGAAGACCCAGACGTAATACTGCTTAATGCCCACTGTCTACAGAATGACGAAATTATCAAACTGTTTGGGTACAGTGTTTATCAAAGAAACTTTTTGAATGAAGGGGACGCAGGAGTCGCTATCGCTGTTAAAAGAAACTTAAAACACCGAGTCATTGATAATTTTACCGAAGATTTTCTCGCGGCAGAATTATATACAGACCGAGGAAGCTTCGTTCTCGGGACGGCATACATGCCACCCAGACGACCCCAGTTCCCATACCCGGACATCATGAAGATCATGAGAAGAAACGTTCCGGCCTACATAATAGCTGACTTAAATGCCCGACATCGCTCACTCGGACAACATAACAACAATCTAATGGGCATCGAAGTGATCAACCTTATACACCGTGACATAATCACCCACCTAGGACCAGACTTCGACACTTTCGTAAGTGCGAGAGGGAAAGGAAGACCTGACATCATATCAGGAATTTATAACCTTTATTTTGTAAATATTTTTGTAAATAAAGTTGAAATAAGCAGCAAGTAGGTCTACCCTACTACGTCTACATCTCTCTCTGCTTCATTTGCCGACCTTCTCTTCCTAAGCTCCAGCTAGCTTGTTCCACTGCCTCTTCTCTTTCCTATCCTGCTGAAAAAAAAAAACAAAAAACATGGACATTGCAAGTAAACAAACAGTGCAATTCCTTGGTTACCCAGTTGTTGAGAACACTGACCCCCTGCAACTGACAGGGAAGCTATCAACTGAGTCTGGTTAAAATGAAAAAAAGCATGATGTTAAGTATCGTATGAATATATATGTCTATCGTTTTAGTGCTGAAATTATTGATTTTATGTCTTTAAAAATGCAAAAATCGAGCAGAACTCAGGGATAATTTTTGCCCCCTACTTCAAAGTACTTTCCTACGTCTGTGTGTTACACTAATGAATTCACTTCCTTTCTTGTCAATATGTAACAAACGTTAAAAGACAATTGTTTATACAATGAGTCAGCAGCTCAATGCTTATTTATCCACTGAATTTTGAACATCTGCCAACAAATTACTGTCGATTTAAAAATTCGAACCCCGATAATAAGATTTTTTTTTTTCAGTTTTAATGTTCAGATTCAAAGTTCGGAGGGAATGGCTGTTAACCTAATTTCTTTCGAAAGTCAATACTCTGCAAAATATATTACTTCATGTATATACACACCCATTCCTTCCACTGTTATTCGACCAAAAGAAACTAGGAAACTGGTCCATGGGATGGCAAGATTTTTCATTCATTAGCCAGTATATGCACGGTTTAATAGTCCATTGACCCCACTAAACCGCATTCCATATCCAAGACATACTCGCGTGATTATCGCTGCCAAGGACAGACCTGCTCTTCAGTCACTGCAAAGGCTAAAGATAACGATAATTACATAACTGGCGGCTATGTCATTTCAGCGCAACATCCATCTTATGAGATTTACTGGTCGTCTAACCTGAAACGAGAGCGGTTGTTATGGCGAGTTTCGGTGAAGTTGGTTATTTATTTTTCTCCTTACAAGATCTAAAATACGTTCGGTTGTATGATTGTGGTTCGTGGTTGTTATTGCAGAGAAGAGGTGTAGTACGGAATCGCCGCAATAACAGTGCTAAAAGATCAGTTATGATGAAATAACTACAATTAAAATAAGAAACAGTAACATTATAATCCATAAATCACTCAGTTTTACAACATATTTAACCAAATATCTTCTCTGAGAAGGTATTCTCCACGGCAATGACGAGAATTTTGCAACAGATGAACTCGTGACTTCAGCCTAATCCTGCGTGGGTATCTCAGATCGAATCTTTCTGCGCGGAACAAGGGTCGTTTTTTGGGGGAAATTTGAGGAGATGGATGTCGAAATCAGGATTTTTTTTATTTATTATCATTATTATTCTGTTTTGTGTGTGTGTTGTGTGTGTGTGTATGTGTGTGTGTGTGTGTGTGTGTGTGTGTGTGTGTGTGCGTGTGTGTGTGTGTGTGTGTGTGTGTGTGTGTGTGTGTGTGTGTTGTGTGTGTGTGCGTATGTGTGTGTGTGCGTGCGTATGTGTGTGTGTGAGGGATGGATTCTATACTTGAAAAGGATATATATTTTTTTCTTTTCTTTTTTGTTAACGTGTTGAAGTATTGGTTGTATCACGAGGTATGTGTGCTTAATTCCACAAATACTTTTCCGGTCCCGTTTCAACATTACTACTACTGCTGCTACTACCACTCCCACTGTTACTACTGCTGCTGTTATTGTTATTGCTGCTGTTGCTGCTGATGGTGTTGCTGCTGCTAGTGTTGTAGTAGTAGTGATACCACTACTATTAATAATAACTGATAAATCTGTGCATAAAGAAATGGAATAAGATAAAATCAATATATTAACCATCATTAGACATGAGATAGAAGCAACAGAGATACACCATAGTTTAAGGAAACCGACAAGGCACTCTTTTACATGTCACTCTGCATTCATACTGTAGATAATCCAGACACCAGTTGGCACTCCCCCCCCCCCACCCTACCCTACCCCCCCCACCTTCTACATTAAAATAGGTTTCTGGACGACCTTGTGACGGTCGGACATTCGCCTAGTCCTGTTTTCTTGTCGTGTTGCTAAGACAGACATTCGTAGTCAAGAGATGTTAATGAGAAGGGTTTCAGTGGGGTGAGAGCTATGCTGTGGGCACGTGTTGTGTGTATTGGAGGAGTGGTTGTATTCATTGATGATTTGCTGTTTTGACTTTCTCGTATGTGTGTTATTAAATGTTGAATGTTATGCATCTCTCATGATTAATATGAAGATAGGGAATTAGTTATAGCATTTAATGTAGAATTAATAATGAGTACGAAAGGCGGTTAAGGGAATACAGAGCTAAGTGATACAAAATGTCACCTTTAATAACCACCTTTACGTTGTATCATGTCCTCAAACGAAAGCAGATCTTTATTTTAGAAAATATCCTATTTGCCCTGAATAACCTTGAATGTTCTCTGGCGCGTCGTCTGCTACACTTTGTCCCGATACGCGAACAGATCACACCGGTCGTTTAGATCCATTTAACAAATATTATAACATTCATGAGCAACGATTGTAATCATAAACCAAATAAAATGACTCATATTAATCATATCTTGTCTATTCATCATATGACAAGGAAAGAAAAGTGAAGATCAAGGGTTGGAGAAGCCTCGCGCAGGCATTCGGACGACAACAGCTGATTGTGTCCGGCTGCCGCAAGTGTTGTCTGTGGCCACGACAGAGCCAGCCAGGGCGCGGTAGGACTGACACCCGATTGCAAGGCGGACACGGTGTGGCACCCTCTATAAACATGGCACTGACGTCGGTTACTAAGTCAACCAAGCCTTTTGATGGCCAGAAACCAGGGACTAGCGGCCTGAGGAAGGCTGTCAAAGTGTTTCAGCAGGTGAGTAAATAAACGCAATCTGTGCAGCGTAACACAGGTGTTTACTACGTGTACTCCTCAGCGTGTCGATTCAGCCTTGGAAGTTGAAAACATTTTATACATAGATAGCTTTTATGACATGAATTGAGATCCATTACATGAACTGTGATTTCATACGATTGCTGTGGTAGTATTGCAGGCATTATCAGTAGTTTCCGCTGTCTGGGTAATTTTGTCCTAGAGAAGAGCGAATGCGTGGAATTCAATCATGGAAATGTCATTGCGATGAATAACTACCTTGATTTATGACAATATCTGACATTGCTTAATTACAGCATGCCATCAAACACATTTGATTTCTATCATTACTTTGTGAAATATTAATGGTAATGATATTGATAAAAAGATAAAAAATATTTCTCATATTGATGATGTAGACTGGTTCTGTAAAAAGAGTAAGTGGTCTTTGCTTATTACATGAAAGAAGGCATAGTATTTAATGATGGTTTTATATTTCAAGAATGATCTTATAGAAACTGGTAACTGGTGGGTGTCGGTTAAATTTTACTTTCCATTATTACTTTCATGGTAAATATTTTTTGTGCCTTGTATAGATAATAATTTTTATGAAGAATTTATTTAACATAAAAACCTTAAAGAAGGCATAAGGGCATCACTGAATTGTTTTGCAGTTGAATGTAAAGAATTATTTCCAGAATTCTTTACTCATTTTAGCTAAGAATTATCTATCTTAAATACATACATATAATCCTAGAAATGATATGTCATACCAAATAGATTCAGATCTCAATATGTTACACTTCACAATGTTTGACATTATCCTTATGTATTTGATAGATTTATAATTATTTTATCTTTGCAGCCAAACTACACAGAAAACTTTGTACAATGTATCCTAAGTGCCATGGAGGGTGCCCTACCTGGCTGTACCCTTGTCGTTGGAGGTGATGGACGGTATTTCGGGAAGCAAGCTGTTGACATTATTGTTAAGATGTGTGCTGCCAATGGGGTAAGTTATAGTTGCTTTTCTCATTTATTTCTCTATTGTGGATGTTAAAAAAAGGTCTGTGTTAAAGTACTTAAGGTTTGAGATTATTTAAAGGTTATAGATCATTATTCCAGTTAGAATGTTGTATGTAGTAATCTATATTTGTTTTCTGGTTCTACTGAGGGTACTAACCACACCTGTTCATAGTACACAAGTGTCTTTTATTTTATATCATACAATTTACCAGGTGTCACTTTATATGGGATCAGCCCACTTTATAGGATGTGTTTTCATTATGATTAAGTGTTAGAATTCATTAATATATTTTGAATTGTATATAAATATTTTACAGGAATCCATACCATTGATATGAATACATTACCTATAATTCTTTAAAGACATACATGATTGGCTTCAATTTAGATAATCACCTTTCAATATATTAAATCTCTCTCTCTCTCTCTCTCTCTCTCTCTCTCTCCTCTCTCTTCTCCTTCTCTTTTCTTTTTCTTTCTCTTTTTCTCTCTCTGCTCTGCTCTTGCTCCTTCTTCTCCTTCTTCTTTCTTCTTCTTCTTCTTCTTCTTTCTTCTTCTTTTCTTCTTCTTCTTTCTTCTTCTTCTCTTCTTCTTCTTTTCTTCTTTCTTCTTCTTTCTTCTTCTTCTTCTTCTTCTTTCTTCTTTCTTCTTCTTCTCTTCTTCTTCTTCTTCTTTTCTTCTTTCTTCTTCTTCTTCTTCTTTTCTTCTTCTTCTTCTTCTTCTTCTTTCTTCTTCTTCTTCTTCTTCTTCTTCTTCTTCTTCTTCTTCTTCTTCTTCTTCTTCTTCTTCTTCTTCTTCTTCTTCTTCTTCTTCTTCTTCTTCTTCTTCTTCTTCTTCTTCTTCTTCTCTTCTTCTTCTTCTTCTTCTTCTTCTTCTTCTTCTTCTTCTTCTTCTTCTTCTTCTTCTTCTTCTTCTTCTTCTTCTCTTCTTCTTCTTCTTCTTCTTTCTTCTTTCTTCTTTCTTTTCTTCTTTCTTCTTTCTTCTTTCTTCTCTTCTTCTTCTTCTTCTTCTTCCTCTTCTTCCTTCTTCTTCTTCTCCTCTTCTTCTTCCTCCTCTTTTTTCTTCACCTCTTCCTCCTCCCTCCCTCCCTCCTCCTCCCTCTCCCTCCTCTCCCCTCTCTCTCCTCCCCTCTCTTCCTTTCTCTCTCTGTCAGTCCTTTCCTCACCCCATGTATGAGAAGAGTTTCTTCTAAGACAAGTTACTTCATGTTCCTTCAGGTTCGCAAGTGCTTGGTTGGTCAGAATGGCATCTTGTCTACCCCTTGCGTGTCATGCATCATCAGAAAGTACAAGACTGCTGGTGGCATTGTGCTTACAGCCAGCCACAACCCTGGTGGACCTGACGCTGACTTTGGCATCAAGTTTAATATCTCGAATGGAGGTTAGAGTCTGAGTAGTCTGAGGCAAATTTTAAAGTGACTTTTCTGTCTTTATTTTTTTTTTTTCCTTTTTTATCTTGTGTTAGTTACTATCTTTATTTCTTCATCTTTTCTGTGTCTGCAGTTTTGAAGATTTGATTGTAATGTAATATGCTAAATATGATTTCTGTAAATTAATATCCTTAGAATATTTGAGCTTATTATTAGTTTGTTTGATTCATTGATTTTTTTTCATATATAGATTTGTTTGCTTGAGCCACATATGTAGTCTGATGAGCATGCAGTGATGCCCAAACCAAATTATTTTCATGGACATTGCATACATCAGTGTTTAATCTAAATCCAATCCAGTTGTCGTGTAAATATTGGTACTTGCTTGCTCTAGGACCTGCTCCAGATGGTGTGACAAACAAGATCTACAGCTTGACCCAGTCCCTGGCCGAGTACAAGATTTGCCCTGACCTGAAATGCGACATTGCAACCATTGGCACACAGGAATTTCAGGTGAATAATCAACAGCTGCTGTTTAGTGTGAAGTGAATTAGAATCCAAAGATGCTCATTCCAGATTTGGTACATCTCTTTTAGAAGCTAGACTGATTATTGTATCGAATTTGAAAGGGATCTTATAAAAATTGAAACAAAAGGTAATTAATAATCCATAAATTTTCCCTGTAGGTTGATGGAAAGCCATTTACCGTTGAAGTTGTTGACTCGGTGGCAGACTATGTGGCATACATGAAGGAGATCTTTGACTTCAATGCAATCAAGGGACTCCTGCATGGAGCTGACGGAAACCCACCTCTCAAAGTCCTCATCAACGCTATGCATGGAGGTAAAAGCAAGACGACGCTAGAAATTGTTTTCCTATTTCATCTAAGGCTGTGTATTTGTGCGACATTGGTTTTCCTTTAGTGGTGTATGACTTATCTTTAATATATGTTGAATTATCCAGTTACGGGACCATACGTTCGTCGCATTTTCCTGGAGGAACTCGGGGCTAGTCCAGATAGTGCTGTTAACATCGTCCCATTGGAAGACTTTGGAGGTATGTAGTGTATATATACTGTTTGTTCATGAGTCATAACTGTGTTTTTAGGGATATGGATGTATTGAAGATTTCTTAAAAGGTAATATTCATTTCATATATTATGTTTAATGATATTATACCTCCAGTTAATGATTTCAACTTTATTTGTCCAGGTCATCATCCTGACCCTAATCTTACATATGCGGCTGACCTTGTTAAGGCAATGAAAGAAGGAGAATTTGGGTTTGGTGCTGCCTTCGATGGAGACGGTGTAAGTAAAATGTCTTGCATAACTTTGACAGATTTAAACCTATTGCCTTTAGAAGAACTGTAACTAAAGGCCCCAAAATTATGGAAGTACTTTCTGTAACTAGTTTATAAGCCTTAGTTCCTGAGTTAGCAACACAATTCTGAAGGAAACGTATGTCTTTGCTCTTTAAGTTTTTTTTTTTTTTTTTTTTTTTTTTATAGGTATGATATTTGTAAGCAAAACAAATATGTAGACCTATTTATCAAATATACTCATAATTTCTTATAAATCTGTTTGACGATGGTTCTACAATCCATGAGCTGACAACTATTGTAATTTTACAGGATCGCAACATGATCCTCGGTTACAAGGCATTCTTTGTGACTCCATCTGACTCTGTGGCAGTTATAGCCGACAACACTGACTGCATCCCATACTTCAAGAAAAATGGAGTCAAGGGCCTAGCACGCAGTATGCCCACAGGATGTGCCATTGACAGGTAATGTACTGATAAGGAGAAAAGATACACCGATCACTATTTTTTATTTATATGAAGCATAATTTTGCATAATTCTTGCTTTAATATTGTAAAATTCATAAGCCAAAAATTGTATATTTCATTGACAGTACAATGTGACAATATTAAATATTAGTCTCCAAGCAACTTCATTACAATAGTCTTTGTGTAAAAAAAACAAAAACAGAATAAACTAGTCGGTATTTAGTGTGCTGTCAAAGACTGCAATTTGCTTCAAATGTGGTTTATTGGTAATGAGGATTGTTCTGGTCTCCATAGAGTTGCTGCCAAGAAAGGAATGGAAATATTTGAGGTTCCTACTGGCTGGAAATACTTTGGAAACCTCATGGATGCTGGAAGGTTGTCCATTTGTGGTGAAGAGAGCTTTGGGTAAGTGAACAAAATTCACACGGCCGGAACACTCGCACTCACTTACAGACAGACGCAAACAAGTAGAAAAGATGTTCTGTACAGTATGTTATATGGTTCAAGATGTGTTACTAAATGTAACATAATTATATTGCAAATATAAGAAAGAATTTTTAGATCAAAATAACTTTTTCTTCCGCGTATTCAGTCATTTATTTTAGTTTATTGGGATTCCTAATTTACCCATCATATTCCCCTGCAAAACTGTAGGTGTATCTTTGAAAAGCTTGGAGCTGCATTGAGTGAAAAACCCCATAAATGAATTGTTTATGTATCGTATATTTTAGAATTTGCTCGAAAGTATTTGTCACGTGTGTGCGGTTTTGTTTTCTTATTACGCATTTTTATTCAGCAAAGGCTGCTTTCACTGGTAAGATACATTTTGATTTTTTTAGTATATCTTAAAAAAGTGTAACAGATGGTGAAAGAAACCCTTAGTTACTTTATTTATATGCATAGTGACAAGAGCTAAATATATTTCACCTTTTATGACCATCTGAAGTATGACATTTAACTACTTAGGCTAGATAATGAAATTGGCTAGCATGGTGACTTGTAATGAAAAAAGGAATTGATTTATTATTATTATTATTGTTGTTGTTGTTTTTATAAATTTATAATCTGTGTCATGTTAACATTGTATGTAAGCAAAATGATCCAGTTCATGTTTGGTATGTTGTCTGAAGCTTTTAATTATTATTATTATTATTGTTTTTTTTATTGTTATTACTTGTTTAACTGGTAGTGATGTTTCTTTATGGAAATTTTCAATGGTAAACTAAAAACCAGAATATTTTCAGTTTTTGAAAATAATGATTCAGGATACAAGCCAACTGGAAATTGATTTATTAGATTGTAGACCCCAATTTAATAGACTAGTAAGAGGGAAAGGATGGCTGCTGCTGAAACACAACTGCTTTGTAAATTTAAAAATGTAATAATAATAGTAAACTTTTGATATAGTGATGTATTTTGTAGTAGTCTTCGTTCTGTATCCGAAGTTCGGGGTGAAGTGGAATCGTCAGATTCTTTTGATACCGAGTGTTACCTGTTTCCTTATAGCTTTTTATGGTATATGGAAACAGTGGGTGGGAAAATAATAAGAATGAGACTCAGTGAAGCTCATTTAAAGAATCCACTTAGGTTCAGTTCGTAAACTTGTTCAAAATCATCTTTTTATTTTCAGTACTGGAAGTGATCACATTCGAGAGAAAGATGGCATATGGGCCGTGCTTGCATGGTTGTCCATCCTCGCTGTCCGCAAAACTACAGTTGAAAAGGTTCTGCTAAATCACTGGCAGACTTATGGAAGGAACTTCTTTACTAGGTATGTAATGAAATTGTATGAAAAGTAGAGACTGCAATAATGTATATGTATACTATATAGTGATATAGAATTGGTAAAAAGCAGTAGTACTCTTAGGTGATACTTTCACATTCTGCATTGTGTAAAAGTAGCAAAATGTATAAATGGATGTCTACCTTGTCATGTTGTAGTTAAAAGATTTCATGAGCTTTACTAATCAGTTTGTCTTCACAGATATGACTATGAAAATTGTGAGAGTGATCCATGCAATGCTATGATGGCTGCTCTGGATGCCATGAGTGGTGATGCTGCCATGGTTGGGAAGGAGCTGTCGCATGGGGGAAAGACGTACAAGATTGCCAAGATTGACAACTTCGAGTACACTGACCCCATTGATGGAGCTGTGGCAAAGAAACAGGTCAGTTTCTCGCTGCGTGCTTTTTTATATTTATTTCATTTTTCTTTTTTTTTTTTTTTTTTTTTTGAAGTGTGTTTGCAGAAGATAAGTTTGTATCAATTTTACATGTTTACACTATTGATTTTCTTGTTTACGCTATATCTTATTTTTTATAAGACACCATAGCTTTAAAAGTAATTCATTCTAGGTTATTTTGGTACTGCAGTGGGGTGTCTTTAGTTATTAATATTAAGTAATATAGCAAAAGCAGTATTTAATCCTATTTAAAGAATGAGTAGTAGATCATAAAAATGAATCTGAAAAATGCACTTTAATCTCTAATTGTATATCTGATGTAGAAGAAAAAAAAAGGTTGATTAGAAGTATGAATTTTTTTTTTTTTAGTAAATGGTATTTAGTCCATGAAAAATGAGAACTAATGTGATCACGTCATTCCAGGGAGTGCGTATTCTCATGAGTGACGGATCTCGTGCTGTAATGCGACTCAGTGGCACAGGAAGCTCAGGTGCAACTGTCCGCATGTACATTGAGAGCTACGAATCTGATCCCTCTACGTACACAAAGGATGCTCAGGTATGGCGCACGATATTTCTCCTTTAGTTGACGTCAACGGGGAGAATTGGTGTAACATTTTTATTTATGGAAAATTTTTGTGCTGCATCAACATGTAAATTAGTGGAACAATGATAGGAACCAGAAGAATTAGTGTAAAGATATTAGAATTATGGATGCGAGAAGTAGGTAGGGTAGTTATGATATCTCTAGGAGAGGTAGGCATGAGTCGTTTAGAGGGAGTAGTCTCCTTGAGAGAATGGGGTTGATTGAATTCAGGAGAGAAATTACGAACCATTCGTTGAAGTTGCATGTCATTGTAGTAATGCAAAAATATCTGGTGATAAATTACTTATGTAGTTGAGTGTTTTCCATGAATTGAAAGTATATTAACCATATTTTCCTTACCTTGCAGGAAGTCCTCAAACCACTAGTAGAAATTACAATTAATTTGTCTCAGCTACGTGAACGCACAGGTCGCCAGGAGCCTACAGTTATCACCTAAGCATATGGATAGCTGGGGTGTCAGCATTTCTGGATATTATGTGAAACAGTGTACTTGAATGAATTTAGAATAAAGATATGCTTCCATAGAAGTCATTATGTACTTTTGTATGGTATATAGATTAAACAAAACCAGCATAAAATGACCAAGAACTAGAGCCAGAAAAGATGTTTTCTTGTTGAAAAGTTCCTAATTTGTTAGCATTTTGTTTTTTCTTATCTTTCTCTCAATATTGTTATTTCAAGAAGCGAGAAATTCAGTAATAATGTGATGTGCAGTGATTTTTTTTCTTCTTTTTTTTGTTGTTGTGAATAATGAATTGCTGAAATGTAAGGATTTTCTTTCTTAATGTTTAAGCCTTCATGCAACAGTTTTTTACTGAAAGTATTCACACACAAGTTATTATTTCTGTTACTCAAAATAAAAACAATTTCTGTACTCAAAATAAAAACAAAAGAAAATAAGTCTGTGATATATGTTGTATCAGTTTTATTCTTCTCACTATTGATAATGAACTTATGATACATCAAATAGTTTAATTAAACTAGTTTGTATCGCTGTCTAAAGAAAAGATATTAAAGTTGTTTTTTAATTACTTGTGAGTAGAATGCCTCATTTTCTTATTGCGTAATACCAGGAAATTAAAAGTGATTTGAAATAGAGGGTCTACAGTATTGTAGATTCAAGAGTAAGTGACTGGTTCAGTAATTATGATACTGATAGAGAGTAAGCTAGATATGTAGATGAAAATTCTCATTTTTTAGTGCATGAAGAATATACCAGGCATTTTGTGGTCTACTATAGAATGAAGATAGTAACTACTTCTCAACACAAATTCTAGTTTTAGTTTAAATATGATGAAAATATTATTAACAACTAGATAATAAATTTAAGGCAATATAATTGCATGGGTAGTATGTATTAAACATCACTTCAAGGGTTTTTTAAACTTTAATAGAAAATGTTAAAGCAAAAACTCCAACTTTAAATACAATAGGATTTGTTGGTGTGAAATTTGTTGGAGTGAAATTTATATGCATCATCAATACTTCAATGTTTGTAAGATTAATTTATCTGATCATAGAGGTTTTGCCTTCAATCTTTTCCTGTGAATGGCAAATCATCTGGTTACAGTAAAAGGCAAGATTTAAAAGGAGAACTAGTGACAAGCAAATACATTTATACTCCTTTTTATTAAGATAGTACATACAAAAACAATAATTTACCATCACACTCTAAAGCCACACAATATGCAAGTCTTTTCATTCTTAAGCATGTGTCACATCTCTGGTTATCAGTGGAATACAATGCAACATCTTGCCGTTAAATTTTGAAAACCCTAGAAAGTAAAAAATGCAATTTCATGACTTCAAAAAAAAAAAAAAAATAAATAAATAAAAAAATAAAAAAAGTACTCAAATAATGCCTGTGAAGTTACCTTGTGCTCTTGCATTTCTTCAGCAAAGAGGGAAGATTGCAAAGACCTTCCATGACACCAGATTCCGAGTCTGGCATTTAACAGTGCCTACAAAATGCACAGAAAACAGTCATCCCATTCAGCTCAACCTGTCATTCAAATATAACTTTGACTCTGTATATACAGATCTCGTGCATCCAGATAGACAAAACCTAAATTGTTAATCTGAAAGCATCTAAATAAGTGTAAACTCTCAAAATGACAAACTAAACACAAGCTATTTCTGCCATACTCAAGCAATTCCCTATACAGATTTTAATTATATACTTAAGACTTTTTTTTTTTTTGCTGTATTTTGAGATCTATTCTGAAGGTGACTGCAATGAATGATTTTTAAAAAATTAACTAGCATAAAAAGAGATTAAAGTTTATTTTTTGCATTAACATGAGATGGTAACAGTTGATGCAACTGATCATTCCGGAGCGTATCTAACCTCATGCCATTAATCTAAATCTAAAGAAATTTGTGGCAGTAGATGTGTTAATTTTTAATTTATTTGCAGATTCATTTTTACCTATAACATATAATTCTATAAACACTCAACAGCTAAAAATAAAATAAAATAAAATTTGCAAAACAAAAAGACTAAGTCATTCCTCAAAAATCTTATTATACAATGGTTACATTTTAAAATATCTGAAATTAAATGAAATTAGACCCGAACGCTTTAGAATTTCCAGAACAGAAGAGTTACAATAGCCATATCTGTGTTCAAAAACGTCAAAATTTCCAGCATAAAACGATGAATAATAAAATGCCTCGATAACAATGACTAAATGCTCACATGTACTAAGTTCACAATACTGCTGATACTTAAATTTTTCATTATTTAGAAAACATGTAATTCAGTGAACCCATACTTTTCTCTTTTTTTCCCTCTTCGTGAAGACAACTTAAAGACCATTTGGGCTGACAGAAGTATGTGCTCCATCATAACTGACAAATCCTTTCATAAAAATAAATCGTTATAAACCGTTAATATACAAACAATTTGTTCTTTCCTGATGATGATAAGGGATGCTGATCTCTTCAAAGTGGCAAGGAGACAAACTGCTGATAAATGCAGTCGGCTTAATAGGCAGCTTGATTGCTCTTCTTGTCTGCAAAGAAGTTCTTCAGTATCATGACCTGGCCGACCGCAATGACCAGAATACCCAAAGTCTCCCCCACAGCCCAGAAGAGGACGCGTTCGTTGAGGTCCTCGGCTCTTTTCCGTGACTGGGCCTCCTGTAGTCGGTGGTGGGTCTGATAATCTATTATAGAGTTTAGGTTCTCGTGAACCTTTTGTGATGATGACTCCATCTGCAAAAGGAAATGGTATGCATTTTTTTCTCCCAAGTACGAAAAAAAGTGTCGAACAATCCAACATGAGTATACCCTGTGATTCCAGACTTACTATTATAATGAAGAGATGAAACGAAGAGAAAAATATACTAGATAATAATAAAAAAACTACAAATTAAAAATAATGAATTAATAATAATAATAATTATATAAATACATTATAAATAACGACAACTTTCAGAGAACAGACGTTAATCAGAAGAATATGAGCATTTATAATACATATTTACAAATTCCACGGAGTTACACAAAAGAGAAACCCACTGAGAAGATAAGGTAATACTCACCTGGGTCATTGCTGTGAAATGCTCCCCAACACCTGGTAGCTGTGGCTCATCGCCTACTTGAAAATCTACGTAGATGAGTTTGTGACTAAAGGTTGAAAACTCATTACTGAAGCACACCTGTGAAATTAATAACAAAAAGATGCAATTAGTGACAAGGGAAAAAAATAAAAATAAAAATACATACATATGTGTGTGTGTGTGTGTGTGTATATATGTATATGTATGTATAGTATATGTATATATGTATATGTATGTATATATAATATATATATATATAATATATATATATATATATATATATATATATATATATATATATATATATATATATATAAAACTAGCTGGGTATTACTGAACTAATTCAATTGGAAGATTTTATGAAAACTTTCAACTGTTATAACACACATTATAGTTGTAATTTTATTGAAGATGATGAAAAAAAAAGTTACCCTATATTAGCTCATAATTCTGACAAGTAATTCAATAATTATTAATACCATACCTGATACGTCCCAGTATGGTCTGGAGTAAACTGGAACTGTCCATACTGTTGCTTGATTTCACGGTACAAAATTTGTCGTGCAGGTCCCTCAACAAGGACATCGACATCATAGTGTCCACCTGTGACAACCTACAGAAAGAAAGTTTTCTCTCTTTAATAAAGGGCCATTATACATGTAATCATATACATACGCTTATACTTGCTTACATAACCCTTACGTGCCAACAGCTGACATTGTATGTATTTTAGCCTCTGTAGCTATTTTAACCTCACGGAAGTACTAATCTAATCTACGTGTTTCTCAAATTCAATACATAAAGACATAACATTACATCAAAACCTTTTAAACCTTTGTGCTGGGATGGCAGGACTTACACACCATGCCAGTGATTCACATTAATTGATTGCATTTACACCTAAATGGCTCCACAATTACTTAGTCACCAAGGAGTCAATTACTAGCCCTACCTATCTCACATGTTTACCCTTTTCCTTGATATTTTCAAAGATTCTTTTAATCTTTATTGCTATCATATAGTATTTCAATAATGACTTCTAAAGATTATATAATCACCATGTCAATAATTATAATAATAATAATAATAATCTTAATAATAATCATCATAATGATAATGGTATAACATATAAAAGTATCAGAAAAACAGAAAAGAATATTCAAGGAATTGGGAAATCAGCTTCCACAAGGTTACTAATGAACTCGTAACATAAGTAGCTGTGGAGCCATTTGTGCGACAAAATTCACAGTGGACAGTAGACTACATATACCCATTTACACAGGTTAAGAACCCTTTATAATTATGTTTGCACAGCAGAGGGGCTGACAAAACACGCTCTCTCATCCACTAACTCATTCATTCATTAACTCTCACCCACTCACTAACTCTTTCATTCACCCACTCACTAACTCTTTCATTCACCCACTCACTAACTCTTTCATTCACCCACTCACTAACTCATTCACCCACTCACTAACTCTTCCATTCCACTAACTCTTCCATTCACTCACTAACTCTTCCATTCGCCTCACTCTCTTCCATTCGCCCACTCACTCTTCCATTCGCCCACTCACTAACTCTTCCATTCGCCCACTCACTAACTCTTCCATTCGCCACTCACTAACTCTTCCATTCGCCCACGCCCACTCGGCCCACTCACTAACTCTTTCATTCGCCACTCACTAACTCTTTCATTCGCCCACTCACTAACTCTTTCATTCAGCCACTCACTAACTCTTTCATTCGCCCACTCACTAACTCTTTCATTCGCCCACTCACTCATTCGCCACTCACTAACTCTTTCATTCGCCCACTCACTAACTCTTCATTCATCGCTCACTAACTCTTCAATTCACTAACTCTTCCATTCGCTCTTTTCACTAACTCTCTCCATTCGCTCTTTCACTAACTCTCCATTCACTAAACTCTTCCATTCGGTTTTTCACTAACTCTTCCATTCGCTCTTTTCCAACTAACTCTTCCATTCTTTCACTAACTCTTCCATTCGCTCTTTCACTAACTCTCCATTCGCTCTTTCACTAACTCTTCCATTCGCTCTTTCACTAACTCTTCCATTCACTACTCTTTCCATTCGCTCTTTCACTAACTCTTCCATTCGCTCTTTCTCTACTAACTCTTCCATTCGCTCTTTCACTAACTCTTCCATTCGCTCTTTCACTAACTCTTCCATTCGCTCTTCACTAACTCGCTCTTTCACTAACTCTTCCAACTCTCTTCGCTCTTCACTAACTCTTCCATTCGCTCTTTCACTAACTCTTCCATTCGCTCTTCACTAACTCTTCATTCTCTTTCACTAACTCTTCCATTCGCTCTTTCTAACTAAAACTCTTCCATCGCTCTTTCACTACTCTTCCATTCGCTCTTTCACTAAGCTCTTTCATCTCGCTCTTTCACTAACTCTTCCATTCGCTCTTTCACTAACTCTCCATTCGCTCTTTCACTAACTCTTCCATTCGCTCTTTCACTTCCATTCGCTCTTTCACTAACTCTTCCATTCGCTCTTTCTCCAACTCTCTTCCGCTCTTTCACTAACTCTTCCATTCGCTCTTTCACTAACTTCCATTCGCTCTTCACTAACTCTTCCATTCGCTCTTTCACTAACTCTTCATTCGCTCTTTCACTCTCTTCCATTCGCTCTTTCACTAACTCTTGCTCTTTAACTCTTCCATTACTAACTCTTCCATTCGCTCTTTCACCTCTTCCATTCGCTCTTTCACTAACTCTTCCATTCGCTCTTTCACTAACTCTTCCATTCGCTCTTTCACTAACTCTTCCATTCGCTCTTTCACTAAACTCTTCCATTCGCTCTTTCACTAACTCTTCCAACTAACTCTTCATTCGCTCTTCACTAACTCTTCCAACTCTTCCAACTACTCTGCTGCTCTTCACTAACTCTTCCATTCGCTCTTTCACTAACTCTTCCATTCGCTCTTTCACTAACTCTTCGCTCGCTTCCATTCGCTCATTCTCCATTCGCTCATTCACTAACTCTTTCCATTCGCTCATTCACTAACTCTTCATTCGCTCATTCACTAACTCTTCCATTCGCTCATTCACTAACTCTCCATTCGCTCATTCACTAACTCTTTCATTCGCTCATTCACTAACTCTTTCATTCGCTCATTTCACTAACTCTTTCATTCGCTCATTCACTAACTCTTTCATTCGCTCATTCACTAACTCTTCATTCGCTCATTCACTAACTCTTTCATTCGCTCATTCACTAACTCTTTTCATTCACTTCTCATTCGTCATTCATTCATCACTCTCTTTCATTCGCTCATTCACTAACTCTTTCATTCGCTCATTCACTACTCTTTCATTCACTCATTCACTCTTTCATTCACTCATCACTAACTCTTTCATTCACTTCACAACTCTTTTCATTCACTCATTCACTAACTCTTTCATTCACTCATTCACTAACTCTTTCATTCACTCATTCACTAACTCTTTCATTCACTCATTCACTAATTCTTCATTCACTAACTCTTCCATTCATGCATTCACTAACTCATTTACTCACTAACTTTCTCATTCACTCACTCACACACTCCCTCACTCACTCACATCTTTCATTCATTCATTCATTCACTCACATTCATTCATTCACTCACTCACTCACATTCTCTTACTCTCTCTGTCCCCTTCCTTCAGTATAAGGATCTGCTCCTGTAACACCAATGGCTGCTTGCATGTGGTGTGGTGAAGTAATAATACTGAAGCATACTTCATGCCAAGGATATGCTAAGGAGACCAATTTAACTAATTTCATACAAGAAACAATAGTATATTCTTTAAAATATTCATGATATACAAGAAGTTCCATCCATCCTGTGCACAAGATCAGATTTATTATGCTTGTGTTTTAATTCATAAGAAAAAAATAAATAAATTCATTTGTTGCACATCTTTCCATAACCTGTCAGCGCTCTTGATTAATTATGTAAAACATCAGAGAAAATATTCCTAAAACTTTTGTCTTACGATAGCTTTCCTTTTTATATCTGACCTTCATATGCCACGGTAATAATTTAGAAATTTCACTGTGAGGTTGACAACACCTACAAGGCCATAGTGTTGATTCTGGCTTTCTCTCTAGAACCGATATGTCATCTTTCATTTTAAACAGCAAGTCTTTATATCTTCTAAACCTTACGAAATAAAATTACAGTTATTACACAAACAAAAGCACTTAGTATGGCCTCAATCACAGGTAAGTTGTATAAAATGTCTTCACTCAGGATATATAATCATAGTACCATAATAGAATTACGAAAATTAATATTTGTTCTAATATGCTCTGGTATTCATTCTTGGCTCTTTTCATAATCAATCTTCAATAACTTTCTGCGCTAACATGCCCCCTAAAGGCTTGCAAATCTGTTGAATAAACAATTAAATGTGGACAAAAACAATTCAGAGAAATGATTGCAAACAATTTCACGAAATCCATCTCAAATCTAAAAAAAGATACAGAATTACCCTACACAAACTTATATAAACAACCCACATATCTATACATATATATTAACAATATAAAGGGTAGTATGTAAGCAGCAATGATAAAAAGGTTAAAAAATAACAAACAAATAGTATCACAGAAGCTAGGGAGTGAGAAGGTTATAATATTTTATATAATATAATATTATAATATATAATATATAATATATATATAATATAAATTATTATATATAACAATATATAATATAATATTAACAATATATATATATATTAACAATATAAAAATATAAACAATGTAAGCAGCAATGATAAAAAGGTTAAAAAATAACAAACAAATAGTATCACAGAAGCTAGGGAGTGAGCAGGGTTGTGAAGAAAATATAGGTATGACTGAAAAAGGCCTAACATTCTAATTCTATTGAACAAGGCTATTGTAAGGGTCTAATATGACGAGAATGAGAGACCTAATCGAATATTTCTATAGCACTCGAAATCAAAGCTGCATCCAAGGATATAATGTTAGATTCCAAAAGGGAAGATGTAATGCATTCATAAATGAGTAATAATGAGTATCTTAGTTAATTGGCATGCTAGTAACTTGAACACCATTCTAATTTTTAAAAATTTACATACTAATAATACTTGTTTATAACAGGATATGAAGCAAGTCCCTATTTTGCTGACAAGATATTTTGCATTTTGCATGCGTTCGTGTGACTTATTTATTTATTATCATAATTTTTCATTTATATATCTATTCATATATACTAAACTATTAATCATGTGGTTTTTGAAATGGGGATTTTCTCAATCATATTCGAATTCTGGCAAAAGCCTAGAAACCTTAGAATGGAGGCATACAAACTGGCACTGGTTGAAAATACCACCCAATTCACACTAGAAAATCTAAATCTACAAAGCATACTACCTGTATAATCATGTGATACAAAAAATGCTGAGCCACTGTGCCTTTAACACACTGGCAAAGACCCAACAAACTGATATATTCATCCATGCAATAAATGAGAATTATGACTTCACTTACAACAGTATTGTCTAAAAAGAAATCAGTCTAATCTAGAATATGTAAATAAAAAATTGCCATAACAAAATAACTGAGGCTGCAGTTATTGCTTGATAATGCATCACCATCAGCTTGGACTCAACCCTATGGCCACGTATGGGAAACTACATGCCATTTCTATTGTAATTTTTACTCATTATTTGTAGTTACACAGATATGGCTCCACACGTGAGCCACAACTGTGAAACTACACATAATAAACTAGTGATTAGTCACAAGGAACTCAATTATCAGTCATACCTATGTCTCTGTCTAACATTTCCTTAATTTTTGATAGGATTCTTTTTAATAATTTTCTTTCTTACCATTATTAATATTGTAATAGCATTATATTAATCAATGTCTACGATAATAACAGTTTGAACATGATCTGCATTACAAAAATATAATTCTTCCAATATTCAAGTAATGGGGAGATCAGGTGCAGCACAAGGCCCTACTAATTGATTCAGTGGTTTACTACTGTTGGCCTTCCATTACTAGATCACAAGAACCTGGCCTGAATAAATATGACCATAAATTATGAGACACAAGTCGTATCTAAAACGGCATTAGCCATGTCTTACATTCATTTATACATGTGAGATAGATTCAGTTTCGACAGATTTCCTGACAGCATAACAAATGGAGAATGGGGGATAATGCATTCAGTCGTGGTATATTTTTAGTTAACCCACTAACGCCGGTATATTTTGAAGCCGAAAATAATAGTTTCCGGGCAGCTTAAAAATAACTCTATACATTAAATTTGTCTAGAGATTAACCAATGAAAGTAGCCACAAACAGACAGGTAAATTGTTCACAAGATCAGTTTTATTGTGAAGTTTGAATACTGGAAGCAGTTCAGCGCCAGTTCTTGTGTCGTGCAAATATGAATGTGATTGTTGAATTAGCTTCCATATGATACAAATTAACAATACTAAAACGTAGATTTCCATCATAAAAAGAAACAACTCAAGTTTTATCCCGCCACAATATTCATGGAGGATGATTCTTGACTAACCCCAAACATCATGGGGCACAGAAGCCACTGCTATCTCTGTGCACGTTGTATTAAGTTAACTAACAAATCATCGCCAGCAATTTCATTAGATATTTGGCAGAAACCAAAAAGGTTTTATAAAACGCATCGTAACTTTTCAACCCAAAACCTTGATTTCTCACAGATCACTCAGGCATGTTGGATGGGGAGGAGTGTGGGATTATCAACTCTGACATCATAGGCTTTGACACAGGAGTCACTGGGCTGGTTTGTTAAAAGTGTGCAAGGCCCGACCCAATGAATATTCATTATTCAGACATACATATATACTAAAATAAAAACATATCCATCAGTATAGACATGGGTATCTAACATATAGAATATATCTGATAGATAGACAGATATGTATTTATTTCTGTGTATATGCATGTCTGTGTACACAAATATTCATTGGGTCGGGCCTCGCACAATTCCAAGAAAGCAGCCCATTGTTACCACTACAACCTACATAAAAATTCTGAATCTAGTTAAATGAAGGTCAAACATCTTTGCTATTAAATAAACAATTTATTATTTTCTTGTAGTTGATTACATTAAAGTTGATCATCTAAAATTTCCACAATCAAAAAGAAAAAAGCAGTAACAAAATTTTGACTGTTCAGTATAGCTATAAATAGTTTGCAGTGGAAATAGTTTTGATTCACAGAGCCAACCAAGCTTGCAATTATAGTCTTTGGTTCTAATTGTTCACAGTGTAATATGTGTGAATTTTCTGTTTTCCATTGCAAATGCTCAGTTCAGGAAATATGTGAAAGTCTTGGTAATTACTTTTGAAGTGACCATATTTTGTAAACAATAATGAATACTATTACTCCTGCCAAGAACATTGAAGGTGCACTTTCAGAAGTTACACACATCTCCATTTGCACCAAAATTCTTGCTAAACCCCACCCGACTATGGAACATTTGGTTTCTTATAGTATTTGTTGTAACCTCAGTATAAGTTACTGAGAGCAACATACTTTCTAGTTTCCAAATATACCAAAATTATTGCATGGAAACCCTCTGAACCCCCACATTCTTGGCCCCAATAGCAGAAGAGGGTATAAAAGCTACCAGGGAAATTGTAGGGTAAAATGTAAATAATATACACAGAATCAGTCACTATATTGGCTGATGGAGGGGGCTGTTCCCCCTTCAACCTCTTCACGTGGGGCTGCTGCCCCCTAACCCCCACCCAGGAGGAGAAGAACATTGCAGGAGCAGCATTGCCAAGTCTGTCTGACGCTCTCTCCTGCCATGAATAGGAGTACGATTTTTTGTTTTTCCTGGTACCTTTCATGCCCTCCCTTCCTATTGGTGCCAAGAATGTGGGGTTGGGGGGCTTCAGCACAATGAAACCTACATGGTTGCATTGTAGACAGTGGGAGGAATCCAACGATACTAAAATCTTTGCTATCTGATATGTAGACGTATTAGAAAAAATTATCTTGGGACTTTGTCTCTAGTTGGCACATCATTCTCGGTAACACTTACAGCAACCTTAAAATGTCTAACATTATTTTTTGCCCGAGCATAATATTTCATGTATAAGGGAGTGCAGTTTTTCCCTAATGTTATAACAGTATCAGTAGATTTACTGGTTAATCTTCATGAATTGGATACACTAATACAAGATGCAGATGATATTCTTGTGAAGGAGAGAAATATGCTGTTAGTAATAATTTGCAAAACTTTAATGGAAAAAAAAGCAGAAAGTGCTGCTCACAGCCTATGTCCACATGGTGTGCTCATGTTTCAGGTCTATCTTGGCATGCAAACCATAAAGACAATGTTTGCATGAAGGTGTTAGGTCAACACTCTCCTCAGGTAGTAATGCTTAGTCAAAGTAGTCACAGCAACTTCGATTACTGAATAAATTTTGGAACAGTGAGTTGGGGACTTCCTCTCTGGCTATCAGCACTTTATTGTTCACTACAGGCAAAGTGTATCTTCTCTGGCTGTAAAGAATTACTGATTTTCCCTTTCTAAGAACTGGAATGTGCTCCACAAGTTATTACTATCAGCACTTTATTCTTTATTACAGGCAAAGTGTACCTTGTACCATATGGCTGTTCAGAACAAACTATTTCTCTGCAGTTAATAGATTTCACATATACCCTGCTGAACACATTGCAGGCATGCGTTTGCTTCGAACAAACTATACCATTGAGGGAAACCCGATTCTACAATGTAATACCGAAACATTCTATTCAGGCAAGATAAGAACTTGGACTGGTTCCTAACATGATAATAAATCACCCAGGCTATTTATCTTGCCTGTCCAGTACAACCACTGCAAACTACCAGTAGACAGCAATTCACTCTTCTTTCCACATGAATAACTAAACCTTCATAACATCTTCCACCTCCTATTCCATTGTCAAAATCACAGACCACCGCCGAAGGAAAGAAAACCATCCCGATCTGTAATTCCCTCGAATGTCAATACACGATTACCTGAGGAACCCCGACCCGGACCCTAAGCCTAATCTTCCCTTCCCTCTCCCCGCCCACGCCCACGAACCGAGTCCTCCTGTCCTACCTGATACTCGAGCGTGCACTCCGTCCCCTTCTCGATCTCCTCGTAAAAGCACTCCTTGGCGTTATCTGGGAGTTCGAAAGTCAGCTCGACCGCAGCCGCCCTGGCCAGCACACTCGCCGCCACAGCCACCAGCAACCACACCTTCTCCATGTTGTCCGTCTCGCTAACACTTTCGTCACTTGGCCAGCATCAACTGGACATAATTAGGTCCGGACTGGGTCAGTAATAACGCGAAATCCGCGCACAATCCCGTCTATTGGGACTTTGACAGTCGACCCGCGTCTTCTGCTAAAATACGTGGCCGGAAACAAAATACAGCCGCGTTCAAGGAGGGGAATGTGTTCGGATTCTGACATATATCGGTCTCTCGGCCAATCAGCACGGGCTTGAGGGAGGTAACAGCCAATCAGGAGACGGGATCTGGACTAGAGTCGGAACCTCTTGCTCTTTATGAACGAAGCCAAAATAGTGAGTTGGTGCTGCCATCTGTTGGTCATGTAAGAATCTCGCGTTCGAATCATCTACCCAATATTGGAAAATTGTTTTATTTATTATTTGTGGATAAGAATAGATCGCTCTATGCACATACTCTCATAACGGAATGAATAAGTATCCTTAACAATCATTCAAGGTATAATGCACTGTAAAGTCCTTGTCCTAAAATAATTTCCCACAAGTATCTGAATTTAAATGCAACGATTGAAACTCGAATTTGCCTCGAGAGTATAAACGATGACGTCGAAAACCTTGAAGGAAAATAAACGTAAACTTGATGACTCGCCGCACTGCGCAAGAACACGTGTCATAATTTCAACCGTTGTATTCCACAAGAGCAGAAAACATATTGTTCAAGAATTAGAACTCCTGTTACGCATATCAGAGCTGTATCTCAATCCAAAGTTTCAGCGAGATAATTATATGCATGTTACCTGAAAATTGAGGTCCTCTCGCGTGTTGAAAAGGAAAGAAAAGAAAAGAAAAAAATATTATTCCCTAGAGAAGGGTTTGCACATGGCATTCACGAATTAATCGTCAATATATCAAGTTACATTAATGACAAGTCAACATAATTTTTATCTTTTTGTACTAGATCTTGAATCACACATTATTATATTTTATTCACTAATATTTGAAAAATAATACAATATCAGAAGCTGGAATTCCCACCAAGGGACGAGCGGCGGGCATGTAGGGTAATGTATAGTGTATTTCATAACCATTTACCCCAGAACAGCAGCCCAGTTGGAAAATTTGTGCGGGGTGCTAGGCAGATCAGCCGAATGATCTATCTGTTCAGGAATGATGATCTGTTTTTTTCTA
>NW_020869380.1:239555-244555 GCF_003789085.1 Penaeus vannamei | reverse complement strand
AATGCAAAAATAAAGAAAGAGAATGAATACAAAAATAAATGGGTGAATGTATACAAAAATAAGTAATGAATAGATCAATACATGAATACAGATAGATAAGATGATAGAAAAATTAAAGAAAAGAGGCAACAGATACGTGAATAATCAAAGATAAATAAAAAGGAATAACAAGAGAAAATTAAGTTATAAAACAAAAATAAAGCATTAATTATTAGTATATGTTCTTGCATTATGTTACTTTGTTATTATCATGATTTAGCACTATGCTGTCATGTGAACATTACGTTAGTGCAGTTATATGTGGCATAGGGATAAGGGATAGGCCTATATGTCCTACTGCTTGTTTTTTTCTTGTTTTTTGTCTTATGGCTAAAACAAGGAAGCTCCAACATACTTAATCTGTTAATACTTCTGATAAAATCGATAGCAAATACAACAAGAATAACGATGAACCATATTCATGTTGACAAATGTAGAAAAAAGTATGAATGAGAATGGATATCTTCACAATACAAGAGAATGTATTTGACCGGTTTCGATTATAATCATGTATTTCCGACGAAGATATACTCGAAACCGGTCAAATACATCTCTTGTATTGCGAAGATATCCATTCTCATTCACACCTTTTCTACAAGAATAACGACACAAGCTACAACGCCACCTTTTCTACAAGAATAACGACACAAGCTACAACGCCATTTTTCCCCAACAACCAGAAATGACCTCAACTCACAAGCAGCTTTCATGGCGTCTCTCAGATCTCCAGAGAGTTCATCGTCGAGAGCCTCTCCCAGCGTCTTCCCGGCGAGCTTGTGGTACTCGGAGAAGACGTCCTTCAGCTGCTGGTAGGAGTAGGACACCAGGATGCGGCGCAGTTCCTCCTCGTCTGTTCCTTTCCGGCCCTCGCCTGTTAGTGTAGGAGTTGGTAATCGTTTAGGATCTTTTTAGGATGATAAATTCTCGTTTAGGATGATAAATTCTCGTTTAGGATTCTCTGTGTGATAGATTCTGATCTTGTTTGTGAGAGAGGAAAGTTGTAGTATTTTATTTACGTGGGATTTGTATATAGGGACTGGTAATAACCGAAGGCTATATATAGTCTTTGGTTTTAACTCTGGATAGACCAAACAGTGGTAAAGGAAAGTGTGCGTAGTGTAAACGGAAGTTAAAATCCCCATTTTCTTTCATACACACCCATGAAAAAACTCTGAAAAACTCTTTAAGCTTTAAAAATCGCGTTCAATGAAGGGCTTTTACCTAACTCCAACAGTTCATTAAATCCAGTTTATATCTATTAGGGATTTGTCAAAAGGGGTGACGGTTAGTGCCAAACAAGCTAAATCGGGTACAATTGTAGTGCAAGCGAATGTAAAACAAAGTGATGAACGCACTGTCATGGGTTTAAACTGACAAAAGGAATGTACTGATTTAGCAATTTTTCTGTTCTTGATGAAGGTCAATGCTGCTTGAAACTAGCACGATCACGGCTTATGTCAGCTTTGTCTTTTTACATGAACTGTCTCCAGCATTATATTCCAAATCATTGTATGACAACTTTCACCGTGACAGAGAATAGTATTATATGTGTTAAGAATTGAAGTTATCTTCATGCGTGCGGTTACACGACCATTGTTCATGGAGCAATCACACGACACTGATACATGAATCCGTGGAGCTTTGGTCATCGATATCACGTGTGTCCATTCTTTTATGCTAATTTATGCAATCGTATTTTTCCAGCTCTGCTTCTAACCAAAAATAAAACTTTACTAGCATTAACGAATGTAATTAAATAAGTAAATAAATGACAGAGATGTCTATGAAAATTGGTCGTGATTTTACTATAAGCAATAATGTTTTCTTTCAGCTGTTTCTACCAGAAATAAAACTTTACTGGTATTAATGAAAGTAATTAAATAAGTAATAAATTATAAGATGGCTAGGAAATTTGACAGTGATTTGTCCATGTTGTCAGGAGAGATAATGATCCTATAAGCAGGTAAATTATGGAACTGGAAGAAGATGAAAGGAGGAGAAGAGAGAGATCAAGGAGGAGGTGGAGGCTGAACAACAAAAGCTAATGGGAAAAAAATGTTAAGTTAGGTTAAGTTGCGAAGAAACGTTAGACAAAAGAGTAAACTCGTCTTATCGGGAACAATCCCGTATGAATATATATAAAAATCAGCTGTTGAGAAATATGACGCTAAAGCAGAGTGAATTCAACCATACCCAAGACACACGAGATACAGACCACGTGTCCATGTCCTAAATAATTCCCTTAGCTCGAGACAGATAACCATACGCAATACCTTACGTGTCACCGACATATAGATAAAAAAAAGAGGGAAATAGGTGAAGTTGAAGACAGGCGAAGCACCTAGCAACACCCTTCGCTTCACCTGCAGACCACGCCCAACACGAGGGGGTCCTGCCATGAGGTTTTCTCAACTCACCCGCCTTGTACAGCTTCTCGGCGAGGTGAGGACTGAGAGCGGGGTCGAAGGACTCCTCATCCCTCACACAGGCGAGCAGAGACATCAGGAAGTCCTCAAAATCACCTGAAGTGTCGCTCTTAACCACATCGTCAAGCTTTTTGTCGTACTTGAGTTCGTAGGCGTCCTTAATAGACCTAGGAAGAAAGAATATTGCAGGGGCTATCAGACAGTTGGGTACACTTGTACTTTTTGTACTGCATCGTACATTTATCTATTGTATAATTAAGATGTAACTTTTTTTTTTGCCTAATATGAATATTCAAATCATACATTATTATTATTATTTTTTACCTATCGACAAATATCTCTGAAAAAATGACACTGAAATCTTTATATCTAATGGCTATCTAACATACGCTATTTGTTTCATGTAATAGTGATAATCTTATCTTTATCTACTGTATAAGGAAGAGATGTAAAATCCCTTTTTCCTAATAAAATATTCAAATACACATCGACAGATCCCTCAGAAAAGAAAGAAAGAAAGAAAGAAAGAAAGAAAAAACGGACAGGAACCGAAAAAAAAGAAGAAGAAAGAAGAAAGAAAAAAAACGGACAGGAACCTAAAAAAGAAAGAAAAAAAAACGGACAGGAACCGAAAGAAAGAAAGAAAGAAAGAAAGAAAAAAAACCGGCAGGAAACCGAAAAAGAAGAAAGAAAGAAAGAAAGAAAAGAAAAAAAACGGACAGGAACCGAAAAAAGAAAGAAAGAAAGAAAGAAGAAAAAAAACCGGACAGGAACCGAAAAAAAAAAAAAGAAAGAAAAAAAAAGGAAAAAAAAAAAAAAAAAAGAAAGATGGAAAGAAGAAAAGAAAAGAAAAAAAAAAACGAAAAAAAACGGACAGGAACAACGAAAAAAACAAATTCCTTCTAAACACGAACCTGATGGAGGCGTTGTCCCTCGTGCAAAGGATTTCCACCAGAGTCTTCTCGTTGGTTCCCTTCCCGCTCACGGCGTGGTGGAGCTCCTCGGCCAGGTACGCCGGCAGGGGAGTCATCAGGGCCACGACCACGTCCTCGAACTTCCCGTGCAGCTCCTTCTTCAGGTCCTTCACCAGATCCTGCGGGGGGAAATGGTGTTGGATTGTTGAAGGTGTGTCACTAGCACTTTTTCTCGTCTTTTTTTAAATTTTGACAATTTTATTATAACATAAAGCACTTTTTCTCGTCTTTTTTTTTTTATTTATAATTTTATATAACAAATACAAAATTCTCGAATATAGCTGTTGGTTTGACTATGCTTGGATGAAAAATTTGACGGAGAGGTTTTCAGACTGAAACGATCATTATCGTTTGACTGGAAAATCAACAATTCGTTCAAAAATGGACAAAATTTTCAGAAAATTGTAAAAAAATTGACGGAAAAAGTGCTAGTGTGATATATATATATATATATATATATATATATATATATATATATATATATATATATATATATATATATATTATTTTTTTTTTTTTACCCGCCCGTTGACTTTAATAAAAAACACCGAGACCAGTAGTTTCATGTCGCCATTGACTTTTTTTTTAGACCTCTGCATACTTATATCTGTCCCTGGAGGTCGTTAATGACTCCTATCTCCACCTAGATTATATTAAAAAAGATATTAAAGATTATGATTGCTCTGATGATAATGCGACTGATAATGGCAATAGCAACAGCAATAAGATAGAGGACAGTAATAACAATAAAAAGCAATAAAAATATGAACAGTAAGACAATAACTACATGGAAACCTTAAAATAATAATAAAAACAACAACAACAACGATATTCCAAACATTAACAAACAACCTGTAATCACAACTGACCCTGTTATATGTGTGATTGTATTCAGCCATGATCGACTGCCTCTGACTCGACGTCCTGCTCGTGAGGATGTTAATTATGGCGTCTTCATCGGTGCCTAAGCCCTTCATGGCCTTCCGCAGGTTGGAGGCGTCACTGGTCGGATCAAAGGGCGACACGGGGTGGACTGTCGGCGCCATCTGTTGGGAGAAATGTGCATGATTGTTTCGTCGGCGCCATCTGTTGGGAGAAATGTGCATGATTGTTTCGTCTCTGCGATTGGGGCTTGAGTTTCTGTTGCTTTAGATTTTTTTTTCTTTTTAAGTCCTTTGAAGGAGATATTGGGATTTTTATGCGTTAGTAACAGTGAGGATGATTCTTATGATAAGAATAAACATAAGGATAACGACGATTATGCTTTGATTTGAGGACAGTGATGAATTTTATGTTCAGAATAATGGGGACTTTTGTATCGAGAACGATAATGATTTTTGTATTGGGAATAATGTTGACGCCATCTGTTGATAATTGTTTGTAATTTTTCTTTCTTTGTGCTGAAAATGTAAAGTTTAGGTTGTTCTGTTGGCTGCTGTGTCTATTGTAGGAATGATATTTGAGCGCGAACGGAGAATTTCTTCAGTTTTGGTAGCAAGCGCAGTGGTTGGCTATATTGTTCTGTAATTTAGTGCTTTCAGTAAAATAATGCAAACTCTAA
>NW_020869380.1:229555-234555 GCF_003789085.1 Penaeus vannamei | reverse complement strand
GAGTTAGAGAGAGAGAGAGAGAGTTAGCATGAAAAATAGGAGTGTGAGAAAACGATTTGAGATTATGCAAGAGAGAGTTTGGGATAAAGCACTTTATCTAAGCTAGAGAGGTAAAGAGATGGCAATGAAATGTAGATGTTTCTTGTAGTAATTCGAGACATAGAGGGAAAGAAAAGTTTTTGCTAATTTTAAATATCAGGTGTTATATTTTAAAGTATACTGAATGGGCCTGTTTATTTCCCGTGTGAGTATTTACCTGGAAATAAAGTGATAAACTTGTGGGGCTGGAGTGAACGCCAATGATACTTATTACACACCACAAGCCAGAGACTAGACAAAGTCAGGTGACGTGAGGTAGGTAGGAGCGGTGCCTTGAGGCAGTATGAAGTGGAGTGAGGTATGAGGATGAGAGAGGAAGAGGTGAATGAAGTGAGTGAAGATAGAGATGAGGTGAAGTGAGATGAGTGAGAGATGAGAGAGGTATGAGTGAAGTTGAAGAGGTAGATGAATGAGTGAGTGAGAGTGAGTGAGCTGAGTGGTGAGTGTGTGTGTGTGTGTGTGTGTAGTGTATGTGTGTGTGTAGTGTAGTGGAATGAGTGAAGGAGGAAGAGAAAGAGAGGAGAGAAGAGAGAGAGAGAAGAGAGAGAAGAGGAAGAGAGGAAAGAGAGGAGAAGAGAGAAAGAGAGAGAGAGAGAATGAGGGAGGAAGAAGAGAGGGAGAAAAAAACAGATATTGTTTACCACCGGAGAGATGAGGAAGTAGAGGAAGGTTCAATTGGGGAGAGTGTTGATTGATAAGGAACTTTCTCGACGTTCAGGTTACAAGGGGGGAGGCCAGAATAAAGATCGAAAAAAGGAATTCTCGAAGAGAAGACAAGTTGAGCAGACGAGATCGACATAGAAGAAGCACCTGTAGAGAAAGAAGAAGAAAACGAAGTGAAGAAATGTGCAAGAAGAAGAGAAACAGAGAGAAAGAGATATGAACTAATGATAGAGTGGATAATATGGAGAGATTGAGAGAGAATAAGAGAGAAGCAGAGAGAGATGAGTGAGATATATGAATAAAAGATATAAGATTTAAGAACTAATAGCAGGAGAGAGGAGAAGAGAGAGAGATAGTAGTGGAGAGAAAGTGAAGAAGACAGAGAGAAGAGATGAAGAAGAAGGAGGAGAAGGGAGTCATAGAGAGAGAGAGAGGGATGAGAGAGACATAAGTGAATATAGTGATAATGTTATTGGGCAGAAGGAAACGATTTAGAAATTTTGCGATCAAATGTAAAAATAGTGGGAGGCTTGTTTGTCACTAGAAAATTTATAGGGAAAAATAAGGTGGATTGAAAGACTTAACCAGGAGGTTATGTAGTAGAAATAGAGACCCAGATAATACGAACAAGAATAATAGATATAAAATAAAATCAACGAAGTACCAGAGTAATTGATAAGATATATTCAGCAAGAAAACTAGGTTCTCGAGAGAATAATACATATGGGAAGGGTAATTTCTCATATGGATTGAATAAATAATATAATATTTGTGTATAGCTTAGGGGATAATTATAGGATATAATGATAATGAACACTGCATTTGAGCAACAGCACTCAAGGTTAAAATCAAAAAATTAATAATTATAATGATTATAGAAATTGAAACGATTCTAAGACCATTTAACGGCCATGATAAATGTATAATGGTTGTCAGTCTGAGCCAAAATGTATGATAATTCGAGACAATAATTCACGATGTACCTGGGCGGAATGCAGTAGTCCATGAGAGATAAAGTCGTGTAGAATACAGATAATGGAATATCCTGTAGAAGTAAAGGAATAATTGTGGATGAGGAAGAGAGGAGTGAGAATATAGCCCTCTCTTGGTAAGCACTCGAGAAGAAATTACAGATATCCTGCCTCTTGACAGCATCCATTGGACGAGCGGCGGCTCACTACCTTAGGCATTGAAAATAATAATCCGTTGTTTTTGTGTTCCCAGCCTCGGGATTTTTCTTCCAGCTCAAGATCGTCCAGCTGTGTTCTCTTGCATGGTACGACGGACACGAAGCCTTGGGTCGATCACGGCGACTTTGCGGAAAGAGGTAGTTGTGGACTTCCGTTACGAGCCGGGAGTAGCTCGTGGCACGGTGTAATTATATAAGCGAGACAAGCGATGTATGTCTAACAAATCTGATATATTAAAGGCTACAGGGAAATGAGCGATTCGCTGCAGGCGGGAAAAGGTACGTATAATACCAAAACATGACACAACGACACTGTTAGCTATGAGTTGTTCAATGGACTGCACAACACAGTGTTGATAGCTTCCGGTATGGTGCTACGAGAGCTACTATCAAGGACCACACAACACAACACACAGTCGCGACACACACATTATTATTTTTTTCATACAATAACACTCACTATTCTATATATATTAATTTATCATAAAAAGAAGCATAATACTATAATATATGTGATACTTTCGACATATGACATATATTATATATGAGTGAGTGAGTGAGTAGTAAGAGAGAGCAAAGGTAAATACTGTATTATAAGGTAAATACTATGAAAAGTCTTAAAAGTAGGAAAAACCACAATAAACCAGGGTAGATTTGAATACTAATGGTAGAAAAAACCCTAAATGCAATACAAACTAGATTTTATCCTGTCCCCTCACGAACCTTGCAACCGATTATTTTCTGGCCTCCGTGGTTTTTCCCGGAGGTGCTTCGCTCCTCTTTCCCTCTTCTACTAAAGGCAGGTGTGAGCTTCCTCTAAACCCTTGCCTCTTCAGACTCTTCGAAGATTGGACTCGAAGACATTCCGCACATTACAGCTGGGTTTGTCTCACTTTCCTCAATAAATTCTAGTTGTGGCATTGTGGGTTTTTTCTACCATATATCTATATTATATACCTAACTAAATGAAGAGGCTTCAATCGTAGTTACATAATATTTAATATTCATAATGTAATATCATTATAATAGCATATAATAATATAATGGTAGCATAAATGTGTGGATTGTCGTGTGTGATGTGGTGATGTGTGTTGTGTGTGTGTAGTATTGTGTGTGTGTGTGTGTGCGTGTGTGTGTGAAGGGTGTGTGTATTGTGTGTGTGGTGTATGTGTATTTTCCATGTGTTTTTGGTTATTATCATTAATATTATATTATCATTAATATAAAACACACACACACACATCAAAACATGACAACACACACACACACACACACACACAGACACACACACATATATATATACTACTGATAATACTAATAATATATACTATTATATTATGTATATATATATAGTATATATTACTGTGTGTGTGCATACATGTAAAATAAAATTATGTATAGTGTGTAGTCATTTTATAATATATATATAGTATATGTGTACTAAGAAAATACTATATATAAATCGAGTAGATATTAATATTATATATGTAAATATATATTTACTAATTATAAATGTAATAGAGATATATGTATAAAGTAATATCATATGTATACATAATCATATAAATTATATATATGTATGGTTAGGTGATTGTGCTGTATACATTGCATGTATATATGTATATGTAACACACACACGAACACACACGACACATCACACACGACGACACACAACACACACAACACATATAGGTACTATATATATAATACATAAAGGTAATATATAAATATATAAGGTAATAAATACTATAATACTATATTATTAATGTGTGTTGTGTGTGTGTGTGTGTGTGATGTGTGTGTGTGATGTGTGTGTGTGTGTGTGTGTGTGTGTGTATAAATACACACAATTACCCACACACACACACATATATGTGTGTGTGTTCATATACTTGCATACATATATACATACCATACATATATGCATATATATATCATAAATGCATGCACAACACACACACACACACAACACACACCAACACACACACACACCACACACACACAATACGACACACATTATATATAATATATATAATATATATATATTATATATATATATATATATATATATATGTATATATATAATATATGTGTGTATGTGCTGTTGTACGAGTATATATATATTTTTATAGATATTTTATAGACAGGTATATAGTGAGACAGCAAGACAGACAGACAGCTATAGGTAAAAATAATCAATTCAGTCCTACTCTCGCTATGAACCAGAACGGCAATGGATTCGGACTTTTACCCGAGCTGCTTCGAACCTCAAGCTCGGACCAGCAAAATCATCAACAAAGGGACAGTGAACCTTGTCATGGAGAGTCGGTAGTGTGACGCTGAAGTTTAGTGCCTTGAATTCATGTCGTTTGCCTTTCGAGAGAGAAAGGGAAAGAAGATAAAGGACATATTACAGCGAGGGATGATAATGATATAAGAACAGTTCTGAATAAGGGTCAAGGTACAGCGACTGGCGAGTAATATCCGTTTGAATATTACATACGAATACTAGGTACGTTTTTCTTTTATTTTTTTCGTAACGATGAAAAAATTATAGATTTAAGAACAATTAGAAATCTATGTATGATATGGAATCTGTAGAAGGTAGTATTTAATGTCAGAAATAGCACGAAATATTCTTTTTTTTTGTTAGTTATTCCACATTTACTTTGCAAGTGAAACGAAAACAAATTAATTATTTAATTATTCGGTCCATCACCTGTACGGAACACCACTAACTATTCACATTAAGTATTCTTTTCATTTTCAACATAATTATTCCTCATTTTCCCTTTTCTTCATTTTGTTCACAAGGACTGGGGATGTCAGTGTGAGAATTTTGATGATTGTACCCCAAACCCGACGTCCAAGAAAGCATAACAGATAACCAGTATGACTTCCTGTTCTTGCCTAAGTCTCCGTTTCCTTCTCCTGATGCTGGCGATCGTCTATAGGTATGACTCTAAAGATCAGTTATAGAGTAAAACATAATGAATAAAGGATAAGTGAGAATAGTTTGATAGATGAAGGAATTCAGGAATAAATGCTA
>NW_020869380.1:222055-224555 GCF_003789085.1 Penaeus vannamei | reverse complement strand
TATATATATATATATATATATATATATATATATATATATATATATATATATATATATATATATATATATATATATATGCCTATCATAAATAAAGTTGTACCTTTGCATATGTTCTTGAATTTAACACTATTTATTAACATACATTTTAGGCCAAGGTACTTTTATATCTACCTTGTACTAAGCTAAGAAAAAAAAACGGTGCAACAAACACAAATATATCTATTTACTTGTCTTCTTTGCAAACAAGAAGTCTGGGTTTGTGTGAAATGTTTATACACTATTTTCTCACGGTACAGACCGAATGAACAAGATCTCTCGCCATATCTTGTAAACTGATACACATAAGCCAAACAGTATGTCTTACCACCAGCTGTGACGTGGTTGATTTTCAGGCGGTTCCAGTGTATAGTGTTCTCCCTACAAATATTTGTTATGGTTTTATGAATAGACCTTACTTCATGGTTGATATTTGTATGGTTACTTCAATAGGTTTTATGGCGTAGCATGGCGAAAATACACATACTCAGTCTCTCTTTCTGTCTTTCTGTCTGTCTGTCTGTCTGTCTGTCTCTGTCTCTTCTCTTCTCTGTCTCTGTCTCTGTCTCTGTCTCTCTCTTCTCTGTCTGTCTCTGTCTCTCTCTCTCTCTCTCTCTCTCTCTCTCTCTCTCTCTCTCTCTCTCTCTCTCTCTCTCTCTCTCTCTCTCTCTCTCTCTCTCTCTCTCTCTCTCTCTCTCTCTCTCTCTCTCTCTCTCTCTCTCTCTCTCTCTCTCTCTCCTCTCTCCTCCCCCTCCCCCCCCCCAATCATTCTCTCTCTCTCTCTCTCTCCTTATTTAAGACAGAATGGTAGACCTTCCCACAGGAGATAAAAAACAGAACGGGAACTTTGATGTTTCTATATTTAAAAATTACACAATTCACAATTAATAAAGCATTACACTTGATGAAACCTTATATACGGCTTTACCAACCAATTCATTTCGTATTTTCATTTTTTCCCAGACATTCGAGATATCAAATTGAGTCTGGAGAATGAGTGTTATTTAAGGAAAAGAAAGAGAGAACTGTAAAATTTATGTCATGAGAAGGATGGAAATGTAGCAGAGATGAAAAGGCAGATTAGAGTAATTCTGTTCATTTAAATAATTTCTCTAAGCTTGGTGCAACTAACTAACTAATGGACGTAGATAATTACTTAGGATATAAATTATTTATAGATGCGAGAAGTGATTCATCTAAATTGATTGGAAAAAACTGAATGAGATTGATGGTCCCAGCTGACAGCACAGAAATCTAGCAAGGGTTTATTGCGCATAAATCTAGCAACTGTTCATTCAGCAAAAAAATAGCGATGGTCCATTCCGCAGAAATTTAGTGGTAGTTCGATGCGCTGAAATCTAGCGATTCATTCAGAAATCTAGCGATAATGCGTGAAATCTAGCTATGGTTCATTGCGCAGAAAATCTAGCATAATTCCGCAGAAATCTAGCTATGGTTCATTGCGCAGAAATCTAGCGATAATTTACGCTATCTAGCTAGATTTCTAGCGATAATTTACGCGTAGAATCTAGCTATAGTTAATTTTTCAGAAATCTAGCGATACTTCAATGCATTTGAGACTGGATAAAAAAAAAATATATATATATTCTGAACAAAATGATGAAAAAACTCTCGCCAGACCCTTCTATTTTTTCCTAGCGATAGATACTTCGATGCTCTCGAGATTGGACAAAAAAAGAAGAAAAAATTATATTCTGAACAAAAACGAACAAAAATCTCTCTCGCCAGACACTTCTATTTTTATTCGTGACCTTTACTACGCCTGCCTGGTGGAGCGGTCGTCCTCAGCGCTGTGAACGACCTTGACAATGGCTCGGCTGAGGACCTTCCTGAAGAGTTTCATGTAGTAAGCTGCTTTGGATTCGTCTCTCAGGGGCGTCACGGTGAATACCCCGCCGCCGCTCTGAGGGAGGAGGGAGTAAGGGGTTAGCGTCGACTGTGGTTGCGGTAGGGTGCTCGTCCCGTGGGTGTGAGAGAAATGTTGATGTTACTATATGAGAAATGTTATTACTATGAGAAATGTTTGAGATGTTGATATTGAGAAATGTTGATATTACTATTGAGAAATGTTGATGAGAAATGTTGATTGAGAAATGTTGATATGTTGAAATTTACTGATAAATGTTGGTTTACTATTGAGAAATGTTAACTATGGAAATGTTGGAGAAATGTTGACTATACTATGAGAAATGTTGAACTACTGAGAAATGTTGATATTACTTTGAGAAATGTTGAGAGAAATGTATTTACTATTGATAAATGTTGATATTATTACTGAGAAATGATATTACTATTTGATAAATGTTGGTTACTATTGATAAATATTGATATTACTACTGAGAAATGTTGGTATTACTACTGATAAATGTTGGTTACTATTGATAAATGTTGATTGAGAAATGTTGATATTACTATTGATAAATGTTGATATTACTACTGAGAA
>NW_020869380.1:169555-212055 GCF_003789085.1 Penaeus vannamei | reverse complement strand
GACTCACAACGCCGCAGAACCGTAGTGTAGGAGGAACTTGCGACATAAATGGTGAGCTCGGTTGTTAGAAGGAATTTCGAGCGACACTTGGTCTGGCGAACAGTTGGCACCCACCTGCCAGCTCTGGCTGAACACCTCTCCGCTGAGGGCCACCTGGGGGAGGGGTGCCAATAATTAGTATTATATAGGTTTGATTCTCTGTCAGTTTGTCTGCTTGTCTCTCTCTTATTCTTTATTTTTTCATTTTTTCTGTTTCTGTCTCTCTCTCTCTCCTTTCTCACTTTCCTTCTTTCTACCTTTCCTTCTCCTCCCTCCCTCTTTCCCTCTCCCTCTCCCTCTCCCTTTTTCTTCCATTTCTCCCTCTTTCTGTCCGTCTCTGTCTCTCCCTTTCCCTCCCCCTCATCCCAGCACCCCACCAGCAACGCCCCCCGTACACCCTCTCAAGCCCGTCCTCCTCACCCCGCCGCTGGGCCTCATGAGCTCGTTGGTGAGGTCGAGGTCGTAGTGTCCCAGAAGGCCCCGAGTGTCCCCGTGGAGCCACCCGCTGACCCCGACGACGCAGGCGTGGTAGGAGTCCCAGCAGGAGACCGTCACGAGGTCGCGTCCGAGGCTGTCCTTGGCGCTGAGGGAGAGGAGTTGGGGGTCCCTCTTGACACTCAGGACGGCGCTCGAGTAGGGCAGAGGGACGCGGTCGCCGTCCACCTCCACCTTTGGGGGTTGAGAAGGAATAATAAACCAGATAATAAGGAAATAATAATAAAGAAGCAGAGACAAAGTGACAGAGAATACAGTATTAAACTAAAGAAGGCATAATAAACCAGATAATAAAGAAATAATAAAGAAACAGAGACAAAGTGACAGAGAATACAGTATTAAACTAAAGAAGGAGTAATAAACCAGATAATAAAGAAATAATAATAAAGAAGCAGAGACAGAGTGACAGAGAATAAAGTATTAAACTAAAGAAGGAATAATAAACGAGAAAATAAGGAAATAATAACAAAGAAAGAGAGACAATGTGACAGAGAATACAATATTAAACTAAAGAAGGAATAATAAACCAGATAATAAGGAAATAATAATAAAGAAACAGAGACAGAGAGACAGAGAATACAGTATTAAACTAAAGAAGGAATAATAAAGCAGATAATAAGGAAATAATAATAAAGAAACAGAGACAAAGTGACAGAGAATACAGTATTAAACTAAAGAAGGAATAATAAACCAGAAAATAAAGAAATAATAACAAAGAAAGAGAGAAAGTGACATAGAATACAGTATCAAGCTAATAATTTAAGAATATTATTTTCTGAAGGAGAATAGCCAAAGTAGCGTCCTTATAATTTGTGAATGGACGTATATGTTTGAGAAGTCTATGTTAGATCTCCTAAATTACATAAATAGAAAATAATGATACTAATAAAAATTTAGAAATAAAGATCATGAAAAAACAAGAAAATTAACAAAAGATACACATAAAAAATGAAACAAACACAAAATAAGTAATAAAATAAATACAACAAAATGAAAAAAAAAAAAGAAAAGAAATAATAACGGAGCAAAAATACGCTTAGACAAAACAACAAAAACAACAAAAATTACGGTAAAGAAAAAGAAAGAAAGAAAGAAAGAAAGAAAGAAAGAAAGAAAGAAAGAAAGAAAGAAAGAAAGAAAGAAAGAAAGAAAGAAAGAAAGAAAGAAAGAAAGAAAGACAGACAGACAGACAGACAGAAGAAAGAAAGAAAGAAAGAAAGAAAGAAAGAAAGAAAGAAAGAAAGAAAGAAAGAAAGAAAAAAACACATACACACAAACAAAACCCCTCTTCAGCCTCACCTGCAAGTCCGCCAACACCTTAAGAGTTGTGTCTCCCAAGAAGAGAGTGTACTCGCGCCTGTTCTGCGTCGCGTTGAAGCTGGAGACGAGAGTGAACAGGCCACCGCGGGCGTCGGTGGCCAGGACGTGGGCGCAGGACGGGGTGAGGGCGTAGGTGAGGCCGTCCAGGGTGATGAAGTGGTTCTCCCCGACGATCGCTCCGTAACCTGGGTGGGCGTGCGGGCGTGGGCGGAAAAGCGATGGATTATCTACTTTAAATTCGTTGGGCGGAAAAGTAATCGGTTATCTATTATCTTCAATTTCGGGCGTGGGCGGAAAAGTAATGGATTATCTATTATCTTTAAATGCGGGCGTGGACAAAAAAGAATGGATTATCTATTATCTTTCAATTCGGGCGTGGGCGAATAAATATTGGATTATCTATTATCTTCAAATTCAAACATTCCCTATACTCATGAATATTACATAAATATAAACATCGTGAATTTGCGGACTGTAACCTAGTCATGTATTGGCAATAAGTAATGATTTATCTTCAAATTCATCCTATCTTTACACTTACTTCTAATCATCTTAAACATACCCTATACTCATGAATACGTAAATGTAAACATCATGAATTTACGTTGGCAAAAAAAGTAATATATTATCTTTGTTCTACCTTTACACTCACTTCTAATAATTTTAAGCATACCCCCATGAAGAATGTATAAACATGACCATCTTGAATTTGATCTTCGAATATCGTTGCAAAATATATAAAATTGATCTGCAACCTTCAAATTAATACTACCTATGCACCCATTTTTCTTATCTCAAACATGCCCTATACTCTCAAAAATTACATAACTGCCAACATCTTGCAATTGCACTTCGAATATGTGATCGTTGCAAAAAAAAAATACAACCGATCTACAACCTTCAAACTCATACTACCTTTCCACCCATTTTCCACATCCCAAACATACCCAATACCCATGAAAATCACACAAATCCCCAACATCTTGACTTTACACTTCGAATAAACTCATTTTAAAACATTTTTTTTTCATTTCAAAACAGCTTCCGTCCGCGCATCACACCTGTAAACGGCGGGACCACTCGATGGAACAGCTCGGAGGGGTGGGTGAACAGGTGCCACCAGCGCTGAACTGCCGCAGGGAAGGTCAGTCGATGCCGGGCCGCCCTCGTGCTGCCAGTGAGCAAGTGCCACACGTCGAAGAGGGAGTGCCCGCATTCTGGCAGCGGGATCTACGAGTGGTAGGAATAAATGTTAAAAAGAGACGATACAGTATTAAACTAATGGTTTTCGATCCATCTCAAAGTTAGGAGACGATACAGTATTAAACTAATGGTTTTCAATTAATCTCAAAGTTAAGAGACGATACAGCATTCAACTAATGGTTTTCAATTCAATCTCAAAGTTAAGAGACGATACAGCATTCAACTAATGGTTTTCAATTCATCTCAAAGTTAAAAGACACTATACGAGTATACTGTTAAATTAATACAGTATGCAATTCATATCAACGTTAAAAGAGACAATACTTTTTTAAGTTTATACAGTATTAAATTCTTCTCAAAATTAAAAGTGAGAAACAGTATCTATATCTAATGACGATTTTTCCTAGCACTGGTTTCCTAGAAAAGAATCTGCTCTACAGATCTTTTTATTCCGATTCAAGAACCACGTAGATTCAAACATAAGCTAACCATAAAAGCATATTGAAATACATTATACCACTTCATAACGAAACATTAACACATACTCTCAACCACTCGTAGAAATTCAACAACGACACAAATCTAATCCAATGAATTTCATAGATCGAGAGAAAGCAAACAATAATTAGTCAAAAACAATAACAATAAACAATAATATAACAACAAACGATATTTTAGTCCATAAACAATAAACAATAATATAACAACAAACGATATTTTAGTCCATAAACAATAAACAATAATATAACAACAAACGATCCATAAATAATAAACAATAATATACACAAACGATATTTTAGTCCATAAACAATAAACAATAATATAACAACAAACGATATTTTAGTCCATAAACAATAAACAATAATATATCAGAAAACAATATTTATCAACAAACGCCATAATTCTTTACCCAGATGTTCCAGACGCCGGCAGCCACTTCTGAGGAGTAAGGCGTCCCGTTCCAAGGATACACCAAGGAGAAGAGCTGCAAGGAATTAATATAGTCCTTATGGCAGTTCCTAAAGGCGGCAGTAATATAAGTGATGCAGATTTTTTAATCTAATATTTTTAATCTATTTTTTTCATATATAAAAGAATTAGTCTTTATGGGAGTTCCTAAAGGCGGCAGTACTATAAGTGATGCAGATTTACATTTTTTAATCTAATACTTTTTTTTAATCTAATATTTTTAATCTATTTTTTCTTATATAAAAGAATTATAGTCTTTATGGGACTTCCTAAAGGCGGCAGTAATATAAGTGATGCAGATTTACATTTTTAATCTAATATTTTTTTTAATCTAATATTTTTAATCTATTTTTTCATATATAAAAGAATTATAGTCTTTATGGGAGTTCCTAAAGGCGGCAGTAATATAAGTGATGCTGATTTACATTTTTAAATTTAAATTTTTTTAATCTAATATTTTTTAACTAATATTTTTTTCTTATATAAAAGAATTAGTCTTTATGGGAGTTCCTAAAGGCGGCAGTAATATAAGTGATGCAGATTTACATTTTTTTTCATCTTTCCTCTTGTAATTTGAGTCTAGGATTTATTATTCATGATTTAGATATTCATTTGTCTATTTAGATGAAAATATTAATTGCCGATTTGGTATTGTGCATTTATTTATTTTTTCCTTCCTCTCTAAATTTCAATCTTATTCTAACGTCTATTAATGATCTACTTGTCTGAATAACAATAACAAAAACATCAATTGTTGATTAGGCACTGATCAACATCTTAATCTAACTATTCATAATAACAAAACACTGGCACTGGCACTGGAATCTATTTAAAAAAAATGAAAATTAGAGACTGGAATTTCATTATTGATATGGTACTGGAATCTGTCTATTTGAAAAAAATGTTGATTAGGGACTGAGACACACAACAGACCTTATGTACCTTAATCTATAAAAAAGACTCATTCTTGATAAGGCACTGGGATCTATCTACTCGAAAAAAAAAATATGTTGATTGGACACCGTACGTGAAACACACCACTGACCTTATGCACGTAATGTACAGTCGTCCTTGTGGCAGTAGTGAGGAAGGCATACACCTTAGAACCCTGGACGTATCTCACATATGTCATGATCCAGTCCACAGCGTCAGACACCATGGGCACTGACAGGGCTTGAGGCGAAGGGGAAAAATGGTCAGTTGATTTTGATGTATTTTGGAGAAAAGGTTGTTTATTCACTGGTGGGAGTTGATTTATATCATGTTTGGGAATTTGGGATAAAAGATTTCACTTATACAATTTCTCTATTTTTTTGTTTCTTTCTCGCCTTCTTTTTCTTTCTTCCTTTCTCTCTCTCTCTCTCTCTTTTTCCTCCTTCCCTCTATTTCTTTCCCCCTCCCTTCCTCCTTCTCTCACTCCCCTTCCTCTGTTACCCTTTCTCCCTTTCCCATTCTCTCTCCTTCAGCCCCTCAACTATCTGCTCTTTTTCTCCCTTTCTCTTTCTCTACCCTCCTCCTTCTCTTCGCTCACCTTTTTTTTCCCTCTTTTTCTCTCCTCCCCTTCCTCTTTCCCTTCTTTCACCTTTCTTCCTCTTCTCTTTTCTCCCCCTCTCCCTCTTCTCTCCCCTTTCTCTCTTCCTCCCCCTCCTCCTCCTCTTCACCTCCCCTTCCCTCACCACCCACCTCCCTCCTCTTCTCTCACTTCCCCCCCCCCTTTCTCTTTCCCTCCTTCTCATCCTCCTCCTATTCTCCTCCCATTCACTCACCCTTTCTCCCTTTCTCCTTCCTCACCTTGATCCAACACCATCCGTGGCAGATCCGAGACGAAGTTCGCCGTCGCCGAGATCGTCTCCTTCAGTCCCTCGATGATCTGCATGAGGAGGAAGCCCGCGTTGGTCACCGCAGCCTCCGTCCACACCCTCACGCCCACGACCACTTCGGATATCAAGTCCCCGAAGTTGTGGCTGATGTAGGCGACTGTCGCTTCCACCATGACACTTGTGAGGTATGAAAGTGATAAGTTATTATTTGTTTTACATGGGAATAAAATACGATCTTATTTGCATGTGGTAATATATATATATATATATATATATATATATATATATATATATATATATATATATATATATATATATATATATAAATTCCGGTAATAATTAACCAGATCTAGTAATAATAAACTGCAAATTTTATTTACATTCGATAATAATAAACTACAGATTTTTTAAAATCTGGTAATAATAAACATTTTTTTAACCACTGGTAATAACAAACTATAGATCTTTTAACCATCTGGTTATAAAACTAAGATTGCTGGTGATTTATTGTCATATAGCTTAATATTCAACGTGTTTTATGGTGACGAGAAACCTACATGTGATGCTATTATCTCGTCAATATGAGTCAATGACCTGTCCCTCACTCTGCGTCTATGACCTTACCTAGTGACATCGACAAGATCAAAGGGTCAAAGATTTGCCCAATGTCTGACCTTACCTCGTGACATCGCATCCGACTCGCTGACCTTACTGGTTGAAATCGAAGACGTGAAAAGGGTCAATGATCAGCCCATCACACCATCACTCTGTTCCTGACCTTACCTGGTGACATCGACCGAAACAGGGATCAACAACCTATCCTTCACTCTCTCGCAGCGACCTGACCTTACCTCGCGACATCGACGCTCAGAAAGGTCAATAATCTATCCATCAGAGGGTCAATGATTTATCCAACACTCTGTCCCTGACCTTACCTGGTGACATCGACGCTCAGAAAAGGTCAATAATCTATCCATCACTATTACCCGATCCGACGTCCCTGACCTTACCTGGTGACATCGACCTAAACAGGAACCACTAACAACGTCCTGACATCACCTCGACGCCAGAAAAGGTCAATGATCTATCCCTCACTCTGTCCCTGACGTCCCTGACCTTACCTGGTGACATCGAAGCCAGAAAAGCTCAATGATCTATCCCTCACTCTGCTCCTGACGTCCCTGACCTTACCTGGTGACATCGACGCCAGAAAAGGTCAATAATCTATCCCTCACTCTGCTCCTGACGTCCCTGACCTTACCTGGTGACATCAACGCCAGAAAAGGTCAATAATCTACCCCTCACTCTGTCCCCGACGTCCCTGACCTTACCTGGTGACATCGACGCCAGAAAAGGTCAATAATCTATCCATCACTCTGCTCCCGACGTCCCTGACCTTACCTGGTGACATCGACGCCAGAAAAGGTCAATGATCTATCCCTCACTCTGTCCCCGACGTCCCTGACCTTACCTGGTGACATCGACGCACGCCCGAGCCAACTGCGCGATGTCCTTCAGCAGCTGGTCGTTCCTGAGCTCCTCCACCATCATCAGAACATGGTGGCGAGAGTGCGTGGCCAGCATGTGGGCGGGGGAAGGACTGGCCATCCGCGCCAACCCGTCCATCACGTCCAGGTCCGTGGCCATGGCCCTCGTCACCGATTTGGCCGTGCGGATGATGTCGTCCAGTTCGTCTTGGATGCCGTCCTGGTGGGTCACGGAGAGCGGGGAGTGAATTTCGTGCATCATCGTGGTATAGGTATATTCCGCTAGATTATATCGCAGACTTCGTTCGCTAAATAATCATCGTGGTATAGGTATATTCTGCTAAATCATATTTTAGACTACATTCGTTAAATAATAATCATGGCATTGGTATTTTGCTAGATTATATTTTAGATTACATTCGCTAAATAATAATCATGGTATAGGTATATCTTGCTAAATTATATCGTAGACTACATTCGCTAAATAATCATTATGGTATTGATATATTCTGCTAGATAATATTTGAGATTAAATTCGCTAAATAATCATCATGGTATAGGTATATTTTGCTAAATTATATCGTAGACTACATTCGTTAAATAATAATCATGGTATTGGTATATTCTGCTAGATTATATTTTAGACTACATTCGCTAAATTATAATCATGGTATAGGTATATTTTGCTAAATTATATCGTAGACTACATTCACTAAATAATAATCATGGTATAGGTATATCTTGCTAAATTATAGCTTAGACTACATTCGCTAAATAATAATCATGGTATTGATATATTCTGCTAGATAATTTGACAAAATTCGCTAAATAATCATCATGGTATAGGTATATTCTGCTAAATTATAATTTAGATTACATTCGCTAAATAATCTATTTGAATTTGGTTTTTATGTTTCATTACTCGTATCATTTCACTACCCTTATTGTAATTCCGATTTTTATTTTGCCTAATACAACCTTAGAAAGCAAAAAGGATATAAACGCATCATCACAAAAAAGTCACATATCAGAAAACAAAAAAATAAAAAACAATTTATCATCTAACTTTATGCTTACAAAACAATAAAGAATTTACACTGATCTGAAAGGAAAAACTATATATAATTATAAAAAAACATTATAAACGGAAGAATGATACGAGAAACGCAAACAAAAACAAAAACAAAAGAGCATCGTGAAACCCCAAGCGAATCCGCTTCACGCTCCAAGGGGATCCGATTCCACTCCTCGATCCTTCTCACCTTGAAATCGCTCCACCTACTCCACATGGTGCCGCGCGAGTGGGCCATGGCGTGGAGCAGGAACGGCGGGTGGAGTTGGAACTTGATGTGGACGGCGTCGAGGAGGTCCATCTCGGCCCGACGGGAGTCCACGAGGCCGAGGCGGAGGGCCATCTCGTCCTCCAGTTGGCCGGCGGCTGAGGGGGAGAGCGGACGGCTTGGGAAAGGGCTCGTGATCCTTTTTGACGCGTGTTTTAGGATTACTGTGTTCTACTTATTATTTTATCATTCAGTAGCTGTCTGTCTGTCTATCTGTTTATCTCTCTATCTAGTCATCTAGATATGCATGTATGTATGCATCTGTATATTAATCAATTCATTTATATATCTATTCACCTGTCTACCTACCTACCTACCTATCAATCGATCTGTCAATCTATCCATCCGTACATTTATCTATCTATCTACCTACATACCTGCTACTTGCCTCTCTGTTCACATGGCATATGTATGTCATTCATATTATAGCAATGGCTGGGTATCTTTAAGGGACCAGATAACAATAATAATATCTTTTACACAGAACAAATCAAGTTCTTTTGAAAAGGTACAAAAGAATGTATTGAATCCTATATCTTTTTTTACATCAAGAAAACTGCACCTTTCTTGTTATATACATAATAATCAACAAAGTCTATGGGAAGTAGCAGCAAGTTAAGAACAAGACCTGTTAGCTCCTATAATCATGATATATCTTATATTCATAATGTGATATAATGGTATAACCATATATCATTATCCACGCCTGCGTAGGTGCCCGGGGAAGTATATCAAGTAGTCAGAGTATATATTAAATCTTATAAATTGAATTAATAAATATAAATTAAAGTATAAATTAAATAAAGATATATAAAAATAAAGTATAAATCAAATAAAAGTATAAATTAAAGCGCCCACAGCTCGCACTCGAAGGCCGTCTCGGCTTACTCTTGAGGGCGAGGCTGGCTTGGATACTGCTGGGGCTGAGGCAAGACTTCTGCTCCGCCAGGTAAGTGCGGTTGAACATCCCGACGGAGGCGCCCAGGCCCTTGCATCCCCCGCTGCCTATCAGGTGGTACTCCAGCAGGATCTTTTCCCGAACTGACGGCGTCGTGAGCTACAGGGTGAAGGAGGAAGGGAAATTAGTGAAGGATTCTTCTAAAATCGGTCGTTCGAATGAGAGGTTTGATTTGAGAAACTTATTTTGGGGTTTTTAATTATTTCCAATGAATTAACTTTTATTCTAAAGCATCAATATAGGACTTTTGCATAGAAATAAGAGCTTCGTCCTGTTATATCCTCATCCTATAATCAATCTTTCTTAGAATGGTATGCACTAAAATAATGATAACAATAATAATAACAACAACAACAACAACAACAACAATAATAAACAACAACAATAATAATAATTTCCCCTTCCCTGCATTCCAAAAGCACTCTCTACACCCGCCCCCTTAAGTTCATACCAACCAACTAACCAACAACAACCTGATACCACTGATAGGACTTACGGTGCAATCGGCGGTGGCGTGTCGGTAGCGGTGCCCCGTGTCCAACCCGCAGGTGAGAGTGAACCGGGAGTCGAACTGGGTCTCGTGGTGCTGGTAGGGATCGGGTCGCCAGGAGGGCACCAGCATCACCACACTGACCTGGGCGCTGTCGGGGGAGGGCAGGAAGGACGCCACCACGTCTAGGATTCTCGGGGAGGCGCTCATCGTTTTCTGAAGGAGGCGGCGACGGAGGGGGTGGGGGTAAGGGGGGAGGAGGAGGGTACGCGTTGTGATAAAGGTGGTGGTCTTTTTAGTCTTATTCGATAGAAATATGTGATAAAATGTGTAATAGAGACTAAGAGAGAGGGAGAGAGACGGGGGAGGGAGGGAGAAGGAGAGGGAAGAGGAGAGAGAGAGAGAGAGAGAGAGAGAGAGAGAGAGAGAGAGAGAGAGAGAGAGAGAGAGAGAGAGAGAGAGAGAGAGAGAGAGAGAGAGAGAGAGAGAGAGAGAGAGAGAGAGAGAAAGAGAGAGAGAGAGAGAGAGAGAGAGAGAGAGAGAGAGAGAGAGAGAGAGAGAGAGAGAGAGAGAGAGAGAGAGAGAGTGAGAGAGAGATAGAGAGAGCGCGAGAGCGAGAGAGAGAAGAGAGAGAGAGACGAGAGCGAGAGCGAGAGAGACAAAGACAGCGAGAGGTAGAAATAAATAGATAAATACAGAGAGGTTTTATAATCTCATCCAATAAGAGAAAAAAATATCTAACAAATCCTTCCTAGACCATAGACATAAATACAGAACACCAATCCACGCACTGTGAGGTTCGCGACGAGGATGTGGTTGCCGCTGTCCTGCAAGATCTCGAGGTCGAGTCGAAGGGCGTCCTCCAAGGCACTGAACATGTCCAAGAGCAAGGCAAGGCGGCACGAATGGACAATGGGTCGGCCACGATATTGCCTCCCACTCTGAGAATCTGCGAAGGAAGATCATTTTAGATAAGAAAAAAAGGGAAAGGTAAAAAGGGGGAAAAATCGTGTGGGAGTATTCGTAGTGTTATTGATATCGCAATGGAGAATCTGTGATTGAAGAGCATGAATAAAATGACTTATGAGTAGTAGTAATGGAAGATCAGTTTCCGAAAAGTTTGCAATCAACCCCCCAAAAAGAAAAAAAATGAGTAGTAGTATCCCCATTATCATCTATATCGTAAAGAATAATCTGAAATATAAAATCCTTTCGAAAAAAAAACTTAGTAGCATTCACACTATTATCGACGTTGCAAAGAATCAGAAAGATCATTAAAAAAAAAAAATAGAGGAGTAGCTCTTATCAACATCGGAAAGGATAGATTACGAAACCCCGACACCAGCCTTGACTATGACTTCCTTCTCCTCCTCACCTTATCGAAGGAATTATGATGAAGCCGAGAATGGACCGCCCACTCCGAGGCCCTGGAAGAAGCGTAATGAGCGACACTCGAGTTCCAGGTCACCACGCCCTCGGGATCTCCCGTCCTGTCGAGCCATAAACGAGTCTCCAAGTTAGAACTCGACACCAGACGACCTCCTGGAAGCGACGATATCTCCGCCTCCTCCACGACGTTCTGCCGCGACACCGTCAGGAGCTGGACTGTCCGGTTGGTGGTGTCCAGGAGCAGATCTGTTGAAGGTGAATACGCGGTTGGCTGTTGGTTATGCTTGCTTCGGGAGAGACACTTGTGTTTACCAGGAATGAATAACAGATTATTTCCTTTTTTGGCGCCTATTCACCAAAAATTGTAGAATTGAGAGAGAGAGAGAGAGAGAGAGAGAGAGAGAGAGAGAGAGAGAGAGAGAGAGAGAGAGAGAGAGAGAGAGAGAGAGAGAGAGAGAGAGAGAAGAGAGAGAGAGAGAAGCGAGAGAGAGAGAGAGAGAGGAGAGAGAGAGAGAGAGAGAGAGAGAGAGAGAGAGAGAGAGAGAGAGAGAGAGAGAGAGAGAGAGAGAGAGAGAGGAGAGAGAGAGAGAGAGAGAGAGAGAGAGAGAGAGAGAGAGAGAGAGAGAGAGAGAGAGAGAGAGAGAAGAGAGAGAGAGAGAAAGAGAGAGAGAGAGAAGAAGAGAGAAAAGAGAGAGAGAAAGGGAGAAGAGATAGAGATAGAGAAAGAGAAGAGAGAAGAGCGAGAGCGAGAAAGAGAAAGAGAAAGAGAGAGAAAGAAAGAGAAAGAGAGAAGAAAGAGAAAGAAAGAGAAAGAGAAAGAGAGAAAGAAAGATAGATAGAGAAATACAAACCCAGTGTCTCGGGCGTGAGGCGAAGAGTGGCGTGCAGAAGTCCCCGATTTTCGAAGGTCTCACACGTGACTCGCTGGCACTCCACGCGACGGATGCCACCCGTGACCATCACCTCCTCAGACTAGAATAAATGCATAGATAAATGAATAGATAAAACACATGGATAGATAGATAAATGGATTGATAGATAAATGAATAGATATAATTAAATGGATAGATATAAAGTAATAATAAAAATAAATGATAGATAAAATAAGTAATAGATAAATAAATGGATAGATAAATAAGTAATAATAAATATATGAATAGATAAAATAATGGATAGATAGATAAAGGAATAGATTAAAAATAAATAGATAAATAAATAAATAGATAAAATAAATGGATAGATAGATAAATGAATAGATAAAATAAATGAATAGATGAATATAAATATATAGATAACTTAACAGATAAAATAAATGGATATAAAATAATAGATAGATAGATAAATGAATAAATAACTACTTAATCAAATTATACCTATATTGAATTGTATCAAAATAATCAGGATATAATCTGCTCGCCTCTTTCTCTTCTCTCTCTCTCCCTTCCTCCTCTTCTCTCTCTCTCCCTCTCTACCGTTTCCTCCGCGGGTGAAAGTAACCGAATTCTGCACCAGGGGGTCGTCAGGAGTCTGCCAGAAGAGGGAGTTGAGAGCGTGGGCGGCCACGGAATACGTCCTGGTGGAAGGCGTGCTGCGGGCGTGGGCGTGAGCTTGCAGGCGCACGCACTCCTCGCTGGTGGAACACACGGAGAGCAACAACGCCCGTGTCTCCGAGGTGTGGGTGACGGTCACGCCCACGACCGGGGTGGCGTCGACGGTCAAGTTGCTCTTTATCTGTGGGCGGAGGAGGATGAGGCTGTAGTATGGGAGGAAGGGAGGAGAGGGAGAGATGAGGAGGGAGAGAATGAGGGAGGAATGAAGGAAGGGAGAGGAGGGAAGGGAGAAGGAGGGAGGGAGGAAGGAGGGAGGGAGGGAGGGAGGGGAGGGAGGGGGAGGGAGGGAGGGGAGGGAGGGAGGGAGGGAGGGAGGAGGGAGGGAAGAGAGAGAGAGAGAGAGAGAGAGAGAGAGAGAGAGAGAGAGAGAGAGAGAGAGAGAGAGAGAGAGAGAGAGAGAGAGAGAGAGAGAGAGAGAGGAGAGAGAGAGAGAGAGAGGAGAGAGAGAGAGAGAGAGAGAGAGAGAGGAGAGAGAGAGAGAGAGAGAGAGAGAGAGAGAGAGAGAGAGAGAGAGAGAGAGAGAGAGAGAGAGAGAGAGAGAGAGAGACAGAGAGAAAAGAGAGAGAGAAGGAGAGAGATAGAGACAGACGGACACAGACATACACACACACAGATAGATAGATAGGAGAGAGAGAGAGAGAGAGAGAGAGAGAGAGAGAGAGAGAGAGAGAGAGAGAGAGAGAGAGAGAGAGAGAGAGAGAGGAGAGAGAGGAGAGAGAGAGAGAGCAGAGAGAGATAAGCAAAAGAAAACATCCAAACAGAAAGAGAAAAAGGGAAACAAACAGACAGACCTTGTAAAACAAACAAAGATAATTAAAAAAAAAGAGACGCAAAACAGACCCGTCACCCACCTGCACGCCCCCACCAGGCAGGGCGAGCGCATGACGAACCATCAGGTCACTGTACGACCTGGCATTCACTACGAGGTCACTCACCCCCGCTTGCCACACCCGCTCCTCCTCGACGTCGTGGGTGTAGTATGTTAATCTGCCGAAGTAGAGGTAAGTTTCCGTCTTATTTTGAGCTTTGGTTTAGGTGGTTTTGACTTGTTTTTATTCGTCTGTTCATTTCTATGTGTTTTTAACTTGTATCTATTCATGTATTTATTTCTGTTTTATTTGTTATCATATTTGTTGTTATTATTTTTTGATGAGCGTTTCTGTCAATTGTTCCATGTTATTCAAGTATTTTAAAGACTTGGAGTTTTAGTTGTTGATTTTCGTCATGTATTTACCGAATTTGATATCCTTGTATTAAAAATGCAGACGGTGTGATATAATTTCACTGAAATTGGAACTAAAAATATTGTCCAGAATCGCCACCAATGAAGTAAATATATAGCACCAATTCTGAACACTTACCTTGCAACATGAACAACGAAGGGAAGAATAAGAAAACACACGAATATGTCATATTCGTGTGTGTTCTTGTTCTTCCCTTCGTTGTTCCTGCTGAAATTTGTTCGACATGAATTCCGAAGACTTACCTTGCACTGTGGAGAGTGGCGTTGTGAACCACATGCCGTGGACAGCTAAGACTCCCGTGGGCAGTCCCTACAATTCCGAAGACTTACCTTGCACTGTGGAGAGTGGCGTTGTGAACCAAGTACATGCCGTGGACAGCTTGTTCTCCCTCTCCTTCTAAGTTCGACTCCAACTTCACCGTGACTTTGTCGAAGTTGAGGTGCGGGGCGTCCATCTCGAGTCTGATGGTGCAGTCGCGGAAGGTGCGGAAGTGCACGTCGTCTCGGTACGTGAAGTTGCGTGCACCCCAACTCAGGTCGACGTTCTGGCCGACCAGGGTGGAGAGGGGAGTCGTGTTACTTGGATGCGGTGTCAGTGAGAGAGAGAGGTCGTCAGCTGAGAGCCTGTCAGAGGGAGATAAAGTTTCTTGTAACGGAAGTTCTTTGGGCTTATATGAGAAGGAAGAGTGTTTAGAAGATGGAGAGTAGTGTTTGTCGCGATGAAGTTCTGGTATAGATGTATGTTTTAGCAGGAGCGTTGGTATGAGGGGACTGAGCGAGAAGTTCTTGTAGATGAGGGGAGAGTGTTTAGCGAGAAGTTCTTGTACTGGTTAATGTGAGGTGAGAGATGAGAGAGTTTGTAGCGGAGAAGTTTCTTGGTATGGTTTAGCGAGAAGTTAGGTATGGAGGGGAGAGTGTTATAGAAGGAAGAAGAGGTCTTGGTATGAGGGGAGAGTGTTTAGCAAGATCTGAAGAAGGTCCTAGACTGAACTGGCTTGTTTATTGCTTTTTTTGGAATAGAGGAATGATGTGAAGGGAAAGTGCTTAGCAAGGTCCGTAGAAGGTCTCGGACGTGATCGGGAAAGTGCTTTAGGAAGATCCGTAGAAGGCCATAAGTTGAATTTCAATTGTTTATAGTTTAAACAGAGGAAAGTGTGAGTTAGTTAATCATTTATGAATTCAGGAACAGAGGAGGACTATGAGCGTTTACCAATATCCGCAGAAGGTCTCAGACTGAACTTAGCTGTTTATATATTTAAGAAGAGAGGAATGATGTGAGGGGTAGTAGTTAGCAAGATCCGTAGAAGGGTCTTAAGATTCAATTCTTAGTTAGTTTACACATTTCTATTGTAATATAATTTTCGAGACAAGAGCTCAGAGGGAAAAGTTACAAAGAGACTGTAAGAGTTGCGTTTTTGAGTTTGAGGAAGAAAGGCGTTTTCTTTTGTGTTTTCTAAGAATAAGAATGAGTATTAAAATTCTTTATCATAGACAAATAATACGATGAGCTACAAATCAGTTGTAGTTAATTCTAATAGTATATAACAAAGAAAACAACCCCGCTTATATATGATGCCGCATTTTAAATAACTGTCTTATGATAATTCTGCCAAGTACAGAAACAGGAACTTCATACCTTGAGGACTCTACCAAGGAAGGGAGACAGCCTGAAGAAGGAGGAGGCTCTGGAAGGCGTGATGGAGAGCTGGTGGTGAAGCTTCGTCCTCGAGCCACGGTACACTACCTGTCCGTCACTCGTCAGAGAAAACGAGGTACCATTTCCCTGTAAACGGTGAAAAGTCAGAATACTCTCTTTTGGAAAGTAGCTGACAAGATGGTGGCGTTTCTCGGGTATAAATAATTCGAAATTCAACCTACTGTAATTTTTACGAAATTCAAATCAAATGCCGGTTATTATAAAGGAAAAAAATATAACAACGTTGGTAGAAATATGCAAGTCCGTGATCCCAAACATTACCAAATACCAGCAAGCAATTACCAAGGACCAGAAGTCATTTTTCTAGACCTAGAACACTACAAGAACCCACTCTGATCTTTCAGCGAACCTTTCTGATGCCGATGCTGATATCCTTCAACTCCGTTCTGAAGGCGACGCTGAGGTAGCCCTCCTCTCTGTAGCTCCCCTGGACGGTCACTTCCCGGCCGTCTATGTAGTGGACGGAGATGCTGACGGGGGCGTCGTCCACCGTGCCCTTTACGTCCACCTCGAGTTCTTTGCCCGTGAACGTTCCCTGTGAAGAGGACGGTGCTGAGTGTTCCTATGTGCGAGCAACGGTCTGAGGGAATCGCTTCAGAATGTTCGGAAAAGTTCTTGGTGAGAAGCGGGGTTGTTTTCTTTAAGATGTTTAGGGTAAAGCAATGAGAGGTCAAAGATACATACATACAAACATAAATACATATCCATACATAATTATATATATATATATATATATAATATATATATATATATATATATATATATATATATATATATATATATATAATATATATATAAAGTCCTGCAATACGTTAAAACAGCTACTTTAAGCCATATCTTAGCTTTATTTTGCATCACTTACTATAGCAGAGGCCATAAAGTCACAGGACCCACGGTTCACTTCAGCATTCAGTATCATCAGCTCAGACAAACTGCACCTCGAAACAAACTAACATCAAAAGCTTTTTGTATAACATTTCTCCCTCGCATCCAAACCCTAACTGACCACCCCTCCCTCCTCCGTCTTCCCTTCCACTTCAACTCCCCCTCTAACGACGTCAAGGACAGCACAGCAACAAAGGACGATCATCATCACGCAGTACTGACTGTCATGGTGTAGACGTGGTGGGTGGCGACGGAGCCAGAGTGGGACAGGGAGAGCCGACCCTCCGCCTTAGGTACCTGGATTGTCACTTCGCCGTCTGTGTTGAGGATTTCCCTGTAATCCTTGTACACGACGATGGTGTGGCTCATCTGGGATAGGAAAAAGGGGGTCATTGTGGATACTCGGAATATATATGTAGGCATGTTTTTTTTATTGCATTGATGATGGGAAAACACATGTTCTTCCTATGAATGATGTAGGTGGTGCTCAGGTATATATCTTTAAAGGACGACTCTCATAGTCTACGTGTGTATTTTGTAGGAATTTCACCCATTTACCACATCGTCCATATTTAATCACGGATCGGAATATGCTATCTAATGAGTCACTATGACAGCCGCGCATTACTACCTTCAGTTTACTAGGGTTGTCACTGGCGCTGAAGGTGCCGACCACCGTCGCCTTCAGCTGCTGCCAGATTATGGGCGCCTCTTCGGGGACTCGCAGCTCAGCCGACCCCAGGAGCTGGTGCTCGCCCTGCACGATCTTGTAGGACCCGAGGGCGTCGAAGTTGATCGTCATGTCCCCCCACGTCACCTCCGTCACCACGTTGGCCCGCGTGCCGTCCCACAGCCACGTCGCTTTGCCCGAGATGGGATCCCAGTAGTTGGCGCCGGACAGGGACGTCAGCTGCGGGAGAAAGAGGGAACGACGTTAAACGCAGCTGGACATCGTTACATAGTTGTTATCAGACACACAATGCCGAACTGAATAGGAAATCATAAACAGCTCTGGCTTCTCTCCACACACCGTAACGCCGACGTCGGTCCTGCCATCGCCCTCCTGCTTCTTCACGTGGAGGCGGAAGTGGACGTCGTCAGTCACGGGAGAGTCGATGTTGAGGGAGACCATACCGTCCGCTAGGCCGTGGCTCGTCCTGTGACCGCGGGCGACCAAGGACACCTGAGGATGGTTAAGGAATGGAAGTGAGTAATATTTGTAAAAGTAAACGGAATATAAAATCATCAATGAATGCAGATTTTATTTTGTAAACGGAATATAAAATCATCATGAATGCAGATTTTATTTGTAAACGGAATGTAAACGGAATTGAAAATAATCAATGAATGCAGATATCAATTGTAAATGGAATTGAACACCATCAACGAATGCACACTTTATTTGTAAGAGGAACATAAAATCATTAGCAAATACAGATTTCAAAAGCAAACAGAGCAAAAAATATCTATTACAGTTCTTATCCATATACGGGTATATAACAGGTCTTCTTTAAGGTTGGTACATTAACAGAAATAGAATGTGTAAAAACAGAACAGCGCAGTACATAAAAAGTCAACATGATGACAGAGGAACAGTAAATAAAAAAACAAAGCAAAGAAAAAGAAGATAATGTAAACGAGGTCAATGCATGATGAGAATGATAAATGTCGTAAAATAGACAACCAAACAATTCACGAACTTTTAAAGATAATTAGAATAGGAGAAATGCCAAAAAATAACGACTTAACCAACTCAATTATGAAAAAAAACAGATTATTGATATCCTCAACTAGCTCGACGTAGGGGGAAAATACTCACATTATGGAAGGTTCCAGACGGCAGGCGTAGGTCAAAGGTCATCCCGAGGGCTAGGTCATTGTTGCCCAAGGAGAAGATGAGCTGTGACCCGGCCTCTAACCTGCAAAATGAGATGCAAATCTAGCAACATTGCACGTAACATATCAACGGAGAAACAAAGATTAAAAAAAATAGAGATTTAGAATAGAATTAAATAAAGATGCTTAATACTTATAAAGAATATTCAATTATCTAAAGTGACCTTGATTTAGAGACGTCAAATGGCCTTGATTAAATGACATGAAACGCCCTAGCATTAAGTAACATCAAGCAACTTCGCATAAGTAACCTGATACGACCTTATTCTTAAAACTTTAATCGACCTTGATTCAATGACATCAATCGACCTCGACTCGAGTGACACTCACCTCGACTCGTCCGGCAAAGTGAGGGCGAAGGTGACGCTGTGGTTGTCGCCGACCTCGTCTCCGAACTCGACCTGCAGCTCCGTCTTCCACGTCCACGTCAGCACCGTCACCGCGCCCCTGGCAGGAGGGACAAGGTGGGTCAGGCTCGGGTGCTCTTGGTTTAGTTTTTTTATGTGTGTACTCGTGTTTATGTAGTGTTTGGTACAGGGATATGCGTAGGTATTAGGACGTTTACAGTTGCACATGCACACATAAATTCTATATTTACATACATACATGTATATTATATATATATATATATTATATTTATATTTATATATATATATATAATATAATATATATATAATATATATATATATATATATATATATATATACATATATATACATACACACACACACACACACACACACACGCACACACACAAATACAATATATACATACACATACACACAGACCCCACTCCCCTCCTCGACTCCCACACTACCCCCCTACCTACCCACCCCCTACCCCCCCTCCCCCCCATACAACAAACAAAAAACAAACTTACTTGAGCACAAGCGTCCTCGTCTCAGCCGGGAACTGGATGGCCGAGGACACCGTCAGCGTCTTGGTGTGGTCGCCGCGGACGTCCCAGGCCAGCTCGCCGTCCACGCTCCCGCCGAGGCAGCCGTCGTGGCCCAGGGCGACTTTGCCTTCGGGAGGAGGCGGGGCGGTTAGGGTAAATGGTGGGGGGGGGGGGGAAGTTGGGGATTTAGGGGATTTAGGGGAATCGGTGGGGGAGATTTTGGGGGGATTTGGGTATTAGATGGAGGAAAATTAGGGGATTAGGGTAAATGGTGGGGGAAAAAATTAGGGAAATTTGGGGATTTAGGGGAATCTGTGGGGGAGATTTTGGGGATTTGGGTAATGGATGGAGGAGAAGAGGGACTAGGGGAATCGGTGGGGGAAAATTGGAGTGATTTAGGATTTGGGTAATAGATGGAGGAAAAATTTGGGGATTAGGGTAATGGATGGAAGAAAATTAGGAGATTTGGGGAATCGGCGGGGGAAATTTTTGTGCAGTTAGACTAAATGATGGTGGAAATTTGGGGGTTTGGGTATTCGGGGGGGGGGGGGATATGGGTAGTTAGGGTAATCGATAGGGGGAAATTACGGACTAGGGGAATCGGCGGGGGAAGGTAGGGGAATAAGGCAATTCGGTAATTTGGATTATCGATGTGGGAAATTTTTGAAGTCGTAGAGAAAAATTGGGGTAATTAACGGGAAATAATAGGGTATAAGGGTAATCGGTGGGAGGATTAGGGTATTAGGGTAACCGATGAGTGAAAATTAGGGCACTAGGGCAACCAAAAGGGAAAATTTTATATAACACAATTTAAATTGGTTTTGCAATGGTACTTTTAACAAAGACAATGCTCTCCTTTATTCCAACTACATTTATCTAAAATAAAAAAGTGACTCAACTGAATTTTCTCTTTCAAAAAATCTTTCAAAATTTACTTAAATTTTTTTTTTCAAATCTACTTACAAACCAAAAAAAATCTTTCAAAATCTACTTACAAACAAAAAAATCTTTCAAAATCTACTTACAAACCAAAAAAATCTTTCAAAATCTACTTATAACCCCCCCCCCAAATCTTTCAAAATCGACATAAACCAAAAAAAAAAAAAAAAAAAAAAAAAAAATCATAATCTACTTAGAACCCCCCCAAAAAAAAAAAAAAAAAAAAAAAATCTAACCAAACTCACTCTTAATTTCCCGATTTAGAGGAATAACAAAGACCATGAAATTGATATCCGTCTTGGGCCCGACGCTGTTGAGGGCCAGCTCGCCCTCGTACACGTTCCTGGTCCACGTCTTGAGGAAGAGGTCGACCTCATCCGAGGACGAGCCGTCGAGGGTCATCTCGAAGCCGAAGAGCGTGACGTCACCGATCTCGAGGCCGCAGTGGAGGTTGAGGAGGTTGGAGGACCACTCGAAGGACTCTCGCGCTCTGGAGGACGAGGGTGAGAGGTTGAAGGAGGAGGTCGAGAGGGGGGAGGGAGGGGAAGGGGGAGGGAGAGAGGGGCGAAGGGAGGGAGAGGAGGGGATGAGGGAGGGAGAGAGGGATGAGGGAGAGGGGAGGGAGGGAGGGAGGGATGAGGGAGAGAGGGGAGGAGGGAGGAAGAGAAACGATGGGGTGTTATTAGTTATCTTTTTCGACGCTCACGCAATAATAATAATGATGATAATAAATAATAATAATAATAATAATAATAATAATAATAATAACAACAATTACTAAATAAGAAAATAAATAAATAAATAAAAACAATTCAAAAATTAATAAAAAAATGATAATAAAAAAAAAAAAAAAAAGACAACATTCAAAAGGAAACTCCACTAACTACCTCGAAACACGCCAAAAAAAAAAAAAAAAAAAAAAAAAAAAAAAAAAAAAAAAAAAAAAATCGCAAAAAAATCGCAAAAAATAAATAAATAAATAAATAAAAAACAAATAAATCCACACCCACACTCAACCAGAAATCCCCTCAAACCCATCGACACTCACGCAATCTTCCAGGTGTCGACCCCATCGCGGACCAGGATGTCGTAGGAGAAGTCGAACACCAGCCTGTCGCCGTCCTTGCCCTTGAAGTACCTGGAGGAGGAGCTGTAGACTCTCCCCGAGGGCATGACGGTCGTGCTCTGGCCCACCACGTCGCCCTCGTAGCGCTGCTGGAGGGTGTCCACGTAGCTGAAGTGCCAGGCGGGGAGGCTCAGCTGCGGAGGGGGGGACGGGGAGATAGTATGTATGTGAGTTTAGGTATATATGTATATGTATATATATATGTATGTATGTATGGTGTGTGTGTGTGTGTGTGTGTGTGTGTGTGTGTGTGTGTGTGTGTGTGTGTGTGTGTGTGTGTGTGTGTGTGTGTGTGTGTGTGTGTGTGTGTATATATGTATATGTATATATATATATATTATATATATATATATATAATATATATATATATATATATATATACATATATTTTTTGTTTCAAAGTTTCAAAATCTGGTCGACATTAAAATCTGATCCTTCTTCTCTTCCTCTTCATTCCTTATCGCTTTCCTACCTTCTCCTCCTCCAAACTTTTCCCTTCCTTACCCCACCCTCCCCCTACCCTTCCCCCACTCCCCCTCCCCTACCTACCCTCTCCTCCATCCTCCCCTCTCCCTTTCCCTTCCCACCTCCCCCCCCTACCTCCATCCTCCCCCCTCCCCCCCCTTCTCCTCCCTACCCTACCCCCTCCCTCCTCCTTCTCCACTCCACCTCCCCCACCCTCCGTCCTCACCTCGACCTCCGCATGGTACTTGAAGAGGTCCTCCGTCTGGTCATACAAGTTGGTCATGACCTTGTAGCTCTCGTCTCCCATCTTCCCCGTCAGGAGGTTCTCGAGAGACCTCTCCGTCAGCTGCAGCGTGTGGTCGAATTTCCACATCACGTCCAGGGCTTTGGAGGTGACTGGGTGAGGAAATGGAAAAGAAAAATGGAAAAGAAATGAAATGAAAAAAAGTCGAATAAAAGTTCAAATAAAGGTTATTTTGGTGAAGTCAAATAAAAGTCCAGACAAAAAAGAGAAAAAACTAATAAATAAATAATTAAATAAAAAGTGAAGGAGAAATAAGAGCCAAACTAAACATTAAAATGGGATACACACAAACAAAAACACATAAATAGATAAAAAAAAAAAAGATACAAAGTAACAAAATCCTTCGTCAAGCATCGCAGTGACATACTTCCGTGACGTCATCATTCATCCTATGACATCATCATTCACCCTATGACATTATCATTCACCTATGACATCATCCTTCACCCTTATGACATCTCCCGTGACGTCATCCTTCACCCTATGACATCTTCCGTGACGGTCATCATTCACCCCTATGACATCATCCCATGACGTCATCATTCACCCCAATGACCATTCCTTCCGTGACGTTCATCATTCACCCCATGACATCCTTCCCGTGACGTCATCTCTTCACCCCTCTGACATCATCCTTCACCCTAACATCAATCATTCAACCCATGACATCCTTCCGTGACTCATCTTCACCCCTTCTGACATCCTTCCGTGACGTCATCCTTTGCACCCTCTGAAATTCATCCTTCACCCTAAGACATCATTCACCCCATGACATCCTTCCGTGCGTCATCCTCTCACCCTTATGACATCATCCTTCACCCTATGACATCATCATTCACCCCATGACATCCTTCCGTGACGTCATCCTTCACCCTCTTTGACATCCTTCCGTGACTGTCATCCTTCACCCTTCTGAACATCATTCCTTCACCCTAACACTTCATTACCCCATGACATCCTTCCGTGACGTCATCCTTCACCCTATTGACATCATCTTCGCTCACCCTTATGAACATCATCCATTCACCCTATGACATAACACCATCCCTCACCCTCAATGACATCATCATTCACCTATGACATCTTCCCTCACACCCTCCAGCTTATTGACGACCTCGCGCCACGCCGCTGTACAGATAGGCGTGGGTGGGCGAGTGGGCGGGCTCATTGGCGTGGCTCAGGGAGTGGGCGGGGTCCTGGTCGTGTCCGGGAGAGTGGATGGGCGTGGTGGGCTTCGTGAACCGCCAAGACGTGGAGTGGATGACCTGGATGTCTCTGCGGGTCGCCTCGGGTCCCACCACCATGGTCATGTTGTTGGTGACCTTCGGAAGGGTGGTGGGTTGTAATGGTGATTGTGTATAGTTATAAAATAATGATGATGATAGTAGTAGTGCAGTAATGATGATGATGATAATAGTAGTATTAGTAGTGATGATGATTGATGATGATTTATGATGATGACTGATTAGATGATGATAGTAGTAGTGAGTAGTGATGATGATTGATGATGATTGATTGATGATGGATAATAGTAGTAGTAGTAATGATGATGATGATGATGATGATGATTAGTAGTAGTTAGTAGTAAATGATGATGATGATGATGACAATAATAAATAATGACAATAGCAATAATAATAAATTAAATTATAATAATAATAAATTTAGTTTTATCCGGAAGAACCATAATGAATCACACAGAAAAGCACGCACACACGCACACACACACACAAACACACACACACACACACGCACACAAATACAAAAACCATCAACAGATCCATCATTCAAAAAAAAAAAAAAAAAAAAAAAAAAAAAAAAAAAAAAAAAAAAAAAAAAAAAAAATAAAAATAAAAAATAAATTAAAAACACCACACAAAAACAATCTACTTTTTACCTCCGCATCATAAAACCTTCGTGACGCAGTTGATCCTCGTGTCCAGATGAGGATGGTCTGGGAGGAGCATCTGAAGGTTGACCTCGAAGTGCTGGTCGTTCTTCCCCGAGCCGAGGTTGAGCACGCTGCCGTCGAGCACCACCACTTGTCCTCCCCACGTGACCTACGGGATGGGGAGTGTGTGTTAGGGAGGGGAAGGGAAGGAGGGAAAGATGGGGAGGGGAGGAGGAGGGAGGGGGAGCGGAAGGGGAGGGGAGCGGAAGGGGGAGGGAGGGGAGGGGAGGGGAGGGAGGGGAGGGGAGGGAGGAGGAGGAAGGGAGGGGGGAGGGGAGGCGAAGGGGAAGGGGAAGGGAGAGGGAGAGGGAGAGGGATGGGGAGGGGAGAGGGGAGGGAGGAGGGAAGGAGGAGGGGAGGGAGGAGGAGGAGAAGGAGGAGAAGGAGGAGGAGGAGGAGGAGGAGAAGGAGGGAAGAGAGAGAGAGGAGAGAGAGAGAGAGAGAGAGAGAGACGAGAGAGAGAAGAGATGAGAGAGAGAGAGAGAAGAGAGAGAGAGAGAGAGAGAGAGAGAGAGAGAGAGAGAGAGAGAGAGAAGAGAGAGAGAAAGAGAAAAGAGAAGAAAAAGAAAAGAAAAAGAGAAAGAGAATGAGAGAATGAGGGAAAGAAAGGGAAAGAAAACGAGAGAAGACACACACACACACAAACAGAAAAAGTAAGAACCAAGTCAAATTCAACATTCCTTCCACAACCCCCCTCTCCATTTCCCCCCAAAAAACTCAAAAGACTGACCTGCACTTGACCTTCTACAGCCTTGTCCCTGAGAGCAAAGGAGGCTTCGAGGCCGAGGGCGTGGCGGGGCGTGGAGAAGTGCAAATTCTTAATTGTCAGCACTCTGTCTCCTTTAGCAGGTGTTCGGTATTCCACGGTGCCTGGGAAGAGATAAGAGGTCAGATTACAGATTAGTTAGCAGTGTACTTAATGGATATAGATATAGATATATTTATGCATATATATCTATAATTATAAATAAATACAAAGGCAACTAAAACAACGAAGCTAAGAGCAAGAAAGTTTATTTTTTTGTACTTCCCTTTGTTGTTTTACTTTGTTCAAGATGAATCTTACACACACTGACTCACAGACACAGACACACACACACATCCAACCCCCCATCCCTGCACACATCCCCCCCCACCCCAAAAATCCATCCCCCACCCCCACACACATCCCCCCCCCCACACACATCCACCCTCCTTACACACACATCCACCCTCACCCCACACATACATCCACCCTCACCCACACACACATCCACCCCCACCCCACACACACAATCCCCCCCACACATCCACCCCCCCCCATCCCTACACCACCCACCCATCCTACCCGCCCACACACACACATCCACCCCCACACCACACACACATCCGCCCCCCCCACACACACACAATCCCCCCCACTCACACACCCCTCCCCCCACCCTAAACACACATCCCCCCACATCCACCCTCCCCACACATCCACCCCCCATCCCACCCCCACCACCCATCCTACCCGCCCACACACACACCTTTGAGAGCCGCGTCGAAGTACTCCTTGAGCGTCCCTTCGGTGTACAGGTCGAGGGTGAGGCTCCGGACCTTCTCGGAGAGGTACCTGGCCATGTAGCCTTCCAGCAGCGCGTCCTCCTGCGTGCCCGGGTATGCGATCACCAGGCGGGGCTTCACGCTGACCTGGTGGAAGGTATTTGGAGTGTGGTAAGGTGTATCGTGATTTTGTGGTATGGTTTTGTGAAGTATTTAGATTGTGGTATCGTGATTTTGTGGTATGGTTTTGTGAAGGTATTTAGATTGTGGTATCGTGATTTGTGGTATGGTTTTGTGAAGGTATTTAGATTGTGGTATCGTGATTTTGTGGTATGGTTTTGTGAAGGTATTTAGATTGTGGTATCGTGATTTTGTGGTATGGCGGATCTGTGGTACCGTGATTTTGTGGTATGGTTTTGTGAAGGTATTTAGATTGTGGCATCGTGATTTTGTGGTGTCGTGATTATTGGTATTACTGTTATAATCCTGACAATAGTTTTAGAATGATTTATTATCATCTTTATCATCTATTTATAATCTATTTATTTTACTTTATTATTTATTATCATCCTTGTTGCTTGTCCTCCTCCTCCTCCTCCTGTCCTCCTACTCTTCTCCTTCCACATCCACCTCCTATCTCTCCTCCTCTTCCTCCACCTCTCTTCTTTTTCTTCTTCTCTCTCCTCCTCCTCCTTCACCTCCTCCTCCCTCCTCCCTACCTGCCCCTCTCCCTCATCACCCCTACCCCTCTACCTCCAACTCCTTCTCCACCTCCACCCCCTCTACCTCTACCTCCAACTCCTTCTACCTCGACCTCCACCTCCACCTCGTCCTCGACCTTACCTGCCCTCCATCCGTCACCATCAGAAGCTCACCCTTGAAGCCGTACTCGTTCCCCCCGTAGCCCATGTGGACCTCCAGACGCTTCAAGTTGGGGTCGTTCACCACAGACACTGGGGGGAGGGGGGAGAAGGTAGAAGAGACGGGGGGGGGGAGAGAAAATAAAAGCTCGTATTACTGAATATAAACCAAAAAATATTGGTATGTTTAGGTGTATGTATAGTACAATCTATGTGGGTACGTAAGAACAATTAAGAGACAACATAAAGCATAAAATATCAGCAATTGGATGATATAACAGCATCAAGCCTCATAGAACAAATCGGTTAACCAACATACTAATGAGGACCAACCTGCATAAACATACAGGTGAATAACCGAACATACAAACATAAATCTATAAATCCACAAATTCACACATATACACAAACAAGTCAGTCCACAAACACAAACATAAACACAAACGAATAAGTCCACAAACACACACATAAACAAATCAATCCACAACCAAAAATAAACCCACAAACACACACATAACCACAAACAAGCAAGCACACAAACACACACACATAAACAAACAAATCCACAATAAAAAATAAACCCATAAACACAAACATAAAAATTAAACAAATAAGCAAGTAAGCACACAAACACACACACACACAAACAAACACTAAACAACGAACCTTCTCCCGAGGCCGAGAACTGCTGGCTGACGAGTAGGATCTTGAGGGTGACGTGGGGACTGTAAGTGAACCCGAAGACGAGGTCGGCCTTGCGCTCCCGCTTGGCACCCTCGGCCTCCACGTGCACGTCGAGGAAGAGCGAGTTGACACCTGGCAGTGAAAAGGAATTCGGTTATTTTCCCTTATGTCGTGTGAGTGGATATATGGTCTTTATCTATCTGTTTTTTTCTGTTATGTATCTATTTATTTATCTTTGAGTCTATATATCCAACTTTTTATTTGTATATCTAGCTATATATTTATTTATCTATCTATCTATCTACCTATTTAGAAATAGATAGATAGATAGATAGATAGATAGATAGATAGAGAGAGAGAGAGAGAGAGAGAGAGAGAGAGAGAGAGAGAGAGAGAGAGAGAGAAGGAGAGAGAGAGAGAGAGAGAGAGAGAGAGGGGGGGGGGGGAGAGACAGCGAGGACGGCGCCAGAATCGCTCACCAGGATTCTTCCACGAGAAAGCCAGCTTGTATCCCGTGATGTCCCTCTCCGCCTTGTGGACGTAGCTCTTCTTCAGGAAGGTCGCCGCGTGCCTCCCCCTGGCCCAGCGCGTGTCCGTCCGTGCCTTCAGGCCCAGCACGTCGGCCAGGGCAGCGTTGCATGTCCTGTGCCTGAAGGACCTCCCGGCGAACCTCCTGCCTCCTCTTTCAGCGCCCCCTTGCTGTCTCGGGGTGGTCTGGTTCTCGAGGCACTCTCCGTCGATGTCTTCCTCGTCGTCGTCTTCGAAATCACCGTCAAAGAACTCGTAGGCATTATCTCCGCTGTCATCGTCATCACCATCGTCATCATCGTCGTCGTCGTCACCTTCAGTATTCCCAAGGTCTCGGCCACTCACCGGTGGGTGGCGAAGGGCGCGAGTGACCTGAGTGCTGTAGCCGTGATAAGAGTTCTCCGGGAGGTCCACCTTCAGCTCCATACTGTCGCCACCGCCCTGGGAAAAAGAGAAAAGGATTATTAATTTAATATAACGAATTTTTTAACACGACGAGATGCCACTGGTAAACAATCCTCATCTACGCATTTAGCATACAAGGCAAGTAACATCAGACATATCCTTATTCATAGGGACAAGGACTTGTTTCAGAGACGAAAATGATGAAGGAACACGTAGCTAACGAAGCTGGACCTGTTCCTTACGTAACTTAATATTATCTTTTTCAGTTCTTTCACTATCTGATCTGACTGTACTTACGTTGACGGTCAGTGATGCTGTTACGTCACAACCCGCCGTTTTGGGAGAAGACACAGATGCTGTTACATCTCCGGATAGAGAAACGACGCTTAGTTCTGACACCACGTATGTGCCCGCGCTGTCAAAAAATAGATAGATAAATAAAAGTAAATAAATAGATAAAATCAATACAAAAGGTAAGACGGTAACACCCAAGAAAAAGACAGTCTTGCAAAAGATAAGATGGATGATTCAACATGACCAACACTTTCTAATAAATACAAGATGCGTTTCAACCAACCGACCTAGGTGAGAGAGCAAGATTGACCGTCGCTGAATTGGGGTTGGTCAGGAGGCTCAAAATATCGACCTTGGAATACCCTCCGACGGCAACCATCCCGCCCATCCTTTGGGACACTTCCAAGGGCGTCCCCAGCAGGCTCCAGGACCTCACAGACTCGTCCACCGCCGCCCATCCTGATGCTAATTCCACCTGAAGAGATACGGACACATTTCATCATATTTTCTCTATAATGTAACGGGATTTATACACCTTTAAAAAGACATATATAATAAATAGCATGTTTTTTAAGAGCCGACTGAATATCTGCGGAATCTATTTTGTCTGTCTAGTTGTGTGTGCCGATAAACAAATACATTTGGCAATACTGGAAAAAAAATCAGTGACATGTAAAGTAATGCGTCATTCCAAGGGCGAGATACACCTTAAAGAAGAAGAAGAAGAAGAAGAAGAAGAAGAAGAAGAAAAATAAACTTTTCGATGAAAGTCCATCCTGGCAGAATCGTACCAAATAAAATCTACCATAAGACCAGCAGCCCTGCCCGAGGACAACCCTTCACAAGGTCAACCCCTACGCAAGATTAACCCTATAGGACCCCACCCCCCCCTATCCAAACCAAACCCCAAACCCCAAATCTTACATTAGCTCTGCACGAGGACAACCCTTCACAAGGTCAACCCTACGCAAGATTGACCCTATAGGACTCCCCCCCCCCTTATCCAAACCAAACCCCAACCCCAAATCTTACATTAGAGTTGAGAAGAGCAGAGTAGGACGCCTCGAAGACCCGTTCCAGCCACTGGTCCAGCAGAGCCTCCCACTGCAGCGTCAGGGGATCCAGCGCATAGGACGAGAAGAGAGCATCCTGACCGCCCATGGCCACGTACGCCCATCCGCGGAGCTCCGTCACCACCTCTTGCTTCACCTGTTGGAGGGCGTGTTCATTAGCGTTGATTAGGGGCTTTAAAAGGTGAAATGAAGTGCTGAGGTTTTGTTATATATTCGTTTTACAGATGCATTGCGGATCGTATTGTAAATATCATAGAGTTCATGTGAAATGATGAAGTAAATTATAAATGTAACAAAATTGTAAACACACACACACACACACACACACACACACACACACACACACACACACACGCACGCACACACACACACACACATATATAATATATATATATATATATATATATATATATATATATATATATATATATATATATATATATACACACACACACATATATCTCCAGTTCCAAAACCTTCACCCACTTCCTCAGGACCCGCCACACCCACCACCCACCTTGGCCAGAATCGCCTTGACATCATCCACGTCATAGCTCCTCTTCTCCCTCTGGCGGCTCTCCACGAAGTCCCTGGAGGCGCCGGCGAAGACCTCCCGGAGCTTCTGCAGGAGGGCGTCGACCCACTCTCGCACCGTCCCGCCCGCTGAGCCGTCGTGTCCGAAGAGGGTCTGAAGCAGGTCTTCGAGGTTCTCCAGTCGGCCGCCAAACTGTGAGGAAAATGGCAGGTCAGTTTAAGTGCATTTGTATCTATGGTTATATCTATACGTGTATCTATGTCTGTATCTATATCTATACCTGTCTCTATGTCTATGTCTATACTTGTCTCTATGTCTGTCTATATCTATACCTGTCTCTATGTCTATGTCTATATCTATATCTATACCTATCTCTATGTCTATATCTATATCTATACCTGTCTCTATGTCTATGTCTATATCTATATCTATACCTGTTTTGTCTCTATATCTATATCTATACCTGTCTCTATGTCTGTCTATATCTATGGCCTATACCTGTATCCTTATCTATGTCTATATTTATATATATGGCTATGTCTATATCTCTTTCTCTATCTCTGTCACTATCTACATCTGTAAGTATATCAACATCAACATATGTATATATATATTTTTTTCTTTCTAAATTTTGCCGATGGTAAAAATACATCAAATATTCTCATTAAGTAACGGAAAAAAACAGAAATCTGAGGTAAATCACAAACATTTTTTTTTTGCTGATAATGACACTTTAAAATCGGGAAATCTTCATACAGATCATCAAAAATAAAATGAAATAAATAAATAGATAGATAAATATAACAAGAATAATAATAATAAACATGGTAAAAAAAAAAACATAATAATAATGTTGATAATAATAACAACACTATTAATACTACTACTACTAATAATAATAATGTTGATAATAATAATAATAAATAATAATAATAATAATAATATAATAAATAATAATAATAATATAATAATAATAATAATAATAATAATAATAATAAATAATAATAATAATAATAATAATATTCATAATAATAATAATAATAATAACAATATTAATAATAATAATAATAATGTTGATAATAATAATAATAATGAAGATAATAATAAGAAAACAAATAAAAGGATGCATTCCCCTTGTGTAGGTTCCACTTATCTCTATTTCATTACAGCCTTTTGTTTATGCACAATATAAAGAAAACTGAAGATACATCTGTTCTTATTCACCAAAAAGGCGGCATACTAATCATCATTATAATTACCTGAACACTCCCGCCAAAATATTTCAGCCACGAGGAAGTCAGGTTGAAGTCGACGCTCCTCGGCAAGAACGAACTCTGGAACACGACGTCGGTTTCGAGCAGCGTGTCCGAAACCCCTGTCAGCGACGTCAGATTCGCGACCAAGTGCTGGGAGAACTGGCGGAGGTCCTTTCTGTCGTCGCCGTCACTGGGCACGAAGCTGCTCACGTAGGACTTGACTGTTTAAGGGTGATTTTGTTATTAGTTCTAAATTAAATGCTATTCGTATTCACCAAAACTATTATGTTCATATAAACGGGTCGAACTTCCCAAAATCCGGCACTCTCGGGATTTAACCGTTGCCGAACTATGGAAATTTCCCAGACTACGGAATAATGGTACCTAACATTCGGCTTAACCTCTTAGGGAATTATAGAGAATATATCTTTATAACAAAATACAGGGCAATTTATCTATCAATGTAATATTTAGTCATTTTAAAGTGATTCGATATTCATATATTTTGTCCGTTTTGAAGATGATACTATTAATAACTCAGTTATGACGCATCAATTTATGATTTCCAATTTCATACCTTGGGTGTCCGAATCCCTCTTGGTGATAAGGATGGCTGCATCTTCGGCTTCGTTGGAATTGCAGGAGTGCAGGGACCGGAAGGCGGCAATCCGTAGCTCCGCCCCCACCGTTTCATTAAGGACCTCCCACTTTAGCCAGTTTGTGGTCTGCGGGCGCAAAGTGGTTGGTGCCAAGGTCGAGCCGCGTTGGGCAAAGGGGAGACGTGAAAAGACATTTGAGGTGGTAATAGTTACGCGAAAATTGAAACAAAACATTTTAAAATTTTAATCTCTATTTCCGTTTGCCTGTTTTTACCTCTATATTAATATATACTGATACTTATCTGCCCAAGTCCATATCTCTAACTTTTTTATCAATCTATTAAATTAGCCATCTACAGTCTAACTTTTTTAATCTACTAAATTATCCATCTACAGACGTATCCACGCACATGTAAATCCATTAAATCCCCCGGTTTTATATGCACCGAGCCATCACGTCATCCGCCAGGCCACCACCCACCTGCATGGGGCAAGGTCCTCGGCCCAGGGCGATGACGGCAGCCACACGGACGGTAGTGTTCACGCTGGCATCGCCGCCACATGTCTGTAGGATTTCACTCACGCCACGCCCGTACACGCCCACGTTGCCCAGCCCTCGCATGGCCAAGACCGTCTGAAAAATAAGTCAATTGTAGACGTTATGATATTAAAACAAACAAGTAAGGGATGATAGGATGGAAGAAATTTAACATTCTCACATAGAAAAACAAAACAAAAAGGGGTGATACGATGGAGGAAATTTAACATTCTCACATAGAAAAAAAAAAAAAGTTGATAAAACAAACATGCACAGTGTCACCAGCTCTCGTCTCGCACGTTACCTGGTGGACACCATCTGCATCCGCGTGGCTGCAGGCGGTGAGGCGACTCGCCAGCTGGTCTATGATTGCCACTACCGCTTGGGCGAGACCACATCTGTCACCACCTGTCATTAGAAGTTTAGTTGTGTTATCAGATTTATACCTCAGGGTGGACTTACATACATCTCAAATTTCCTACGTTTCCATAGGATTAGCCAATGTTCTCGTGAAAAATTATGCGTGAAAAATTACGACTAATACAGACCTAATTTCCGGAATTGTGACTGTAAATGTCCGAACGCATAACCCGCCCCTTCGTACCTTGCTGACACCTAGAGTTGTTCAGGACACACCGTCGCCGCCCACGGACGCCCACGCACGCCTCCTCGGCCGCCCGCCTCGCCATCCCTGACACGCCAAGCACGGCCTGCTGCCAGTTGGGACCCTCGAGGAGCTCCTGAAGAACACAACGACCCAGAATGAACACCCATATATGCTTAACAACACTCCCTCCTCCATACGTGATAAATCTCTACATTTCTCAAGCGCCGAATTTAATGAGAAAAACATTCGTTTGTTTAGAACTCCAACCCCAAGGGGCATTGAGGACACCAGGTCATACTCGGCGAGGTCAAAGTTCATGGCCGTGGGCAGAGGATACTTTGGTTTAAGTGCAATGGAGGGGAGGAGTCGGGTGGGCCGAGTACACACCGATACAAGCGGTGGAGGCAAGAGTTCGTAGTTGGTCCCGACGGCTTTTGTTGTGCATTGAAAACTGCGTCGCTTCTCGTGTAAAAATACGGTATTGGGATGTGAATATAATCGTGAAATACATAAAAAAAAAAAAATAATGTGTGATAATGTCAATGCCTAGAATCCCGTGCGAACTTGTAGATAATACCATTAGATTAATCACACTATCCTTGCTATGACACCCGAATCATGACAGATTGCTTAGCGCTGAGTGCCCTGACTACAAATGCATCCTTATTTACATCTGATAAATCTATCATTCTACTTGACAAGCCTGGCATACCATACAGGTGTGAAGGGCGTCCTCGGTGGGGCCTCGCACGTGCCCCAGAGAGGTTATCCAGCTGGGCTTGTGAACAACTGCTCGTGACGTCATCAGTTGACACTTGGCTGCAGCAGCGGCGGGGGAAGTGGAGTCACGGAGAGCGTCCTCGTATAGTTTTCTGAAATGCGAGGGAAAAAAAACTATAAAACAGCAATAATGTAGGACGAAAGTACAATTCAATTTTAATATAAAGGAGAATACATCTACTACAGTACCCAAATTTATTTCCTAGGGCCATTTAGAAGCACGGATCAAAATGCATTGGTTAAGCCGATCCTGTTAAAACTACATACATCGTTTTCTTGCTTATCTCGCCCACCATAATCAGAGATCAACCACCACATCCTTTAATACCCACAAATCTGATGCATTAGTTCAGGACACGCTTGCATGAGAGGTCGATAAAAAATTATTTATCGTTTTTCCCAAAGTCAGAATAATTTAACTACGTATATATGACACTGCATTAGGAACAAATCAGGTGATCATTTTCTAACAAGAAACTACTATAGATATAAGAAACTACTGTGAATATACGAACGACTATTGCAAATAAACGAAATATTAATATAAAATATACGAAACTGCTAATATAAATATACGTAATACTAATATTGGTATTAGAAATTACTAATACAAATATGCGAAATACTAATATAAAATATACGAAACTGCTAATATAAATATACGAAAAATACTAATATGAATACAAGAAACTACTAATACAAATATAAGAAATACTAAAATAAATTATAAGATATTACTAATTATCAAAAATAAAGGTAACTTTGCCGATGACTTAACTTACCGAACTCTGCTGTGTTGGCTGCATACGTCCCCTGAGGTCACCTCCTTGAAAACTCGTATGACCTCGTCTTTGCTCAAATCTTTAAGACTGGAAACCAAAGTAGAGTAAAGTATAGTTGCTTTCGGCGTGACGCGATGTTCCGTTTCGTCGCACATCTCCTGCAGAAGTTGCCTGACGAGGTCGTAAGGTTGTTTGTCGCTTGCACGTCGTAAGGCAGCGTTGTCAAGGTTGAGTTCGACGAGGCCTGTGTAGCGGGAGAGGGTGGGGGAGAAAGGCTAAATCAGTAGCAACTCGAGGAGGTGTCATGGCGTCTGATTCTATTTTTAGAAAAAAAAGCACGTGGGGTTTATTTTGATGACGTCACAAAAGTTACGAATGCTTTGTGAATGTGGTCGATCATTTTTTTGGTCTTTCCAAAAAAATAATGACTTTGTTACATTTTCATTGAACAATCATCAAAATAGCCCTGTGGGACACCATGACACCTCGAGTTGCTATTGATCTAGCCTTTAGGGAGAGGAAGTCAGGGGCTACGGAGGTAATTGTTATGTTTATCTTTGAAACTTTAATGTTTTTTGTTCGTATTTCTTTCTGTGTTTGGACTTTCGCTATCGAGTTGATTGTAGGATTGATATATGATGTTATGGTAATGATTCTAGTATCGAATTAATTAAGAGTATGACATTCTGTACTATGAAAGTCCACGTGGATTAACTTTTACGTCTGTAAGCCTATCTGTTCGCCCTTCTCTCTCTTCTCCCTCTCTCCACCTTCCTTCCCTCCCTTTCCCTTTCTCCACTTCCCACCCTTCCTTCACCTTCTCCCACTCCCCACCTTCTTCCCTCCATTCCTTCCCCTTCTCCCTCTTCCCTCCCTTCCCCCTCCCTCTCCCTCTCTTCCCCCTTTTCCCTCTCCCCACCCTTCCCCTCCCTCCCTCTCCCACCTTCCTCCTTCCTCCCCTTCTCCCTCTCCCACCTTCCTCCTTCCCTCTCTTCCCCTTCGTCCTCTCCCCACCATTCTTCCCTCCCTCCCTCTTCCCTCCCTTTCCCCTTCTCCCTCTCCCCACCTTACCTCCCTCCCTCCCCCACTCACCAACGGCATCAGAGTCTCCCAAGCCACTGTATCGAGACTCGACGAAAGTCAGGTTGAGTTTGGACGCAAAATCGGCCGCGTTGTCGACCCTCACGTCCTGGTGGCACGATACGTTGTGCAGGAGGCCCTCGCCGCTGCTGCTGCGTGGGTGGGGACGCTGCCGAGGAACGTGTGTCGGCATCCCCAAACCTGCAGGAGAGAAGGGAGGTACAGACGCCGTTGGGGAACCACGTGGCGGGAAAAATCGTGGTATGGATGGTTGCGTTGGGTTTGGGTTGATTTTTTTTTTTTTTTTTTGGGGGGGGGGGGGGGGGGGGGAAGGGGGTTTTATTTGTGTGTTGTGGTATTTTACTTATTTTTTATGTTTGATTGTTTGTTTATTAGTGCGTTATTGCGTTTTACTCAAATTTATAGGTTTGGAGGCTGTAGTGTTTCATTCATATTTGATTGTTTTTTTCTGCTGTTTTATTTAATCTTTTTGCTTGATTGTGTATTTGTTTGTTGCAGTATAACTCAACTATTTTTAGAATAAGCTGGAGTGATATCCTTCACTTTCATTCGAGCCAACAAGTTTACATTAAAAAAGGTTGCTAGTTTCATCATTTTTTCCACAATTGAAAAAAATGCTTCTCTCTCTCTCTCCCTCTCTCTCTCTCTCTCTATCAACAAAGTTACCAAAGCCAGAACTTTCAACAGTTCCTATCCGACACAAGAAAACCGCAAAATAAATAGACCTACAATATCACACCAACCTAACGTAAAAAAAACAACAACAATAACCGCATGATTTTTTCCTCTTTTTTCATGTAAAGATAAGCCTACATGGTTGTCGCGACCTTGATCTAGTTAGCCGATGAGGACAAATTTACGAGCATCCTGTATGTTACTCGTTCACTCTGGGTGGCCAATATATTCATCAGCAGCAGCTCGTGGATCCTGTGGCGGGCATCGAGGCCACTGCACACCTCTGACTATTTAAGGGAAATTGGGCCAACACTTACCTCTGATTATTAAAGGGAAATTGGACACTTGGACACTAAACTCTGATTATTAAAGGAAAATTGGACACTTGGACACACTAAACTCTGATTATTTAAGGGAAATTGGACACTTTGGGCACTAAACTAATTATTAAAGGGAAATTGGACACTTACCTCTGATTATTAAAGGAAAATTGGGCCCTTAACACTTGCCTCTGATTATTAAAGGGAAATTGGGCCCTTAACACTTACCTCTGATTATTTAAGGGAAATTGGACACTTGGACACTTACCTCTGATTATTAAAGGGAAATTGGACACTTGGACACTTACCTCTGATTATTAAAGGGAAATTGGGCCCTTAACACTTACCTCTGATTATTAAAGGGAAATTGGCCCTTAACACTTACCTCTGATTATTAAAGGGAAATTGGGCCCTTAACACTTACCTCTGATTATCAATGGGAAATTGGACACTTGGACACTAAACTCTGATTATTAAAGGAAAATTGGACACTTGGACACTAAACTCTGATTATTAAAGGGAAATTGGACACTTGGACACTTACATCTGATTATTTAAGGGAAATTGGACACTTGGACACTTACCTCTGATTATTAAAGGGAAATTTAACCCCTTAACACTTGCCTCTGACTATTAAAGGAAAATTGGAAACTTGAACACTAACCCCTGATTATTAAAGGAAAATTGGGCCCTTACCACTTACCTCTGAGTATTAAAGGGAAATTGGGCCCTTAACACTAACCCCTAATTATTAAAGGAAAATTGGGCCCTTGACACTTACCCCTGATTATTAAAGGAAAATTGGGCCCTTAACACTTACCTCTGATTATCAAAGGGAAATTGTACACTTGAACACTAACAAATCTGAAATTGGATCCCTGAACACTAACCTCTGATTATCAAAGGGAAATTGGGCCCTTGAAAACTAACCACTGATTATCAAAGGGAAATTGGACACTTGAACACTAATCTGAAAGAACACTCACTAACTCTGATTATTTAAGGGGACACTTGGGACACTGGAAATTGGAAACACTTGCACTTGAAAACTAACAATGAACATCCAGTCTAAACTCGTCGTTAATTTACGACAATGGGCCTTACTGCTGTGTCTGTGAGTCTGGGAAAAACTGAAATGTCTCTCCTGACGGCGGTCTGAGCGCTGGGCTGGCAGGTGGAGAGGTCCCTGGTTCTCGAGATGGTGTAGTGGGTGGGGGCGAGGTGCTCCAGGTGGTACTGGGTCTCGCAGCGTCCCAGGTGGTCCGTCTGGAGGGCGAGAGAGTGCGTGGTTAAGGGTAGAGGGGTGGGGGTGGGGGTGGGGGTGGGGGGTAAGTAGTATTGGTGATCGGGTTTATCTTTATCATGTGGGGTGTGTTTTGTGTCTTCTTTTTTTTGTGGTTTGTGTGTGTTTGTCTGTCTCTGTCTCTCTATCTGCCTCTCTCTCTCTCTCTCTCTCTCTCTCTCTCTCTCTCTCTCTCTCTCTCTCTCTCTCTCTCTCTCTCTCTCTCTCTCTCTCTCTCTCTCATACAACACACGCACTAGTATAATTAGTGTATGTGTATCATTACATAAGAACATATGTAAAGAATATATTTACATGACAACTGAGTAACCGATACAAGTACACGCATGCAATAGCAACAAGCAAACCAGGTGCTTAGACTTCAGCCTTCAAGAAAGACCCCAAACTGAAGTCGTTTCCTGAGGGCGCAGTTTACCTCCAGCAGCAGCGCGTCCCTGAAGTCCCACGAGGTCGTAGCGACGTTCAGGACGGCGGACACGACGCTCCTGGCCAGGGAGTGGGCGTGGGCGGCTTGGGTCTTCGTGGGCGTGGCCTCCGGACGACCACACACCGCCCGCACTTCTCCGCCGGACACCACGACCCACGTCTCGACTTCGGGCGCGGATGGCTGCAGGGGGGTGGGGTGGGTGTGGGGTGGGGTGGGGGGTGGGTGGGGTGGTGATAAAGGTATGATTACACGCTATTTTGTGTGATTCGTAAATCATTAAATCTTATTTTCTTAATATATTATGTTGTATTATTATTCTGACATTACGCAATTTGAAGAAATAATTGGACGGTATTTTGCGTCTCATGTTGCTATCGTTACCTATATTTTCTATATATTCCACCGTCACGTATCTAATTTGTTTATAAAAACAAAAAAATTAGCTCGATCTCCTTACAAAAAAAGAAAGAAAAAGAAAGAAAGAAGAAAGAAAGAAAGAAAGAAAGAAAGAAAGAAAGAAAGAAAGAAAGAAAGAAAGAAAGAAAGAAAGAAAGAGAAAAAGAAAGAAAAAAAAGAAAAAGAAAACTCACCTCTTCCAATCGCTAAAGAAGGCATTTTCGAGGACGACCTTCAACCGACACTCCGACACCCGTGTGAGAGCGACGTGGCCCCTGAGGGTGACTCTCCTCCTCGAACTAAGGGGCTTGACGGCATCCGAGCTGACCCTCAAGTCCCACCAACCGTCGAGGCTGTACCTGCTTGTCACGTCCAGAGGCAAGTGGTCGAGGCCGAGACCTAAGGAGAGGGAAATGCGTGACTCGGTTGAAGGAATTCGTTGGAGGGAGGGAGGGAGGGAGGGAGAGAATGGGAGGGAGGAGAGAGGGATAGAGGGAGGAAGGGAGGGAGAGAGAGAGAGGGAGGGGAGGGAGGGAGGGAGGGAGGGAGGGAGGAGAGAGGAGAGGGAGGGAGGGAGAGAGAGGGAGAGGGGGGGGATTGGCAGAGGGAGAGAGCGAGTGAGAGAGAGAGAGAGAGAGAGAGAGAGAGAGAGAGAGAGAGAGAGAGAGAGAGAGAGAGAGAGAGAGAGAGAGGGAGAGGGAGAGGTGGGGTGGCAGAGGGAGAGGGAGAGTGAGTGAGTGAGTGAGTGAGTGAGTGTGTGTGTGAGAGAGAGAGAGAGAGAGAGAGAGAGAGAGAGAGAGAGAGAGAGAGAGAGAGAGAGAGAGAGAGAGAGAGAGAGAGAGAGAGAGAGAGAGAGAGAGAGAGCAGAGACAGTGTGAGTGAGCTTGAGTGTGTTGTGTGTGTATGTGTGTGAATGTATGTATGCATGCAAGTATGTATGAATGTGAATGTTTACATGCATATCAGTGTAATAAGATTTCTCGGCAATTTCATAAAATGGACAAAGTTGCCAAAGCCAGTATACTGACATGTAAATCCATCGTATATGATTTTATTAAATATTTTTCTCAATTCCTATAAGTATGTACCTTTTTATCGAATATTTTTCTCAATTCGTATAAGTATGTACCCTTTTATCGAATATTTTTCTCTATTCCTATATGTATGTACTATGCCATTTGCTTAAATATCATTTAATGGCAACTGTAATGATAATAGTATAGAACAAAGGATAATGATATTAAAAAGGATAATGATAAGAATGGAAATAAATGAAGCTAATGATAAAGATAGCAATGATAGTGACACCGATAATGTAAATAAAATGATAGTGATAATATGATATGATACTAATGAAAATACTAATATTGGCAATATCATTTTAAAAAATCTTACTCTTGATAGCAAAAACAAAATTGATAACAATAACAATGAAATGATGGTAAGCATAATGTCAATAATCATGACGATAATGATGAGAAAAATAGTGATAATGATACGTTAACTAATGCTGCAGATACTTTATATAATATATATATATATATATATATATATATATATATATATATATATATATATATATATATATATATATTGATTTTGTTGTAATAAATGTTAATAGTAATCATGATAATCACGAGGATAATAGTAATAGGAACAATGATAATAATGAATATATTAATATCACTAATGATGATGCTAATATTAGTAATACTAATGAAAGAGTACTATTAATAGTAATATTTATAATGATAATAACAATAGTAATGTACTATAATAGTAATAATAATAGCAACAGCAATAACTACAAAAATAATATAATGATAATAATAATAATGATGATGATGATGATAGTAATAATCAACAACAATAATAATAATGATAAGATTAAGAATAACATTAATGATGATGATGATGATGATGATGATGATGATGATAATGATAATAATAATAATAACAATAACAATAATGACAATAATAATAATAATAATGATGATGATGACGATAATACAAAAAATAATGATAATAATAATGATGACGATGACGATAATAAAAAAAATATTGATAATAATAAATGATAATAATAATAATAATGATAATAATAATAATGATAACAGTAAAAATAACAACTGATAATAATAGTATTTGTGTTCATATGCGCGCAAGGGTGCTAGTGTGTGTTCACTTACTAATACTAATTTTTACCAAGTCAAAACACCAAAAAGCAGGTTAGCAACTGCGAATCCCAGACATGGCGAGTAAAACGTGTGTTTGAACCCCCGCATCCCGGCTCGAACTCTCCGAATCTGTTTAAGTTCAATTGAACTTGCCTCCAGCGAATACGGACGCCCATAATTATGTCCGCAATGTCACGTGCAGCATCCCCACGTGACTTCAGAATCTTCTCGAATGCACATTTCGAAAGGTAAATGAACATCGTTTGAACTAAATTCGGTTTGAATGGATCACGTAAAGGCAAGAGGAGACAAAAAAGGGATAAAAAAAACACTAACTTGACTCCCGTCCTCGCGCTGTTGCTAACCAACGTTCACTGATAAGAACACTTAAGATAAAATATATATCTATAAGCCATTGCTGGTTGGACGAATTTAACCCTAGACGACTTGCATAACACACCATTTCGTTATCTATAAGGGACGGAAGAGTAAAAGTGTGACACATACATACTGGACACTAACAAACACACATGCACACTTAAACAAAAACAACAAGCAATTACGGAAATAAATACATACACAAATAACACACATGCACTAACACACTTCCTCAAACAAACAAACACGAATAAACACATACATACACACATTCAAACAAACAAACAAACAGATATAAACCCATTTACACCGAACGAGAAAAGATAGAGTAAATATATTTACGGGTCAGAGAGAGAGAGAGAGAGAGAGAGAGAGAGAGAGAGAGAGAGAGAGAGAGAGAGAGAGAGAGAGAGAGAGAGAGAGAGAGAGAGAGAGAGAGAGAGAGAGAAAGAGAGAGAAAGGAGAGAAAGAGAGAAAGAGAGAGAGAAAGAAAGAGAGAGAGAGAGAAAGAGAGAAGAGAAAGAGAGAGAGAAGAAAAGAGAGAGAGAAAGAAGAGAGAGAGAAGAGAGAGAGAAAGAAAGAGAGAGAAAGAGAAAGAGAGAGAAAAGAAAGAGAAAGTCAAAAGAGAGAGAAAGAGAAAGAGATAGATAGATAGATAGAGATAGAGCGAAAGAGAAAGAAAGAAAGAGAAGAGAGAAGAGAGAACGCCAA